>LPNX010809826.1:341239-472943 GCA_001517045.1 Pseudotsuga menziesii | reverse complement strand
TTCTGTTAAGATTTCATTCTAAAATGTTTGCAACAAATATATGGTGTACTTTTATATAAATTGGAGGATTTTTCAATGAAAAAGGGAGGTCCCAGCTAAGGTCTCGAGAGCAAAGAGAAGGAGAGAATTATTCCTTTCATGAGAATGCAGGGACTGTAGGTTGGCAGTTTTGGGAGCTATGCTGGATCTTTTGTAAGCACTTCTGTATATCATGAGCTTTTCGGAGCTTCAATGACAGGTTCTAGTTTTGAATAAACTTGATGATGATTTTCCTTTGTGCCATATAAATTGTCTCTTTGATAATTCTTTTATGTATTTGGTCATTCATATTCCATTACATAATTCTTATTTTGAGATGACAGTTATCTTTCATTTTTATAAACATTGACAGTTTCACTTCATGATTTAGGATCATAGACCTGGGTGTTGAACTTTGTGATTGCTTGCATGTTATACAGCATTTATTTGATTTTTCCTGTAGCTCTGATGCATACCAGCCTTTACTTCATGTTTTGATCTCCTGATAAATACCTGTATTTACCCATCTGTGATATATACCAACGCTGTTCATTGTAAAGTGTGTGATGTTTTGACTTCATTCTGAAACTGTATAAACTGTACAAACAAGTATTATTATCCTAGTTCCTTCTAATCCTGGGAGGTTCTATTAGCCTTAGTTTTGTACCAGCCTGTGTTCCCGATTTGATTTCATTTTATTTATGCATTTTTAAACAAAGATTTCCTTAAGCTTGAATCCCGTAGTCTAGGTTCAACTTTAGGGATAACAGGTGGCATCTTTAATTCATTTGATTAAGTAATCACATTGTTTAGTAATCTGTAGATCTTGTGTAGCACAATTGATTCATTTCGTTTCAGCATTTTTAGGTAATAGCTTAATAATTGTTCCATTTATGCAATCTGTTCATAACATCTAAACTGTGGGTTAATTAACTTAGATTTCAATTTCATTTGTAAATTTGTAAAGTTGTAATTTATCCTTAGACTCCATTTGTTAATAGGCACTAGTCTTCATTTATCTCAAGGTCTGCTTGTCATTAAAAGGAAATCTTTGCATTTGCATGATGCTTGTCATTCTTTAGATAATTTAAAGTCTTAGCCTCACAATCTTAATAAAAGATCCCTTTAGTTAATTTATAATTAATTAATAAATCTGGAACTTAGTCTTCCGTAGGGACTTCCCTCCTTGGCTCTGTTGGGATCTTACCTAAACGGAGGAGTTGTGGACTGTGGTGACAGTGGTCCCCGGCTCTCGCTTGCCCCCAAGGACACACATAGCAGGTTGTGACTTTCCTGTTCCTTAAAGTGTGAATTAGGCGGCAACATCTTTGGCGCCGTTGTCGGGGACAAGTCTTTTGTCCTTGGTCTTGACATTAATTAAATAATTTTAGATCTAATTCTTTAATTCTTCAATTTAATTCGTTTTTTAAAGTATTAATAAAATTTTGAAATAACCTTAAAAAAAAAATTATTTATTTTTCTTTCTTTTACCCATATTGGAAGTTTACTTGTTCTCTAAGTGGCGACTCCACTTCAAAATATATAGTAAGGTATTCTACCTGGAGCCCTTTGGTTTGCTTAGCTCCCTCTTAGATACTGAAAAGGCTTTTAGAGGAAGTTAAACAAACTTGCTCCCTGAAGAATCTTTACAAGTCTTGGAGAAGAAGCCAATTTCTAATATGCCTTTGTGGTTTATCTAAGTAAACCAACCTGAACAATGAATAATTATTATAGACCATGTGATTTCTCTAAAATTGTTGGTTACCCTCATGAAGTTCCAGAGAAAGCTATAGATAAGTTGCCTTCTTTTCAAGGAGACAATGTTACAAGTGCTAAAGCCCACATCAGAAATTTCAATTTATGTATTGCAAGATGGTGTATGGCACACAACCATGAGGATGTGAAGATGAAACTCTTTGTTTTGTCCTTAGAGGAAGCCATTGATTGGTTTATGGAACATGATGATAACACGTTTAAAGACCTTAAGGGAATCATTGAAGCTTTTAATGATAAATGGGGAGATAAGAGGTATCACCATTCCTTGTTAACTGCCTTGCACTCTAGCCATAAGGAAGATAATGAAACAGTGGAAGGATTTAAGAGAAGATTTAATGAATTGGTTAAGAGTCTCCCTCAAGATATTAAGCCTCCTGAAAAGGCCATCTTAATTTTCTACATTCAAGCTTTTGAAGGGGAAATGAGATACCAGCTAAGGGATAAAGAGCCTACAAATGTTAGGGAGGCACAAGACAAAGCTATTAAAATAGATAAGAATATGCAAGCTTCGGAGAAATCAAATGTTCTTGGGTTTTCAAAGGAAGTTAAGAAAGTTCAAAACCAAGAACCCCAAGGTGACTCTATCAAAGAGCTCGCCCGATTGATTAAGCAACTGGAAGAAGTCTATATTAATCAATTATCATCTATGCATAATAAGATAGTTGCCATGGAAAAAGATAAAGGTAATAATCATAAGCCAAATGATAGATGGAAAAAGGGTCTCCCTAAAGGACCCCCTTATCAAGAACAAGAAAGACCTCCAGAGCCTATGGAAGCAAACAATTGGTTTGATAATCCAGTAATCCCTTACTGTAGGGCTTGTGATGATTCACATGAGAAAGGGACTTGTCCCATTTTCTTTCAGATTATAAAGAAAAAGTTAGCAGCTAGAGAAAGAATGGAACAGGTTAATATGGTTGGTCATGAATGTGTGTTTGACAATAATGAGGATTTATTGGATTCAGTAGAAGATAGTAAGGACATGGTTTGCATGACTAGAAATATGGACAAAGTAGAAGAAACATGTGACCATGAACTTACCCCTAAACAAAGTGTATTTTCAAGTAATAATTTGAGCATAGATTTAGAGGGTTGGATCAATAATGTAAAGGTATCAGTCCCTGTAGCAGAGAGTGTAAAGGTTCCAGCCCAAAAGGATAAGCCACCCAAGGCTTTAGTAAGTTCTCCTCAAGTCAGTAAAGCGTCAGATCATTTTCAGAATGTTTTAGAAGAAAAGACAGTCGAGGCATGCCAGAATGAATCAGTGCTTTTTCAGAATGTGGACAGTGTACATAGTGTAAAGGATCATGTTATTTTTGTTAGCTTCCCGGAAAATATAAAGGATGGAATCAGAATAAAGGAAGTTAACAAAATATGGCATGAGCAGTTTTTTGATAGTTTGGACTTTTGGCAAATTTTCAAAAATGTGAGGCACTATCCAAGTCACAAGAAACAAGAGAGGGTCAAACGAGCCACAAATCAGGTTTTTCTTCAAAAAGATAAATACTTAGTGTCCTAAGGGACACTTAGGGCACTTTCTGTAATGTATCTCTAACCCTTTTCCTTGCATTCTTTTAACAGCTTTGTATTATTTCATTCTTTGAAATTATTTATGCATATATGTATGATCATTGTGTAGTCATTTCATTTATTCATTATTGATTATTTATTGGTTTCTACATGAGGACTTATATTGGTTATTGGTGAGAAATTTGTGGTTGCAGGATTCTGGAGTTCTCATATGCTCTCCGATGATCGAACACGTCCCCTAGTTGGAGCCAGATGTTGCCCACCTATTTCAACTAGGTGGCAACTTCATGTACATGAAGATGTACATAATTGTACAAATTGTACCTTGGAAAAATCTGAGGATTTTTCACTTCTGCAGGGCAATTGCCCCTTTGTAAAACGAAATGTCTGCTCCCCTGCGTGGGAAAATTAAAGTAATTTTATGTGCTAGTATGGGTCATATGATATGGATGCCATACCATGGAACTGGTTGTTAGGGAAGTCCCCTCATCGAGTGTTTTTTCCCTTTCCAATTAATCTTGTTGTTTAAACGATTTTAATTGGTTTGGTTTTTCACTCAAAATCCTCCAAAGTGGTGACGGGCGTTCTAACAATCAAGTCCATGGGGTGGCTAAGGGTTCAAAGTGTTATTCATGACCATGCTGGACATTTGTATAGAGTCTTGCGGAGTTTCGTTATGTTGTTGTATTTTTATTTATTTTTTCCTAGTTAATTAATTTCAGCCCTTGGTGGTTAATTAACTCAATTTTGATGTAATAATGTAATTGCTCAAGCACTGACATTTTGTAATAGGGGCTATGAATGCAAGGTAAATTGCTATGAAACCCCCTAAGCCACTGCTTCGAGTCCCATGCCATTCTGATAAGGGGTTGAGGAGATAGACCATTTTTTACTGAGCAAGATCTATTTTTCCTAGGGAATTAATTAATTTCCCTAAGTCAAAAATTCATATTATTTGATTTTGAAGAAAAAAATCAAATAAGGCCATGGTAATTAAGTTTGGGGGTGGGGCCAAGCATAGTCAATTTTTATGGTCAAAATAAATGTCTGAAGATCTCCTAAGTGGGGCGTCCCTCTTGTCTTAATAACAGATAAAAAATAAAAATAAAAGATAAAATAAAAGATTAAAAGATTTAAAAATAAAAAGATAAAAATAAGAACTAAAAGACAAAATAAAAGATTAAAAGATTTAAAAATAAAAAGATAAAAACAAAAAATAAAAGATAAAATAAAAGATTAAAAGATTTAAAAATAAAAAGTAAAAGATAAAATAAAAGATTAAAAATTAAAAATTAAAAATAAAAGATTAAAGATTATATAAAAGGTTAAAAATTAAAAGTCAAAGGAGGCCCCACTTGAGTCATGGAAACCCTAGATCTAAGGGTTAAGCTTTATTGTGACACGGATCTATCTTTTTGACCATTGATTTGAAAAGGCACCCTTGCTTATGATTGGTGGATGGCTTGCAAAGTCAACAAACCTAGATCTAGTGGTGGAGATCTAATCTAGATCTAGATCTAATCTTGGCCATTGATCTTCAAGGGGTTGGGGTTGCTCCTCAACTATATAATGAGGGTCTCACTCCCTCATTTGAAACTTCTCTCATGCTATTGTTATGCTGCTGAAATCTCTCCATATTCTCCTCTCATATTCTCTCAAGCATTTGGCCCAAGCCTCTTGCTATTTTTGTATTGAATCTTGCCCTAGTTGGGCTATAATAGAAGAAAGATTTGGAGGCAAATTGTTGGTGTGGATCTTTCATTTTATGCTTGGATTGGTGAGGTAACTTGTATATGTACTTATGTGATTTGCATTTGTATTAGCTTAGATAGCCCTCCACAAAGTATTTTGTGGAGGGATTTGTAAGTAGAAGTATTTATGCTTCCATTTGTGAGTGTTTAGTAAAATTTATCAAAGTATTTTGGTAGATTTATTGGGTACTCATCTCTTTGCTTACAATTTGCAGCTCTCTCATAAGTTTGTTTACAGGTTTTCCAAGCTAAGAAGGGCTCCTCCAAGGGTTTCTTTTCTTCAAATTTCATTTCGGCCATTTTTCTTTTCCTATCCTAAAACTGGGTTTTATTCACTGTATAGTGAATATAACCCTTGTTTTAGGGCTCTCACCCAATATATATTAGTATAAGGCTTTAAATATGCTGTTTATAAGTCATTTTCAGCCTAAAAACGTTCATTTTTAACCATTAAAATTTCAGTTTTTCCATTTTTTAAAGTTCAGATTTTGCTGTAAATTTCCTGGGTTTTACACTAGTTTATGCTAACTTTCTGTTTTAGTTTTCTGCAGTAATTTCCAGCAAGTGAAGTTGCTGGTTTTTTGCAGGTTTATGGACAGAAAGAGGGGGTTATGCTGCCCTAAATTGCCAAAAGAAAACCCTGAAAAATTTGGTCCAAAAGAGGCCCTAAACTACACTTCTTCTCTCTCTTCTATAACATTGTAAAACCCAAATGAGAAGTTCTCTTTGGGGTATTCTCTGTTGTAAATCTGTATATGAGTAGTGTAGAGATAGCTGCTTAGACTTATTTTATTGCAAGTTATTTTTCTATTTACCCACCTATCTCTGTGACAGACCACCATCTCTGTTACAGAGATTGTTGTGTGGTTAAGATAATCAGTTTTATTTTTCTGTTCACCCACCTATCTCTGTGACAGACCACCATCTCTGTTACAGAGATTGTTGTGAGGTTAGTTTAAGCATATTTTTTATTTCGGTTTACCCACTATCTCTGTGACAGACCACCATCTATGTAACAGAGATTGTTGTGTGGTTAGGATACTGTTTTAGCTAGTTGTATTTTCCTTTCAAGTTTCATTTTCGGTTAAAAGAGTAATCATACAACCCACCTATCTTGTGTATCCTCTATCCACTTGTCATCTCCCTTTAGGAACTTCAAGTTGGGTATGAAAAGCAAGAGAAGTGGGGGCTTAGTTTAATTAAAACAACATTTTTTTTTCTGTTACAAACACACTTTATTTTTCAGTCCAAGATCAAGTACCAGCACCTCCCCAAGTTGGGTATGAAAAGCAAGAGAAGTGGGGGCTTAGTTTAATTAAAACAACATTTTTTTTTCTGTTACAAACACACTTTATTTTTCAGTCCAAGATCAAGTACCAGCACCTCCCATAAGGGATACCGCTTGGTTGATCTTGTTGATAGTTTAAAATAAACCTTGTATGCTAATCACCAAGATTAAAATTTACCCTCTAAAATTAACCAACAACAACTTCACTAGCCCCTGTTCCTCTACTCGGTTATCACCCTCCAGGGTACTCACGAGATATGTCAGGAGATAGTGGAGTTTTAGTTTAATAGGCATCCATCTAGCCATTTTTCCTGTTAATTAAAAACAATGACTCAGAAGCGACTTGGGGTAGAAGACCGTGGGGGGTCTCTAGGCGTTCTACGTCCTCCTTGTTGAGCACCGGGGCATTAAGGTTTGACCTAGGAGCTACGGGTGGGCTTTGCTTCCACTTTGTTGAGTGCACCAGCATTCCCTCTTTGACTTGAGAAATACTAGATTGGGATAGTCACACCACCGGATCTAAAACTTAATCAAAGATTTCACCTCTAATAAAATTTATTAAAATTTACAAGAGACATTGCAAAACGTCCTACAAACACAAGTTACTGCTTTATCTTTGCCTTGCTGTTCAAGGTTTTTACTGCAAACACTTTCACATTTTATTTCACTGCAAGCTTTTCACTTTTCAGTTACAACTTACAAGTATTTCCTTTCAGTTTCGCAAACTCTTGTGGTGGCATCTTTAATTCATTTGATTAAGTAATCACATTGTTTAGTAATCTGTAGATCTTGTGTAGCACAATTGATTCATTTCGTTTCAGCATTTTTGGGTAATAGCTTAATAATTGTTCCATTTATGCAATCTGTTCATAACATCTAAACTATGGGTTAATTAACTTAGATTTCAATTTCATTTGTAAATTTGTAAAGTTGTAATTTATCCTTAGACTCCATTTGTTAATAGGCACTAGTCTTCATTTATCTCAAGGTCTGCTTGTCATTAAAAGGAAATCTTTGCATTTGCATGATGCTTGTCATTCTTTAGATAATTTAAAGTCTTAGCCTCACAATCTTAATATAAGATCCCTTTAATTTGTAATTAATTAATAAATCTGGAACTTAGTCTTCCGTAGGGACTTCCCCCCTTGGCTCTGTTGGGATCTTGCCTAAACGGAGGAGTTGTGGACTGTGGTGACAGTCGTCCCCAGCTCTCGCTTGCCCCCAAGGACACACATAACAGGTTGTGACTTTCCTGTTCCTTAAAGTGTGAATTAGGCGGCAACAGCCACTATGTGGAGGAAAGGTCATGGTCTTGACACAACCAAATCTCCTCCAATAATAAATCAAAAGGATAAGAGGGATGTTGAGGCTAATGTGCATCGCAAATTGTCAAGTTCCCATACTTTGATTCCATTTAAAGAGATGATTAAAATCCCTTCAGTCAAACATGATGTCATAAAATTCCTTGCATTAAAAACGGAGAAAAAAGATGATGGAAACCCTTACAGCTTAAACATTAATGTTTCCAGTTTTCTTTCAAAACTTAGTATGTCAATCCGACTTTTTGAAGTAATGAAGTTGCCTTCAATGCATAGGAGAGCTGAAAGTTATCTAGGAGCCACCAAAGCAAATCTCAATGAGACAAAAGCAAATCTCAGTGAGACCAAAATACAAACCCATTATGATTCAGAGTGTGTCAAGCAAAAGCCTTGATGGATATCCTCCTTTCTTCATAGCATTAGAGGTAAATGGTCTAATTCTGCACAATTGCATGCTTGACTATGGTGCCGAGGTAAATGTGATGCCCCTTAGAGTCATGGAGAAATTGGAGCTTAATGTGACTAGATCCTTTGGAAGTGTATGTGGGATGGATTCTCGTCCAGTTGAAGTTATAGGAGTGATTGAAAATTTGCAAGTAAGACTAGCTGCATGCTCGAATATTGAACTTCCCATGAATGTGTTGGTTTTGGATATGTGATTTAGAACACCCTCCTGGCCCTTCAGTCAGCTGGCACCTTCTCTCCCTGGCCTTATCTTCTCAAAGGAAGCCATCCTCCACGCCAAGCCTTATTGATGCATTGAGGAGGGTGTTAAGGGACTTTACAGCATTCTAGGGGTTAGATGGGGTATAACGCCCTCACTCCAACTCACCGCAACCTTTCATTTGAAGTGATTCACTCATTTGATCGGATTTTGGCACTCAGGGGAAAATACCACAAGTAGCCTACCTTGAGCCTACATTATGGCTATATTTTATTATTATTTTGTTTTAATTTTAAGTTGACATTTTATAATTGCAAATTGACATTTTAAAGGCATGTTGGCCTAGATATTTTTGTAAAAAGTGAGTGTGAGATCATATAAATAGATCTCCTCACTTCATTTTTACATAAGACACATGGGATATAACATTATGCATTTGTTCTAAACTTCTACCCTTCTTAGGGCTCTTTGGAGAGATGCGCCCCTCTTGAGAGAGATTCTCTGGGTTAGTGCAAGTTTTTTCTGGTCTTCTTTGGTGAAATTTTTTTGCAAGATGATGTTTTGATTTGTTGGCTAAACACGAGCACATGGAGGTTAGGCTTGTTGTCGCCTTTCACGCACCTAAGGGTTAGATTGTCGTGGGAGAAATCTTCAAGCCACTAAGTGTGTCCCTGTGGGCAAGTCTCAATGTCAAGTACTGTCACTTGATCTTGACTCCTCCGTTTAGGAAAACTCATAACGAAGCCAAGGGGGGTAGACCCTAAGAGTTGCTAAGGCTGATTAAGCTTTAGTGGTTGTTTGCGGATGAGTAGGTTGTTTTAGGAGTTTTTTTATGAAAGTAAATATTGGAACAAGATATTGTAACAATGTAATTTAAACACAATATCAAATGAATTATAAAACACCAAATGAGTAAATGAACTTATAGCTATAAAATGTACGATACAAAAAAAAGACAAGTGTTGAAATGGAGTCACAATATTGTAATGTTGTTTGTAATGCTGAAAATGTGTTGCAAGTGTTCTTGGTCAGTTTTAGATTATTGTGGATTAAATGAGTGGATCAAACAAGGGGGAAGGGGATTCCAAATATACCTGATGGTACAAGGAGTAATCCAAAACCCTTATCCGATGCAGTTCCACACGAAAAACATGTGGGTTGGATTAGAGTCTCTGGGATGTGTCCAACACTACACCAACGATGGTGTAGCCTAACAGTATCCCGAGGTCACTATCCAGTGGTTCCCGCTTCCTCTGTGAACTTTCCCCGCAACGAATTAATTAGAAGCGTTGGATTTTCGGCTTGGGAGGTTAATTTGAAAGTGGGACTATCTTAAATTAGTCACCCATGATGCTTTTGATGCATCCAACTCGTCAGTCGAACCGCAGCGGTGCAGAGCATACACATCAGAGGCCTCGTTAAATTTTAGAGATTTTTTAACAGTGTTTTCTTGTTTATTAAGTCCCTAAGAGTCTCTTTCAAGTTATAAACCCTCATCGAGAAAGCAAGGGGAGTAAATAACTGAAAAAAAGTAAAATCAATACAAAATAAACAAACAAATGTTATTTAATTAATCCAACCACCAATCTCTTTCCCCTTTCGGGTAATTCGAAAAGTTGTGGGGTTAGTACTTGTATTACTTTGCAATGAATGAGACTGAAATTTGAAATAACAAAGTATACTGATCTCTAAAGCAAAACTACACTAACAAAAGCAAAACCATGAAAAAAGTGCACCGACGCAAAACCCCCCAAGGGGCATGGGGAGTGGGCTCCTAAGAGCCCACTCAAAATATTTTATCACGGTATTTACAATGCTTGAGGTGGATGCCAATGGTCCTTACATATCTAGATCCAAAGGCTTACAAGTTTTACGAATGAAGCAAGAAAAAGGAATGTTGCTCTGGATGGCCCAAATCTTTAATTTTCCAACAACACTTCTCCTTGTCCTGTCAACAAAAGACAAAAACGAGCCACCTATCTTATTACACCAAATGAGCTAAATATAACGTTAAAAATATTAAATAGTTAAGTACCAAATGATCAAAAAATATGCACAAGTACTTAACAATACTAGATCTATTTTAAGAATGATGCTTTATAATTCTAGATGAAGAAACATGCTTAAAAAGATCAGCCTTTAGATATTCTTTAAAAGAAAAACTAAACCACTTAAACATGTGAGTAACCGTACCAAAGGGGAAAGTTCGATTTAAATTTGAAGGAGAGAGAGAGAGAAGGAAAGAGCTCAAGCTTGGGAATGCTTGGGTTATGGAGTCCATTGGTGGAGAGCAGAGGGACTATGCCTCTTCAACAATGAGTTCTTGGAGAGTGAGAGAAGCAAGGAAGATCTCACAAAAATCCAAGAGAAGCACCTGTAAAACACCTTCACACTTGCCAAGAGACTTGTCAAATCTAGTAAAAATTCATGCTAAAGACAAGAAGAGCATACCCATAAGCAAATCAACATGCAAAATTCTAAATCTTGAGCATAAATTAATTAAGAAAGCAAATAAACTACTTTACTCACTCCTACTGATTAGTACTAATCCTTCAATGAGGCTAGCTTTGACAAGAAATAACAAATGCATAAAAGAAAATTCTAGAGATTACCTCAACAACAACATAAGACAATGATCATCCAACACTTGAGCCATTCACCACATGAGACCTCCTAAGCCTTTTATTATTCCAAACAATAATGCAATACAATACAACAAGAGCATACCTTCGGTCCTCTAACCATGAATAACAATGAGCAAGAAGCATGCTTAAATAGAAAAATGGAAGAAGGGGAGGGGCACATCCATCACTTGAGTAAAATCAAGTTAAAGGAGAGATTTGCTTGAGCTCGCGATATATTGAAGGGATCACGATTAATTTGAAGTGGAGTGGCGATTATGGAGGAGGTGCCACCTCCCATGAGGTAGGCGACCTCACTCCAACAACTCGCCATCTCCCCAAATCGCCAATATAACAACCAAAGATCGCATTCTTCAATGCACGTATGAGTCAATCCAAGGATGGCATCATCCCTCAAAACATAAGATTCGTAACTCTAAAATTTAACCAAAGTTTAATCCTTTAGCATTTGAAAACGATCGCATGACCATGGGGGACCCATTTTCCATGTCACCCCATACATTAAACAAATCAATTTTGACTTTTTCAAACTTGTCATTTAGTGCCAATTTGTCGCATGATTAGCACTAAATGTCGTTTTGACACACGTTTAGAGAAATAATGCTTTACGGGATGTTTTACCTGCTCGAAACATATGAAAAATGGGCCCTAGGGTGAAGAGGGCGCTCTGAGTGTAAAAACGAGCATCCACATGCCAAATTCCGCCTCTGGATCAAGTTTTTATGACCTTTACAATTTTTTAATTAAACCATTAAAAAATGGCCTAATTTTACGAGAAAAAAAAAATTTCTCAGAATTGAAGAAAAACCTAGGGGGGCCTAGCACATGTCCATAGGACTCAATTCAAGTGCCTAGCATCTTTATAAACATTAACACAAAGGCTCTAATAACCCCCTAAGGCCTAACCACCAAGACGACTACGCCAACTTTGGAGGTGTGAGTGAAAAACTCAAAAATTATTAGTCGTTTGTTCAACAACAAATAATTACAGAGGGAAAAAAACACTCTGGGCTAGATGGCTTGATGTCTAAGGCTTCGAAGCTGAATCTTTTATAAAATGACCATGCTAGCACATTTTTTAAAATTTCCCCAAGGGGATATGAAGTTATGAACATGTGTTACAAAAAATAATTTAAAAAAATCACACAAAAGGCCAAGCAGAGTTTTGAACTCTGATCATGAACAAGTGTGCTTGTCCATACATTGTTGGCTCGCCTAAAAGTCCAACTAGTTGCAACTTAGTTGGTAATAAGGCTTCTTATCTCTTTGTTTGAATGTTGGTAGATGATGCATGTTCCTGACTAGATTGTAGCCGTAGTACTACATTTTCTCCTAGAATAGGCCATTTCCATCCTTCTTGTCACCTTAGCGAGTAGAGGCACATCTCCTTGTGGGAGTCCTCTAGGGTTTTACCATAGTTTTCTAAGATAGTTGTTTGACTAGGATCTCTTCCTCTCCAGGTAAGCCTTCCTCCCTAGATGCTCTAGGTTGGGTAGGGCTTTTGCTTGGGTTAGTCTTCCTTTTCCTTCACACCTTTTCTTCTCAAGAACCATAGTTTAGGTTAGTCTTAGGGTTAGTTTAGGTTATTTTTAGGTTAGTTTAGGTTGGTTTTAGTCTCCTTAAACCGTAATCTACCCTCGGTGCCCTTTAACGCAAGCCCTAACAACCTGCTGCTACCTGTATCCTAGCCCTCGCTACACCTCCCTTAACCCCTGCCCTAGTTCCCAAAGGCCTTGGACCTTGAACTCTCTCCCTCAACGGCCTACCCTTACCCTTTTCCTACCCTCGAGCCTAGTTCAACACTGTCCTAGGGCCATCTCCCTATCTTGACTGCCCTCCTTTTTCCATTCTAGTGACCTCACTAGGGCCTCTCCAAACCTCCCTACCCTCAGTACTCTTCTTTCTTCCCTTTCCTTTCCTCAGGCTTGCCTTTAGGTTGCCTCCTATCCACGGGCCTGTTATTGCAACAACCCTTTACCCATACCTTAGGGTTTCCCTTACAGTTGCAGCCCTCCAAGTTGTTGTTGTCCCTTCTCCTTGACCTACACATTGACAAATAGAAATATTAGTCCATGTTGATTGCTAGGTTAGACTATCATTGAAGGAGGATTGTTTGCACCTTGTATTATCATACACATAGTCTACACATAAACGTTCATTCAGTTCATATTGTGGTAAAAGTTAGTATTGTATGCTCATTATTAGTGTTTCAAAGTTAGAATCCTACTTGTATTTAATGTGGCATATGGATGACAATTGATACACACTGTTGTACATGTACTTTGAATAATGATGAATACTTACAATTGCATGTCACACTTATTACTAGAGGAATGGTAACTCTAAGGTGTTGGTATATGAAAGTAACTGAATACATGTGGATAACATTTGTTACGTGACATTACACTTTGCAAATATTTGGTTTTAGATTGATGGTCCTCCACATTTGTATGACGTTGCATACTTGTTATTGGTCATTTGCTTATCATTAATAAATACATCATCAAAGTAAACTTTGACAACTACACTTATAGTTCACGTGCACTTGCATTTCTCATACTCACACACTGAGTGCTTCCTTCCTATTATCAAATTGACTCGCACTGGTCACTAACATCCTCAAAAGAAATATCCTTTTGTGCTTAGTGTCTTTCTAGAGATGTAATAGGGCTCTCCCCTAGGAGTCTTAGGCTTTCGAAGCAGTTGGGAGAAGTGACTAAGGTGACAGTGGTCACTTCCTCCTCACATGCTTACCAGTGGCTTGGAATGCCATTTCAACAGGTAACAGAGTACATTTGTATGTCGTTTGGTTTGTTAAATACTGGTTTCATGTTTCAAAGAGCAATGGATCAAGCATTCAGTGACCTCATTGGCAAAATTATTGTCCTTTACCAGATGATTTGACTGCGTTTTCCAAGGAGAGGAATGATCATGTGAACCATTTAAGAAAAAAAACTTATACATGCAAAAGGTTCGGTATATCCTTGAACCCCAAGAAATCCACATTTGGTGTTGATGAAGGGAAACTTTTGGGACATATAGTCTATACCGAAGGCATCAGGATTGATCTGGAACAAGGTCCAAGCCATAGAAGTTATCCCTCCCCCTCACAATGCTAGCACATTACGATCATTCTTTGGAAAGATAAATTTTGTGAGACATTTTATGAACCTAGCGGAACTAGCAAAGCCCTTACATGCACTTTTAAAGAAGGATGCTAAGTTTACTTGGAGCAAAGAATGTAGCGCTTCATTTATCATATTGAAGAAAGCTATCTCCACATCCCCTGTTTTGATAAGCCCAGATTACAATAAAAATTTCTTCATCTATTCTTATGCATCGGAAGATACAATAGCAGGTGTTCTATTGCAGAAAAACCATGAAGGTGATGAACAAGCAATTTCCTTTATGAGTAAGAATCTGAGAGATGCTAAATTGAATTACACATCAACTGAAAACCAAGCATACACCTTGGTAAAATCCTTAAAGCACTTCAGGATGTATATTGGGTATTTGAAGGTTATAGCTTGTCCGGTATCAGGCAATCAAGGATGTTCTTTCTCAACACGATGGCATTGGAGTGAGGGGTAATTGGATATCGAGGATTCAAGAGTATGATTTCGAAATTAAACCCATCAAGATTGTTAAGGGACAGGTCCTTGCGCAACTCACAATTTGAAGGATGTGAAGGCCAGAAAGATTATTTGGGATGCAGTGAAGAATAATTTGAGAAGATGTCAACCAAGGCAATGTGGGATGCTCTGACAGGCTTATATCAGAGTAACAACTACAACAGGAAGATGGTGTTGAAGGAGGAGCTCAAAAGCACTAAGATCTCCAAGACTGATACTCTAGCTTCTTATCTCACAAAGATCATATAGATTCATGATAAGTTGACAACAATTGGGGAGATTGTGGGAGATCCAGAGTTGTGAAGATTATCTTGAAGGGCTTCAACAATCCATGGGAAACCTTCATCAAAGTGATCATTGCACCGAAACATTTGCCCAATTGGGAGAGATTATGTGATGACTTCATCCAAGAGAAGATTCAGGAGGAATCTGGAGGCCAACAGAAGGATGATGAGGAGGAAAATATTTCTCTTATCAGTCAGGAAAAGAGGAGCAAGAATAGTTCAGGTGGAGAGTCGACTTCATAGGCGATGAAGAAGAAGGACATACGCATTGTCAAGTGCTTTCCATGCCACAAGTGTCGCCATTATGCATTACATTGTCCAGAACAAAAGAAAGGGAAGAGCAAATCTCGGCAAGTAGAAGCATCTACAAAATCTCAGGTTAAAGAGTTTGCTGAGAAGTTCGAGAAATATTGCTCGTTAGTCTCTTGTATTTCTGCCACAATTTTTAGTAGTGCCTGGTTCGTGGATAGTGGCACTTCTTGTCACATCACGGGGACACATGAGTTGTTCACTAGTTTGTCAAGGGCAATCCTAGATTTGCATGTGGAGATTGGCACCCATGCCAAGTGTGTTGTGAAGGGAGTTGGAACAGTGTGTTAGATTTTCTTAAGATCTGATTAGATTATTTAGGATCTTTATATGAAAGAATAACAAGTACAACAAAATGCATGAGATATAAAAGATACACAAGACACAGATTTTCATAGGGCAAACTATAAAGGAGAAAACCCCGCAAACTTCTTCAGAATAGTAAGATGATCAAAAGCAGTAATAAGAAATGTTCAACAACTATCTTTCTCTTCTCTTTTGGCTGTCTCTCTCTCTCATGCGCCTTAGAGAGTGTGTGAGGTGTGTATAAATGAGGGAGAGCGCCTCCCTATTTATACCATTTCAAGTCATTGACCAAATATAAGACTCGAGCCTACATGTCATCTCACATGGGGCCCACTTCTCCTAAAGAGACCACAATTACATATTACATGATGTTACAATGGGGACTATTGCCCCGACTTACAACGAAGGTTGTACCTTAAGATCTAGACACAATTTATACATCCCGTAAAGGGGTAACACACATCCACAATGGGGGTACAACCACATACAATGATAATATACATCAGAATATCTTTCGAAGTTACAAATAAATCAACACTCCCTCTTAACTAGGAAGGTATTCTCTCTCTACATAGTCATCAAAACATTTGGTCAGGTCTTCATTGCATCGCCATTATCACGGAGTCATAGAGTCTTCATCATAGTTGCTACCATCATCTTCTTATAATTTGATCATCATCCCATACTATCTGTCATCAAAAGTTTCTACAGTGCCAGCCCTTTTTCATGCTAGATGTAGGCCTAGCCCTCTGCCAGGTCTTAATCATCTCTGCGAGCAAGCCATCAAGTAGGTACATCTCAGGACTTATTATATGCCTCTTGCAAAACCTGCAGGATCTCCCAAGACTGATTATATGCCACTGCAAAGCCTGAAGGAGCATCCCAGGACTAATTACATGCCTTGCAACACCTGTGTACCCTACTATTACCTCATTCTCTTTTGGAATGTGTATGTACACAGGACAGCCGAATATTCTGAGATGGCTGACTTCTAGTTTCTTGTCGGAGAAGACTTCTTCAGGAGTCTTGTTCTCGAGTACTCTATGTGGAGTACGGTTTCGTACATACACCGTTGTTCTGGCAGCTTCAGCCCAAAGATGCATAGGAAGGTCTTGATCATGAAGCATAGCTCTTGCAGCTTCCATGATAGTTCTATTCTTCCATTCCGCAATCCCATTCTGTTGTGGATTATAAGGAGTGGACAACTCCCTCTTAATCCCTGATTCTTTGCATAGCTCTTTGAATTCATTCGAAGTGAATTCTCCGCCATTGTCTGATCGAAAAGTCTTGATCTTCTTTTCAGTGTGGTTCTCGATCAAGGCTTTGAATTCCTTGATTTTGCTGAATACTTCATCTTTGTTCTTCATGAACTAAACCCATGTCTTCCTAGAAAAATCATTAATAAAAGAAACATAATATGCATACCCACTTAGTGAGCTCGATGACATAGGACCGCATACATCGGAGTGGATGATTTCTAGGATTCCTTTGGCTTTGCTTTCGCTGCTTGGAAATGCCTTCTTCGTATTCTTTCCTTTCGCACATCCTTTGCAGACCCCATCATGTTTTGCTTGGAATTCTGGAAGACCTTCAACAGCTTTGCTTGCAATAGGTAGTGCTCTGTAATGCACATGTGCAAGTCTTCTATGCCAAAGTTCACTTGGCTCTACTGTGTCATGGACCAAGACTTGTTTTGGATGGCCCTTCAATTTGTACAAACCTCCTTCTTGTTCTCCAATCACCATTGCATCATCGATAGTCTTTCCTCTTGGCCACATGATGACTTGACCATCTATGAATGCAACCCTCATTCCTTTTGCATCCAATGCTGATATGGAGAGAAGGTTCTTCTTGAGTCCTAGCACAAACAATACTTCCTTCATTGCTAGAGACTTTCCAGAGTCTAGTTTATAGGAAGATTCCCCACTACCTTTTATTGGATATTGGTAGTCATCTCCTAGCTTCACCTTGTGAGGTGATTCATCTTCTGACAGTCTCACAAAGGATTCCTTGAATCCAGTCATATGTTTGAAAGCCCCACTGTCTATAAGCCAATCATCACTTCCATGAGTAATATTTCCCGTAAGAGCGGAAATCAAAACATATTCATCTTCACTGGAAGAACTTTCACTTTCATACCTGGTTCTTTTCTTGGATGGTTCATCATCCTCTGCAACATAAACATGATGTCTTCTTTTGTTTCCCTTCTTCTTATGAGAGTGAACCTTGTTCTTGGGATAGTCTTTTGCAAAGTGCCCTCTTTCATCACATGTATAACATCTTATTTTAGATAGGTCCCTTCTAATGTTATCTCTATGATGAGGATCCTTACCTTTGGAGTAATGAGGTCTTCTTCTGCCTTTCTTGGAGTGAACTGTGAGAGCTTGGTCTTCACTTCCCATCTTCTCTTCTCAAGCTGCTATCCGAGCTTCTTCTTGAGAGCATTCTTCCCACAGTCTCCTGAATTTGACTAACTTCTTTCTGGCACAGATTCCTTGGATGAATGAATCCCATGACCTAGGAAGGCCATTCAGTGTTGTCATCACAATTTCTGCATTCTCCACTTCTTCATCTACAGCTTCTAATTGTTCCTTGATTTGAGAAACCCTTGTGAAGTAACACTGGATGGTCTCTGCAGTTTGAATCTTCACATTCTTCAGTTGATTTCTCAGAGTCATCTTCCGGTTTATGTTCTTCCCTTCAAACAATTTGGTTAGGGCATCAAACATAGCTTTAGGTGTCTTGAGAGAGGACACTTGTGGGATAAGGTGATCCTTGATAGAATCAGCAATGATCCTCTTTGCCATAACCATCTTCTTCTTGTGTAAGGCCTTTGCCTCATCTCCCTCTAGAACTGGAGCCTCCTCATGGATGTAGGAGTCTAACTCATTTTCTTCCAGGACCAGGGAGATCCTATACTTCCAGGCTCGGAAGTTATCAGCTCCCTCAAGCTTTTCATCAAGCTTGGTATGATGAGACATCTTAAAACTGAGAACCTCAAATGGAAATACAAGAGATTTAGATCTTACCAGGTCAAAATGTCAGATTTGGATTTGGAGCTGAAATCCCGCAATACTGGATCAAGAGCAAATTAGGGTTTTGCTTTTTCGGAGTTCTATCCACCCAAATGCCTTGAAATTTATCCCTAACTTCGATTTTGGGGAGGAGATCAATCCAGGCCTGGGCTTACTGAAAAATTCCTCTTCTGTGAAAAGCCCTAATTTCCAGCAGCAGTGTCGGGGCCAAAACTGAAAAACCTCAGAATTGGATTCTGCTTCGACAGAAAGATGCACCCTAAGGAGGAGAGTTATTCCACCTTACTTTTGCTGAAAATCTGTGGAGGAAGATCCACAAACTAAGAAGCCCTAGTTCCCGCAGCTGCATAGTGTCTTCTTCTCAGGTTAGCTCTGATTCCATGTTAGTTTTTCAACATTAAGATAGCATTATTAGGATCTTTAACTGAGAGAATAACAAGTACAGCAATCAAACACAAGAGACAATGAACACTGTTTTTCCTCGGGGAAACCATAAATAGAGAAAACCCCGCAACTTCCTCAGACATAGAATCAGCACCAAAACAGTAAAAGCCCAAAACAGTAAGTGATCTCCCGACAGCAGTAACCTTCTTCTTATCTAGCCCCAGTGTCTTCTCCTTCCTCAACTATGCGCTACACTTGAGTGTGTATGAGTTGTGTGCTAAATAGAGAGTCCAACTCTCTATTTATACTAATCCCGACATGACTAAAACCCTACTAGGGCCGACCTCTACTAGGAGAGTCTAATCACCCTAGTGCCCCGGAACTGCGGGGACTTTAACCCTTAGACAATCAGAGGGTTACCCACAATGACTTGACAGGACTTGTTTACATTATTGATCCTCCCGATCAAAACATCGGGGCATGACAACATGACTCAATTACATCATAGATACATCCCAGAATAAACATCGGGTTACAATACATAAGATACATAGATGAATACATTCCGAAGTTACAAATACATCAACACGGAAGGTGTAAGGTAAATGGAAACCCTAGCTCTAGGGTTTTGGTACTGGCAACTGATGAAGATGACCACTGTCTTGGGAAACGTAACTGTGACAGGGTGAGCAAGGGCAGAGTTGGGACTGTCTAGTACCAAGGAGATAGACTCAGTGAAAGATATGAAAGTATCAGGTAACCTAAGTTATCAAGGAATGCTCAACTTTCGGGGGAAAGAGGTCAGGAAGGGCTAGCGCTATGCTTGGAGATCAGTGCCTGTTCAGCCTTAGGTAATGGAGTCAGTATCAGCACAGCGTTTCACTGAACCCACCTGGGATATGTCTTGATCTATGGACCCAGAAAAGGATTTGCCCTGGAAGATTCAGGTTACAGGAAAATCAGCAAAAGGAGGGTTAGTGCTAGGGTTTGGAGAGGCAGATCTAGAGCCATCAGGAGACCATCACTCAGCATTGGGGTGGAAATGAGATCAGGATGGTCGGATCTACAAACCCAAATCAAAAAATTTCAAGAAAAATCAAATCTGGAAAAGTCAAAATCTGATGAGGGGGGCTAGGAGGCTGAAAGTCAGCTTTTCAGATCTAGGGCAACCTAGCAGGAACTAGCTCAGCGTTGGGGGTGTTCTGGAATGAGGAGGACCTAATCTTCACACCCACGTAATTATTTTCCAGAAAAATTCAACTCTAGAAAAAGTCAAATTTTCAGTGGGGCGTTGGGGTTTGAGCAATCAAAAAGTCAGATCTAGGGAAAACCAGTCACAATTAGGGCAGGGTTGAGGATGATTCAGTGAGGTGGAGGCTCGATCTACAAAACCCAGAAATAGTTTGCTCAAAGATCAAGCGGTTCCCTGATTAAATATTTTTTGGATTTTTTATTATTTAGGAATTTTTCAGAAAAAATGAAGAAAAGCAGGTACAATGGATTGAGATCTAAAAAAATGAAAGACTTACCTGTTAGATCTTACATGTAAATTCTTGTAGATGCCTTGATGATGATGATCCCCGCCATCCCGATCAATTTGAGAAGATTGAAGCGAGTTCTATGTCTAGTATTTGCCCGAGGAAGTCAATGCGCCCTCTCTCCTGCACAACAAGCATCAACCATATCAGATTTGCTATGACATGAGAAAGAAGCTATATGCTGCAGAAAAATAGCAAGAAGAAATCATAGGTCACCACAACACTAATGAAAACTCCCTGATAAAAAACAAAGACAATCCAAGCGAGTTGAGTTCCCCCTGCAAAAACGCCCAAGCTGAAGTCGTCCTCCTGTAGACAAAAAAATGATCCCCAAAAAATATAGATCTCATAACAATTTGCTGAATGCTAGGAAGCAAAAGACTTTCCAATCACCATGGAAGAACATCAAATGCAAAGCAGATCCAGAAAATATCCACAAAAAAATCTTTCTATTAATCAGATCCAAGAGCCAAAGACCCCTTACAAATGAGAAGCTCTCTCCTTTAAATAGAAATGAGAGAACCAAAATCCTAACCACTTTCAAAACGAGTGGCTAAGATTAAAAGATAAAATATTCTAATCAATGGTTGAGATGAGCTCAACATACAACACATGGATCAATATAACCATAAAGTACCAAAGTGGACTAAATCACCCACAAAGAGGGTACCCCACTCAACAAGAAATAAATGAAGCACATGGTGGGTCCATGGAGTGTTAACTAACTCCCTCTGGATGCCACATGGCACAATAAAGTAATATAATATTTTAATTTTTTGACTTTGTGCCTCCTTGAGGAAATCGTGAACCTCCCAAAAGCTCTCGAAAATAATATAAAAATGCCCAAAAAATAGGTGTGGGCCCAATCAGGTGCTGCAACTGCTGGAGGTGTGGAGGACATCACTCTCATCATCATGACTCATCACATGTCATTTCCTTTCCTCAGTTGCCCAAATTGATTTCTTCAATAGCCATTTAATCATTTTTTAATCTGCCTCGGGAAATGTGAACCTGCCAAAACAGCCTCCTAGGGTGCCTGTGTTGTCAAACTAAGCCTCCCAAGCTCTTTGGGATGAGGGTACTATGGTAAAAACAAGTGGCTACACTCCTATGCCCCATATAACTCCCTAGGAGATACAAACAAAACATTTCCCTCCTCAGACATATTGGCAAGCCAAAACAATGGCGGGAATGACTACCTCTATTCTCCGTAAGGAGGGTAAAACCAATGAGTATAGATCAGGAACTTCAAAGTCAGAGTAGGGACATCAATACATGATACAAATACATCCAAGTCCATATAATTATGACCGCCAGATCATGACACTACATGTTAATACATGTCACAAAAATGAGTATAAGAGCAATGATAACCATAACACAATATAATAAAAGTTGAGTCATAATCATGCATATAATCCATCTGAAACATCATCTGTCCAATGAGAAAGCACTGATATAAAATTGAGCATCAATAACTGCTCTGTAATGACTAAATGGCTACATCGGTCCTCAAATTTGAGTGTCCTGAGACTCAGTCCTGACATGGGAGAGTACAATAGTCCACCAATAAAATAATGATCTGTCACAACTGCTCATCTTAGCATCTCATATGTAAGAGATCTGGCTGAAAAATGTACTGTATCATAAAAATAGAATATGGTAGCCCAGCTACTATATATGTGATAACACCCCGCAAAACTTCCTCAGTATAGAATTCGACCAAATACAGTGTAAAACCCCAGCAACAAGAATAGTTGCTCATCTTCCATAGTAGACTCTCTCTCTCTCTCTCTCTCTCTCTCTCTCTCTCTTGCGCGATGCTTGAGTGTAAGGTGTGTGTGAAAGAGAGAGGCGCCTCACCTACTTATATTCATTAAGTGAGTGACTCAAATAACTAACTAGGTCGGCCAAGTTCCCTAATTAGGGCCGACCTACCTAAGGAGACTCAACATACATTTATATATTACTTTTGTGGGTACTATTGCCCCGACTTACAACAGAGGGTTTACCTCATGACTTTTACATGACCAATTCCATCAAGGACATCTCCGAATGGAGGAATAACATCTCCAAAGGAGAATACAACAAAAGTGCAATAGAATATCTTCTAAAGTTACAATACTTTAACACTCCCCCTTAACTAGGAAGGTATTCTACATCAACAACAACCATCATCACAACTGTACAATTGACTGATGATTCTCTATATGTCATAGGAAGTTTTGGAACATCATGCATCTTCATTATCAATCTCAGTATGAGAATATTGGATCATCTTCTGCAACCTCAGTATGTAAATACTAAATCATCTATGAGTATTGGATCATCTTCTGCAACCTCAGTATGTAAATACTGAATCATCTATGAGTACTGGATCATCTTCTACAACATCAGTATGTGGATACTAAATCATCTTCTATGAGTACTGGATCATCTTATGCAACATCAGTCTGTGGATACTAAATCATCTTTTGTAACATCAGTATGTGAATGTTGAATCTTCTTCTACCACATCAGTATGTGAATACTGAATCATCATTTGCAACATCAGTATGTAAATACTGAAACATCATCATCTGCATCATCAGTATGTAAATACTGAAATAACAACAACATCATTAGCATGTTAGTGCTAAAGCAACATCATCAATAAATGCTATATCATCATCTACATTATCAACACAGAGATGTTGGAACATCATCATCATCATCAACATAAAAATGTTGAAACAACATCATCATTATCAACACAAAGTGTTGTGACTTCAACCACGCCAGCATTATCAACACAGGGTGTTGGGGCCGCAATCACATCAGCATCATCAACACAAGGTGGTGGGACCACAACCACATCATCAGCAACAACATACAAATGTTAAAGCTACATCATAATCAATATTAGTATAGAAATACTGAAACTACCTCATCATCATCAGTATAGAAATACTGAACCTGGCATATCATCAATTTGAAAATATTGAACCTGCGATATCAACATCAGTATAAAAATATTCAACTTGCCACATCATATCAGTATGAAAATACTGAACTTGCCACATAAACATCAATATGAAAATAATGAACCTGTCATATTAGTATAAGAATACTGAAACTATCTCAATAACATAACCTGCAACACACATGATCCAATTATAGGATGATTAATCCCTCTCACTTTAGGGCATAAGTCCACAAATGATGTAATCCTAACCACATCACTGGGACAAAAGTCTGAGGATCACTTTAGGACTAATGTCCAGGGATGATACAATCCCAACCACATCACGAAGACAAAAGTCTGTTGATCACTTTACGTCGTACGACTAATGTCCACAGATGATACAATCTCACCACATCACGAAGACAAAAGTCTGCGGATCACTTTAGGACTAATGTCCAGGGATGATACAATCCCACTGCAACACGAAGACGAAAGTCTGCGGATCACTTTAGGACTAGTGTCCAGGGATGATACAATCCCACTACAACACGGACACGAAAGTCTGCGGATCACTTTAGGACTAGTGTCTAGGGATGATACTATCCCACTGCAACATGGAGACGAAAGTTTGCGGATCACTTTAGGACTAGTGTGGATACAATCCCACTGCAAAATCATCATCATTGCTCCCCTTTCGAGGAAGGTCTGCAACATCATCATCACTGCTCCCCCTTTCAAGGAAGGTCTGCAACATCATCAACATTGCTCCCCTTTCGAGAAATTTTTGCAACATCATCATCACTGCTCCCCCTTTCGATAAAGGTCTTTTCGAACCACACCAAGCCATGAGATCACACCCGATCCCAAACATCATCCTTCGGTGCTCTTTCTAGCACTTCCTCTTTGCATCTATAATGAGTTTGTCCTCTCCTTCCAGGTCATCGACATATACCAGTCTTTCACATTCAACCTTAAAGTGAACGTTGGAACCCACTTTATTCTTGGTAAAGCATTAATCCATCAAGAAGCTGTCCATCCTATCGTACCATGTCGAACTCGAAGATCTTCATGCTGAGACAAGTCTGCATGCTGCATCATGGAAGCCTAGCTGAAAATGTATATGTGATAACAGTACATCTGTAATTGCATCGTACATCTGTAACTTCATCATTTCTTCTCTTGAAGGTGATTGCATACAATCCTTCCTACAAGTCAAATCTAGTTGTATGATTAGAAACATTTCATAACATAATCAAAATGACAAATTCTTATGCATAAAGATATGTCTTATATACTTATGCAACTATTTCAGCTAATACAACATTTATCCATATCCTGTATACATACGGTAACTTTCTAGATGCCTTCCATCTCTACCAAGACATTATGTCATCAAAGAGGTTTCATTCTAGATCAATAGCAATGGAATGTTGTACAGCACCATGAGCCACTTACCCAACATATGCATATTAGCAGTAAGATGTTCATAAATGCAAAACACTCTAACATGCATAATACACTTCCTAAATCTAAGAACATATCTATGTACATCACTGAACAACTAGATCTATAGGAAATGACAATTCAAATACTTATCTTTGTTTGTTTGGTAGACTCCATCTTGATCTGTGTCTTCTTGAATTACTGGAGTCTCTGCCAATGTGTTCAACTTCAACGTCTGATTCTGAGGACCTCTAATCCCAAGAATCATGTCAAGATTCTCGAACTTTGAGAGCCACTGTAGTCACTCCCTCTGAGGTGGAGCATCATCCTCCCTCTGCATCTTGTACTCTCTGCATTAGAACGTTGGAGTGATAGGTAGCCTCCTCTGCTACTAATTTTCTTTGTATCCATCTATGTCACCTGTCAAGGTCACTAGATATCAAGATCCTTCATCTCAAAATTTGTTGTAAGTTTTCTCTTGCACCCATCTATGAGCTTCTCGTCCTTTGTGAGATTCTAGCTTCAACCTTGTGGTAAGGTTGGGATCTCCATCACTCTAGTTGATCCTCAAGCTCCTCATGTAACTCTATGTGCTATCCCATGGGTGCATGTTGAGCTTGTAAAAATCCTTCTGTGCATAGGTGGTTCTCTGTAAAGAGTCTCAAATCCTGTAGGTTGCTTGATCTGTTCTTCTACCTTCATTACACCAACTATTTAGTGTAATATCCACCACTGAAGAGGTGTGTCTAGCCCCTAGAGCAGTGTCTTGCCATAATCAACTCTCTCTTTCTGATAGAAACCACGAACCTTGCTTTGTATCTTTTGATACTTCGATCTGTTGTATACTTGATCTTGTAGATCTACTTGGAATACTTTACAAAACTTCCCTTCATGTCTCAAACTCATATCCAAACATAATTCTATATGATCGACTGGTACTTCTTGATCATATCATCCTTCCATTCTTATTTCTTGGGACATTCTCGAAAGTGTCCTTTTTCATCACCACTGAAGTTGTGAGATGTCCTTCTGAAGTCCTGTTATCACATATACAATAGCCGGGCAACCATATTCTATATTTTAGATTCCAGTACACTTTTTCAGCCAGTTCCCTTACATATGAGATGTTGAGATGAGCATCTATGATGGATCACTATTTCATGATGGACTATAGCACTTTCCCATGCCATGACTGAGTCTCAGGATACTCAGATTTGAGGACCGATGTAGTCATTTGGCCATTTGCAGAGCAATCAGTAGTGCCCAGATTTAAAGCAGTAGTTTCTCATTGGACAGATGTTGGTTCAAATTGCTTATTTACATGTATATGACTCGGCGGATATTATCTTGTGATTGGTTATTATTGCTTTTATACTCATTCTTGTGACATGTCCTAGCATCTAGTGTCATGATCTGGCGGTCATATAAATATATGGACTTAGTTGTATTGATATTATGTATGTATGCCCCTACTTAGACCTAGAAGTTCTTGCCATACTCATTGGTTGTACCCTCCTTAGGGAGAATAGAGGTGATCATTCCCACCATACTTTGGCTTGCTAGTGTTTGTTTCATCGTTCACCATCTCCACCCATCCAGTAGCTTCCAATTATGTTTACATCCCGGCCTCCTACTTGATTTGTGGCATGGAGAACCATTCCCCACTAGAGCCTCTTTGTTGGATAAGCTTCCCAGTTTATTTGTGCCTCGGCTTTGAGTTGCCTAGGTTGTGTTGGCTAAACCTGAAACAAATAGTGCTGCCATCAATACAATGTATTTGGAAATGAAATGAATATCTTATGAAAAATCCCATTCATGAAAAGTAGTGTTTTTGAACATACATGAATGCAAGGCAAGCCTAATGAAATTGGCTCTAAAGCAATGTTGCACGACTCGGACTCGGCTGGCATGTGACTCGTCGACTCGAGAAAGACTCGGGACAGACTCGGGACAGACTATGCAAATAGGAAAAATACTTAAAATATAATAAATTTTGGGAAAAAAAAAGATAATAACATTTCCAATCCATATATCTAAAATATATTCACTTATCATATATAATGTCTATATAATACATATTATTATATAGAAAATCCAAAAATAACATTTATATATCAAAAATAAATTTTGAATAATATAATATTTACTTAATCCGAGGAAAAAAAAAATATAATATTTACTTAAATTAAGAAATACATTAGAAGTTTATTACCATTATATTTTGCAAATGATATTGTAAGTTTATAATATTATTATATTTTACAAATTATATTATTTTAGTGTAAACCATATGTAATATAATATAAACCATATGTATATAATAAAAATTGAAAAATTAATATATAATATATACTTAATAAAAATGTTCTAAGTTTTTAAACTTTATACTTTATAACTAATATCATCCTTACTAAGTTTTTTAACTTTAGACTTTATAACTAATATCATCCTTTCTAAGTTTTTAAACTTTATACTTTATAACTAAACATAAATATCATTGTGACCATAAATGTAAACGTAATAAGATACCATTGTCTGTAAAATTCGATATGAATACAGGCCGCAAAGGAAAATGACTCCATTGTCGAGAAAATTCGATATGAATACAGGCCGCAAAGGAAAATGACTCACGTTTCCTAGCCACAGTCGAATCGGGAGGGAAAGGAATAATGAAAACCAGGGTAACACACAGCCGACAAGGATGGAGGTGCAGCCAGCAGGGATGGAGGTGTTCTCTATGACACTCTGCATTTGAACACGATTGGAATTTCTTCAGCGAACCCTCAAAATCCATCCGAAACCTGTAGGTTAAACTTTGCCCAGTCGTGTGACTTAGCCACGTGGTCTTTTTACCTGGCGAGTCTTTCCGAGTCCAAGCGAGTTTATGGCGAGCCTAAGCTAGACTCGGCGAGTTTGACGAGTGTGCTGAGCTGACGAGTTTTCCAATGAGTATCTGGTGATTACTCGTTTTGGGTGTTGACTCGGGCAGACTCGCGAGTACCCGCGAGTCTCCAACGAGTCGTGCTTCACTGCTCTAAAGTATATTGAAATGAATATCTTGTGAAAGCCCATTCATGAAAAGTAGTGTTTTTAAACATACATGAATGCATGAAGCCTTAATAATAATAATATGTGTAACAAATGCATGGACCAAGGCTTGGAAATTCGAAGGCCCAAAAAAACAATGGTTCTTAAAAAGTTATATCTAAAGATCGCTGACCTCACTTGTATTTGATTTGGATTGTGAGCATTGGTTAAGGTGAATAAGCACATCTGAACGTAACTTATCCATTTGTGAGACACTACCATTCCTTGTGTTGTTACTTGTCCGGCATATGCTAGAGTGAGTATCCCCTTTCCATATCCAAAGTGTCACAGTGTCAAGTTGGTAGTGACCCTTTATCCTAACCATTTGTTATCTAGCCCTCACCCTTCTCTAGCAAATTGACTACAACTATGAAGTGAGTATGGTCTTGAAAGTCTGGTTTGAATTATAGTTAATTAATGATACTCTATATTTGGTTGATAGATCGCCAGTGAAATGATTGCTACTTGTTATAATTGTTATTTGAATGATTTGTAGAGCATGTATTAACCTCTAAACACTTGCAGTAGATTGATGTTAGCCTGGGTTATATTATTGATTATTTGATCATTGACAGATTATTATTCTGTCTGTCTGGGCATATTGAATATTATTCTTAATCATGCAAAGATCTGTAGGGTGTATGAGTATGCACCTTAGATGGATTTGGACTCCCCGAGTCTAATGAGACAGCTTGTTTTCAGTTTCAGGCAGTTACAGTGATGATTTGTCTCGGTATACAATCCGGGTGCAGTTTTGCCATGTTGAATTGCCTGTCAGAGCAGAGAGGTGATTTGATTGGTTCACCTTGTAAATTTTCCTTTAATATTCAACTAGGGCTAAACAGTGCATGCAAAATATCAACTGATAACCACACATGAATATCTTTTACAGTATGCAGTGGAATATAAAAATGAGAAATAAATCATCGCATCACATCACAATAACGACACTATTATTTTGGGTATGGAAACCCCCAGAAAAACCCAAGATGGGAAAACCGGTGCAACAGTCAGATATAGATTTTATTATGAGAAAATATGAAACTTTTACAATCACTGCAAATTCACCCAAACCTGGCGAATGCAGTACCCAACAGAATCACTAGGTAAATCCCAGCTAAGCCTCAACACCCACCTGTGTGAGTGTACGGCCCAGTTGTACGAAGCTTGATGATCCTACTGCTTGCTCCTTCGTCTTCTCGGCTAAATCCTCTGTTTGACTCTCTCCTTGTCTGTATACTGTCTCTGTCGAAATACAAGTGCGTGTGTTCTCTCCACCAATTGATCTCTCTTTTATAACTTTAGGTAAAGCAAAAACCCTAATTTCACTTTCACTTTAACTGGTGGTTCACTAAAGTTAATTTAGATCACTTTAATTTATTTTCCAAAGTAAACTTAGGAAAAGTAAATTAAATACAACTGGTTTCCTATTTTAAGTCTTCTGCATGCAAGAACACATGCATGCAGGAAGACCTTCCTTGTTGCTGCTAGTTTAACACTCCCTCTCAACAAGGAAGGGATTCGGTAGCAACCCCAACTTATCCCTGAACTTCACAAAACTCTGTCTGCAAAGTGCCTTGGTGAAAATGTCTGCCACCTGCTCATCTGTCTATATGTACTCCAACCAAATGGTTCCCCTCTGAACACAATCTCTCAAGAAGTGGTATTTGATGTCTATGTGTTTGCTTCGGTCATGGAACACTAGATTCTCAGATAGTTTGATGCCACTTTGATTGTCACAGTGAACTACTGTAGTCTCTAGCTCACACTTGAACAACCCTACAAGTAACTTCCTCAGCCACATACCCTCACAAGCAGCCATGCTAGCTGCCATGTACTCAGCCTCTGTCGAGCTTAATGCAACTGACTTTTGCTTCCTGCTGAACCAAAAAACAACCCCTGATCTGATGCTAAAGCAACAACCTGAAGTACTCTTCCGGTCCTCTACACATCCTGCCCAGTTAGCATCTGTGAAACCTGCTGACTATACACTCCCCCTGCGCTCATAAACCAATCCATACTCCATTGTACCTCTGATGTAGCGAAGTATGTGCTTTGTAGCCATCCAATGCACTCTCCGAGGGTCCACCATGAACTGACTCAAAGAGTTGACTGCAACGCTGATGTCTAGTCGAGTGTTGACCAGATACATAAGCGATCCGATAAGCTGACGATACAAGGTAGGATCAAATCCGTCTGATCCCGATGCATCAATCTTCCTCCAGCTGGAAACTAGAGGTATGGCCATAGGCTTGCAGTCCTCCATCCTGAATCTCTTCAGGATCTCTACTACATACTTCCCCTGTCCAATTAAGAAGCATCCATCTCTTTGCCAAACCTCCAAGCCCAAAAAGTAATGCATCAGCCCAAGGTCTTTCATCTCAAACTCTACTGTAAGGTTGGACTTACAGTCTCTAATCAACCTCTCATCTCCTGTCAAAAAGAGATCATCCACATATAAGACCAATATGAGAGGCACCTCACCTATCAAGAAGTACAGGTTGTGGTCAGCCTCACTCCGTTGAAATCCTATCTCCCGTATATAGCTGTCAATCCTCGAGTACCATGCTCGAGGTGCCCGCTTGAGCCTGTAAAGAGCTCGATGCAGTATGCATACATGCGTCTCCCTGTTCTCCACATCAAACCCCTCTGCCTGCTCAATATATACCTCCTCCTCTATAACTCCATTGAGGAAGGTAGTCTTGACGTCCATCTTATGGACACGCCAACCCATCTCAGCTATTACTGAGATAATGGTCCGAATAGAAGAATACCTGGCAATAGGGGCGAAGGTCTCCTCATAATCAATACCCTCCTTCTGTGAAAACTCCTTTGCCACGAAGCGCGCCTTGTACTTCTCCATGCTTCCGTCTGCTGCATGCTTCACCTTGTAGATCCATCTGGATCCCACCACCTTTTTCCCTTGTATCCTCGGCACAACCTCCCATACTTGGTTTTTCATAATGGAGTCATACTCCTCAACCATAGCTTCCTACCACAGATCATGTTGTGCAGCCTCACCGAAGCTGGAAGGTTCAGAGTTAATCAACTTTGTCATCAGTGCCATATAACTAAGCCTCTCTGGTGGTACACTCCGTCTAAAAGATGTCTGTGGAGGATCTACCTGCCTGGAATCCTGCACTGTGGATCTAAACCACTTAGGCCTTGGTCTAGTGTCAACCTGCTGCGGCTGCTGGATATCCGTCTCCTGCTGCAGCTCATCCTTCAAATCAATGACTGAAGGATCCTATCCACCTGACTCCCTCTAACCATTAGAACATCTGCTCTATGTTTGTACCTGTACCTATACATCTGGCTCCTCCAACTTGACTCCCGACTCCTGTGCTGGCTGCTGCTTTGCTGTCAAGGCCAGAGATCTCCGCAAGGCCTTGTCCTCATCGAACTGGACATCCCTGCTCACAATGATCCTCCTACGAGCAGGAATGTAAACTCTATATGCCTTCGAGATCTTGTTGTAACCAACAAGTAACCCCTTCTCTCTAGAAGGGTCCAGCTTCTTCCTATTGTCAGCATGAACATGACAATAGCAGACACTGCCGAATATGCAAATGTGACTCACATCTGGCCTAGTACCTCTAAAGACCTCCTCTGGTGTCTTCCTCCCCAAGGCTGTGTGGGGACACCTGTTATGAATGTATACTGCAGTCCTGTATGCCTCGGCCCAGAGGAATAGTGGTAATCCCTGATCAAATAGCATGGCCTTAGCTGCTCCAACCATAGTCCTGTTCTTCCGCTCTGCAACTCCATTTTGCTGTGGGGTATGGGGCACAGTGTGCTCCTTCTTGATCCCCTTAGTCGAACAATACTCCATGAACTCATTGGAAGTGTACTCACCCTTGTTTTCTGTCCTCAACACTTGAATCTTCTTTCCTGTTTGGTTCTCCACAAGAGTCTTGAACTCTCGGAACCTCTCAAAGACCTCTGACTTGGCCTTCAGGAAATAGATCCAGGTTTTCTTGGAATAGTCATCAATGAAGGTTACGCAATAACTGTAACCACTGAACGAATGGAAACTCATAGGTCCGCATACATCCGAATGCACCAAGTCCAAGGGCTCCTTAGACTTGTGCTCACTCTGTGGGAAAGGCTTCCTGATGTTCTTCCCCAAAGCACAACCCTTACAGTGTTTATGATTTTCCTCCTGTACCTAAGGAACTCCAATGACTACCTGTCTCAAATTCTTCAATGCTCCATGGTGTAAGTGTGCCATCCTCCTATGCCACAACTCACCCTAACTGCTGCTGTTGCTGCTAACTAGAGCCTTTGTAGGCTCAAAGTGTAATCTGTACACTTTCCCGCTCCTTCTGCCAATCACCCGATCCAAGCTCCTATCTGACCCCTTGGGCCTGATATACACTCTATGGTCACGGAACTTCACCTGATATCCCTTGCCCTCTAGAGTGGAGACTGATATAAGGTTCTTGGTTAGTCCTGGAACATATAACACATTAGCAAAACTGAGGGGTTTGCCAGACTCCCTCTCAAATGAAACAGTGCCAACTCCTTGCGCCTGATACCGTGCATCATCACCCAGCTCAACGTGGATCCCTGTTCCACCCTCCTGCAAGTCTTTGAAGAATCTCTTATGTCCAGTCATGTGACAAGATGCTCCACTGTCAATGTACCATATGTTGCTCCCTCTGGTGCTTGCCATGCAAGCTATCAAACAAAACTCCTCATCAAAGTTCCTGCTAAACTCATCCACCTCTAGAGATCCAGCCATCTGAGTGTTACTCTTCTTCTTCCTGTCTGGGCACTGGGAGGCAAAGTGTCCCTGCTTGTGGCAAATAAAACACTTGACCTTTGACACGTCAAGGTTCTTCTTACCATCCTTCTTAATCTTTGCCTTCCCCTTGCTCTTCCATGTAAGGGCTAGAGCCTCCTCATCCACAATCTGTGGGGCACTGCTGGATCAGCCTGATCCTTGACCCATGCAGGTCTCCTCCTGCACAAAGTCATCCCATAGTCTCTGCCAATCAGGGAGCTTCTCCCTAGCCATAGCACCTTTGACAAAGGTGTCCCATGGCTTAAAGAAGCCATTGAGGGCTATCTGAACTAGCTCCTCATCCACTGTCTTAGAGCCAACAGCTCCAAGCTCGTCCCTGATCTGTGTGAACCTCGTGAGATAAGGCACCACTCCTTCTCCCTTGGCCATCTTGGTGCTGGGCATCCTCTCTTGCAACACCATCTTCCAGTTCTCATTCTTGCTTTGGTACAGACTCTCCAAACCCGTCCACATCTCTGCTGCGATCTTCTTACCAGAAAGGTGAGGGACTATATGGTCCTTCACTCCATCCATTATAATTAGCATGGCTCTAGATCAATCTTCTTCCAAGCTGCTAAAACTGCCGGATCTATGGGTGCAACCTTCGTGGAGTCAATGTGCTCCTCTGCATCACTGATGTCCAGGATCCTTGTGATCCTTTCTTTCCATGTAGGAAAGTTCTGAGCACCCTGGAGTCTATCCTCAACTCTCAACTGCACAACCATAGTGAATTGTACCTGTCAAACCCTAGATCTGGAAGTCTAGGTTTGTGTCTTCCTATAGATCTGCCCCTGATCTATCATTGCTCCTGCAAATCTCTCAACTTTAGCTCACCAGAGCTGTCATACGATGTAAATTTTCCTTTAATATTCAACTAGGGCTAAACAGTGCATGCAAAATATCAACTGATAACCACACATGAATATCTTTTACAGTATGCAGCGGAATATAAAACTGAGAAATAAATCACAACATCACATCACAATAACAACACTGTTATTTTGGGTATGGAAACCTCCGAAAAAACCCCAAGATGGGAAAACCGGCGCAGCAGTCAGATATAGATTTTATTATGAGAAAATATGGAACTTTTACAATCACTGCAAATTCACCCAAACCTGGCGAATGCAGTACCCAGCAGAATCACTGGGCAAATCCCAACTAAACCTCAACACCCTCCTGTGTGAGTCTACGACCCAGCTGTATGAAGCTTGATGATCCTGCTGCTCGCTCCTTCGTCTTCTCGACTAAATCCTCTGTCTGAATTTCTCTCCTTGTTTGTATCATGTCTCTGTCGGAATACAAGTGTGTGTGTTCTCTCCACCAATTGATCTCTCTTTTATAACTTTAGGTAAAGCGAAAACCCTAATTTCACTTTCACTTTAACTAGTGGTAAAGCAAAAACCCTAATTTCACTTTCACTTTAACTAGTGGTTCACTAAAGTTAATTTAGATCACTTTAATTTATTTTCCAAAGTAAACTTAGGAAAAGTAAATTAAATACAACTGGTTTCCTATTTTAAGTCTTCTGCATGCAAGAACACGTGCATCCAGGAAGACCTTCCCTGTTGCTGCTAGTTTAACACACCTAGGGTGTTGTATGAGGAGGGGGTGGTCCAGCCACTTGTTTTTACCATTTTACCCTCCTCCCAGAGAGCCTAGTGGGCTCAGTTTGACAATGTTGGCACTCTAGGAGGCAGTTTGGGCCATATCACGTTTCCTGAGGCAGATTAAAAATAATAAAAATGGCTGCTGAAGAATTCGATTTGGGATACTGAGGCAAGGAAATGGCATGGGATGAGTTTTGATGATGAGTGTGATGTCTTCCACTTCTTCTCCAACAGTTCCAGCGCTTGGATGGACCCACATCCATCTCTCTAGCATATTTTATTATTTTTTGGAGCTTTTGGAGGCTCATGATTTCCTCAGAGAGGCACTATTTTGCATGTACAAAATTATATTTATTTTTATTGTGCCATGGGGACACACTAGGGGTGTTAGTTAATACCCCCTGGACCCATCATGAGCTTTATTCATTTTTATTGAGTGGGATCACCTCTCCTAGGGTGATTTAGTCCATTGATATATTATATTATTGAGTTGATGCATGTACTTTATGTGGAGCTCATCTCAACCATTGATTAGAACATTTTGATCTTTTAATCTTAACCATCCATTTGAAAGGTGGTTAGGATTTTGTTATTTCTCATTCCTATTTAAAGGAAGGAGCTTCTGATTGTAAAGGGGTCTTTGGCTCTTGGAATCTTGATAATAGAAAAAACTATTTTTGTGGAAATTCTTGGGTCTCCTTTGCATCTGGTGTTCTTCGATGGTGATTGGAAAGACTATTGCTTCCTAGCATTTGGGTATTTGTGGTGAGATCTATATTTTTGTGGAAACATTGTTTTGTCTACAGGAGGGCGACTTCACTTGGGTGTTTTTGCAAGGCTTCCTCAACTCGCTTGTTTGGCATCGCTTGTATTAGGCGGTTTTCATTATTATCATTGTGATCTATGATTGCATCTTGCTATTTTTCTGTAGCATTTGTCCATTTCTCTTGATGCATCAAATCTGATATGGTTGATGTTTGTTGTGCAAGAGAGAGGTCGTATTGGCTTACTTGGGCAAATCGATTTACATAGAGGCTTCATCCAAATCTTCTCAAATTGATCAAGACGGCATAGATCATCATCATCAAGGCATCTACAAGGTTATCCAGGTAAGATCCACAGGTTAATTCTTCTTTTCTTGATCTCAATCCATTGGCATCTTCATTTTTATGTCAAAACCCTAAATATAAAAAATCAAAAAATATTATAGATCAAACCGCTTGATCTTTTGGCAAACCATTTCTGGGTTTTGTAGATCGGGTCAAAGCCTAAGTGGGTCCTCCTAGACGTTTTGCTTAGGTGACTCCATTGGGCCCAAATCCCAAGGCACTGCTCTCTAAACCCTAGCACAACCCCTCAATTGGCCAATTTCTCTGATGTTTTGACCTTATCCCTGAGGCTTGGGTACTTTGACATTGTCATACCTTCCGTCAAGTCTATCCTTTGGTACTAGATAGACCCAATCATGTTCTTACCCTTCCTGCATTGGTCACGTTTCCCAAGGCAGTGGATATTGTCATCATTTGCTAGTACCTTGATTCTGGATCTAGTAATAAACTCATAAGTCACTTGTATTTCAAATCTTGGATCACTTTCCACATCTCATAAACCTCTTGATCCAAACCATAACTCACCTTGTGACTTTATCCATAAATCTAGGGTTTACTTCACCTTACACCTTATGTACTTCAAGTTCCATTGATTTGATCTGGTGTCTTGGTCTAATCTCTCCTGTCAGGAGTAGATCTGGGTCTCCCCCATTGTTGTCTTGGGCTAAGACAAGATCAAGTGAAGATTGCCTCGATTGGCTTGACAACCATCCATTGGGGAGTCGATGCTATCTTGGTTTCACCTCTTTGGTTTCCCATCCCTCTACCGTCCATCTTGGATCCACCTCATAGGGGCAACTACAAGTTTGGTGATAACAAGTCCTTTTATTCCTTGCAGGAATGTTCTTTCTTCTTCTTGACATGAGTTGTTAGGATTCGTCCATCTCTTCTTCTTTTTCCATCAATCAATCTTCTTCTTACGTGCATTCCTCCATAGGTGATCTTCCTTCTAGAACAACTCCCTTGATTGAACTTCTAAGACCATTCCAAGTTGTAATCTATGTTTCTGATTCTTTGGCATTGTCTCCAATGGCTTCCAATTGCTCCTTGAGATGAGATCTCCTTGTGAAGTAACACTGAATGTTTTCTAACATTTGCACCTTCACATCCTTGAGTTGAGTTTTCAAGGTTATCTTCGTATAAGTTGTTCATTGCATCTAACATATCCTTGGAACTCTTCAAGGATGATACATGTGATATACAATGGAGACGAAAATACTCATCTTTGTTTTCACTAGGTCCTTTTACTTTGCTTTGACTTCATCTCCCTCTGGATCTGCACCTTCTTCTTTAACATAGTTCTCCATGTCATGCTTCTTCAAGTATGAGAAGCACTCTGTACTTCCATGCTTAGAGCTTCTCGACTCTTTCAAGCTTGTCCTCAATCTTGGTACTGTTTGTCATCATAATAAAAATGAGAACCTCAAAGGGAAATAGAGAGGATAGAACTTACCTGTGATATTGCTTCAACTTGATGCTTGCTTGAAGGCTCTTCTGGTGGACCTAGGGTTTGACAAAGAGACCCTAATTTTCCAACTTGGGTATCTTTCAGATCTGATTGGATAGAAAGATGCGCCTCCTCAAGGGGAGCTGAGCAACATACTTATTTTCCCAAAACTGTGAATATAACTGCAAAATATTTGATGCCCTAGTTTTCTCGGTAGCAGTGTTAGGTCAAAGATTAAAAGTCCACAAAATTAGAGACTCCTTACATAGAAAGATGCGCCCTCTTAGGGCGAGTTTGATGGTCCTCCTTTTTCAATTGATTGGTGGAGGGAAGTGCCCAGAACAGGAAGCCCAAGTTTTTCTCCAGTTTCTTCTACAGAATTGACTGATCTTGTTTTTGCTATAGCTCTGAAGTTTCTGCTACTCAAGGTCCAAAACTTCATTTTGTAGTAGCATGGTCTGTCTTCTTTCCAACCCCACAAGTTAGAGCAAAATTGGATTCACCAAGTGGGACTTATGAGAATTTCCCAAGGTGACTTATTTCAGAATTCTTCAGCATACTGAACTTGTACAGACTGCCATGTGTCACTAATTCACCTTCGGGGTCTAAAGCTTTGACCACAAAAACTACAGTCCATGCCCTATCTGCAACATCTTGCGAAATTTGATTTGGACCTTCCTAGCCTGAGATAAAGCAATTATCCCTAGGTCACATGTTTAAGGCTGAATTCTAGGAGACGATGGAACCCTGAGTTGGAGGAATCATATCTCTCATATTAGAGCGAATCTAAGGCTGAAACGTTCACACAAGGTACAACAAAATTTCAACTTTGGCATGTAAAAGTTTCAGCTCTTGAACCTTTGCCAAACTTAAGTTATAGTGAAAATGCCAAGATGACTAGTTTTTGTCTTCTAGGATTTTCAAGCATGAAACCCTAATCTTCAGTAGTTGTAGCTGTAGCAGTGTTTCGGCTGCAAAAGACTTCTTTCAGGGTGGCTTTGATACCATGCTAGATTTTTAATGGTTATACAAGATCTAAAACATTTAGCATCATAACATCATAACCATAAGCAAAGGATCACTGAAAGAAAGACAACTACAGCAACACAAGAGAACACAAATATTTTCCTCGAGGAAACCAACAAGGGAGAAAACCCCGCAAAGCTTCCTCAGTATAGAGTTCGACCAAGTTTAGTGTAAAACCCCAGAAACAAGAATAATTGCTCATCTTTCACAATAGACTCTCTCTCTCTCTCTCTCTCTCTCTCTCTCTCTCTCTCTCTTGCGCAATGCTTGAGTGTAAGGTGTGTGTGAATGGGAGAGGTGCCTCACCTATTTATATTCATTAACTAAGTGACTCAAATAACTAACAAGGTCGGTCAGGTTCCCTAATTAGGGCTGACCTTCCTAGGGATACTCAAAATACATTTTATATATTTCTTTTGTGGGTACTATTGCCCCAACTTACAACGGAGGGTTTACCTCATGACTTTTACATGACCAATTACATAAAGGACATCTATGAATGGAGGAATAACATCTCCGAAGGAGAATACAACAAAAGTACAATAAAATATCGTCTGAAGTTACAATACTTTAATAGTCATTTCTTGAATGCATCTTAGTCTTGTGAGTTTCAACCATATTACAATCTTGGCATTTGCTTATTGTGTCTATCGAGGTTTTGCAAGGCACACTTGGGAAACATTGAGCAAGTTTGAGCATGGAGATCAAGGTTCTCAGTGAAAGATATTGAATGTGGAGAATTAATTCGAGGCATCACCTAGATCCAAGTGAGTCCGATCACCTTTCTCTTGCAAATTCTTTTCATTCCATTATCTATCATTAAAATTTACAACTACAAACCCTTAGATAAAAATACAAAAAAATAACCCTAGACACTTTTTTACCTCTTGGGTATTTTTTCGGTGTGCCTTGAGTTTCATCCTTCCCTGGGGCATCATTTTTGGGTGACTCCATAGCCCTCTTTTTCGGCACTAGTCAATCCAAGAAAATCACACTCGTTAGTTTAGGGGGTCTTTTTTTGTCTTGTGTGATGAAGTTGCTTGTGAACTCTTCCAATTGTTAGATTTTCCATCTCAAGCAAATAATCTAAGTGTTAGGAAGCCATTAAATCCTCATCAACTATTTACCTTGGGTATTTTTCAAATTGCATACATCAAACCCTTAGGGTAACGAATTGATCATTTAACCTTGGCACTATCACTCTAGGTCACTACAGTTAACTTATTTATTGAGAAATCAATTAAATTCGATTACATTTAGACCTTTGATAAACCTCTATCAATCCACGTAAACATATTCAATAGACATCCTTCTTGATCTAGGGTTTCATCCAGGTTATGTCACATTTTGATTTCATATCTAGTTTTTGTATCCTGTAGATTAGTTTAGCATTTGGGTTACACTTGGGTCTATCCTGTAGCCATCTTAGTTCACTGGTCGGTGTACTAACTACTATGTAGCTTAAAGTGACAACCATAATATCCGTGGAGGGTAATATCATCAAGAGTCACAACTTTAGCAAACATCTTTCTCTGCCATCCTGGATAGGATCACTTATATTGGGTTGCTATAAAAATTGTGATAACAAGTAAGTTGTCAGAGGCAAACCCTACAACAGTCTTTCTACGCAATTGTCTTAAAATATATATTGTCAGCCCCAAGAAGAGAAGTTTTATTATGGTACAAACATCTAGAGCATCACCTATTAGAAATATGCATCAAAAACCTTTCCTACAAACTCCAACCTCCCCTACTTCCAAAATAATAATGTTCATGTGTATTCAAATCTTGTTTCAACCCTTGTGCCCCACCTTTGTCTAGCTTTCTTGTATATATATCTTTGTACAAAATTTATCCTTGTACATGTTTTCCTTGTTACTATAAGAAGTATTTCCTCGAACACAAAAATATCCATCAGATGCCAATTGTCTAACGTTGTAGGGGTTCTCAATACTCCTCTCAAGGAATACAAATATCATGAAGTGATGATCTTTGATGTACTACTCCTTTCAAGGAGTAGTGTATTGATAAATCATACAATTGGCAAGAATCTCTCCTTTAGTGATAGCTTTAATGGGCAAAAGAGTAGAATTTAACACAATGGATTACACTCTTGTACACTGAAGTTGGAGGCTAGAATATAGCACAAGTGCCTTCTAGAACTACCAAGTGTTGATAATTATACTAAGATGCAATGGAAATTTGGTTGTCAAAATACATACATTTATCCACTAGATTCTGAAGCCCATAGTGAAAACTATCTTCTCCCATAACATGATTTAAACTTACAACATCACATTGTTATTGTGATTATTCTTATTACTTTGATTTTTTGGTTACTAATTGCTTATTGGCATTATTAGAATATATCTTATAGGTTCTACAGCACAAATCCATAAAGTATGATGGATTAAGAAATCTTGTCAATTTGAATATAGCAATATCAGATTCAACAACTATCAGTCATTAAGTACCTTGTATAAGGGTTCCATCCAAATAGTTATTTATCATTTTATTTTCTCAAAATAAATACTCATGAGTTCTTTTGATTCTCACCATCCTCCTTTCAATAGATTTCTTTTGTTCTTTTTCCTTGGTTCTACTTCCCTTCTAACATTTTTATTTTGAACATTAGACCTAGTGCACTAGAGATCAAGTACATCTTAGGCATGAAACTTCAAATAAATTCCTCATCATTTATCCATTCAAACTACGAATATTAATCCATACTTTTAAAATGAACGTTTTTATTTAAGGTTGAGATAAGCCATTCATTCAAGAAAAAATCCAAAGGTCAAAAGAAAAATGGAAAACAAAGTGTAACATTGTAATGACACTACTTAAGCAACTTAAATCGCTATAACTGTCGTTAAAGCAAAACTAGAATGTAAATAAAGCGAGAAAGTAAAATGTTCAAAAGTGGCACCTGGGCCATTCCATAAGGTCCTGGGTTCATCCCAACTAATAACACTTCAACCTTTCTCCCGCCTACAATATCAACAATGGAATTGCTAGAAAAATCTATATATAACTTTCAAGACTGGATCTTATAAGTGGTTTGTGACAATTCACTTTCATGTGCCAATTCTATATTGAGTGCATAGAATTAGTAGAGGGAAAAATTAATTAATCTACCTTAACATGATAAGGTTATGTAATAGCTAATTAAGCTTCCATTCAGAAAGAAGACACTAGATATGCCATGTCTTTGAAATCAAAATTCCTTCTACATCTATTTTCTATACATGTAGTGAACCTACACATGCTTGATTTATTATCTTGCGTACATCAATTTCTTCATAAGAATAAGCAATGTAGTTTGTGTTACTCTTTTGGTTGTTCTTATAAAAATTGCATGTAAATTAATTTCCAAGGAAAATGCAACATTTGATGTTATGAATCCATATAGACTTGTATCAAAGTTTGCTTTCATGTTCTAAAATGGACTATCTCTGCACAAGTTTGAAGTAGTTCTATGCCTAAATAACATTTAGATTTGTAGTCATTCTTAGATGGTTGTAAGAGAATATTGTTGGAATCAAATTGTATTTGACATATAAATCAACTAGGTAGGATGAGCCGATATCTTAAAGTTTGCTACATTTATCATTTTCTTTTCAATTTCAACTTCATACAAAATTTAACTAATATTTATAAGGATTTAGAACATTGGGATGAGGTGTCATTACTTCCTAGAGTTTATAAAAATGATGTCCCAAGAACTTGTTAAAGTAAAACTTAGTTTATAAAAGGGTCAATTAGATATTAAACTTAGGCACTAACAAAGTCACTTCCAACTTTATGTTATTTTGTGCTTTTATGCTTTACGTTGCTTTATTGTATTTCTCGATTTATCCCGCATTCTTAAAATGGATTGACGTGACCTCATTGTAACATGTTATCACACAACTTGTAGTTGTCCCAAAATGGTATCCTATCCAAGATGGTAGAGGGGACGAGAAACTAAAGAGGTGAACTACGAGTATCCCAACCCCCAAATATGGATTGGTTTCCTCACCGGTTAGGACACCCTTCGCTTTATGCCACTGATAAGCCAATTAACAAAGGGGGAGACCCTAATCTAACCTAGAAGGGAAGACCTAAGGCTAAAGCACCAAATCAGACTACAGCAATAGAGTACGTAAGGTGTGTAGCTAGAGAAACCCTAGATCTAAGAGAGATAGCCACTGTTTGAGAATGTATTGGAATACTAAAAGGTTTAAATAGCAAAAATATAGCCCAAGATGTTTATGTTCAATGGCCGTATAATTATTACGTAGATCTAGGTAGTAAGTGCTAGTGCAAATGATCAATGTCTACCTTGGGGGGTTGAGGTTGGACAGTGATATTATGCTCAGAATGATGAATTGAGGAACAATTAAGGCAAGCTAGCACTTGATTATAATGTCCTGGAGATAAATATGACAATGTCGAAGATCACAAGCCAAAAGATGGATCATAAAATAGGAAAATTAACTAAAAACCCTATGAGGGTGATTTTCCTAAAGATCAGTGCCTTAAGAGTAGCGCAAATGGAGTCCCTAATGATGACCCCTTGGTAAACCCACTTAGCTCTAGGGGAGGATGAAATAACCCAGAAAGATTTCGCCAAAAATCCCAATAGAATGACCCAAAGAATTTTTAGAAGGTTTCAATTTGGGTTTTTAATTATACACCGAATGTATTGGAAATATAAACGAAAGAAATACTAACAGAAATACCTGTAAATCTTGTAAATGCCAAGTGCAATTACACTTTACCCCAGTTTGACACAATTCCAAGCAAATTTGATGAAGTTCCTGTTATCACAATTCTTGTAATTGCCTCGTAAGTTGATCCATTCCAGGATGGCAGAGGGGAAGGCAACTAAAATTGTGAACTACGGAAGTTAAGACCTCTGAATAAATCAGTTGTCACACCATCCAAAGCTATCGACACTTCAAACTAGGTGACATACCAAGCCTAGTGGGTGTCCCTATGACTAAGATAACCTAAAAGATGAGCGATTTATGTGAATCAAGCTACATATCTTGATTGAATCTCTTAGTAATAAGGTTAATTAGAGATCTAAATAGTTACTAAGAGGATAAGTGTCCACATAAAAAGCCCTAAATTACCCTGGGGATTTAAGCATGAAAATCAAATCTAAGGGTAGTTAACTGAAATTAAGTGAAATTGGACACAAGAATTAATTAGTAAATTACTAGATGCAAGATGAGTCGAATGGAAATGATTCTAGCAATACCCAATTCGTGGATTGAGAGATACCCACTTCTTCCAAGCAGGGTGTCCTCCCCTAGAGGATAGGCCAATGTGTTGAGTGGGCAAATGGACTCCGGTGGCCGTGAAAATTTAGGTCTAGACATTTTAAATAATTTCTAAAGTGGGTTTTAAATATTATAGCTTGCCGCGAACTAGAACCTATGGATCTACGAAAAGAGGGTTTTAAAGTTAGGGTTTTTATTGTTTTTATTGTTTTTATTATGACCAAGAAAGGAATTACTGAAAAATAAAAGATGGGAGAAATTTTAACTTACCAGAAAATGAGAGATGCCATGAGTTGTTTCCCTTTATCCAACATTTATCGATTTGGACAATTATTTTTATACCCAATTGAAGAACTGGTTTGCCCAATGCACCCCTCCTACCAAAGACAAACAAACACAATAAGTAAAACTAAGATCGTGCTTTATTCGAATTCAACACGAAAGAAAATTTTTGCCAAAGAAATAAAAAGAGAGACGACTCGAATGTTAAGCAAAATCGATAAGAAAACCACCTTGAGACTATTAAAGATAGTGCAGTTGCGAGGCCTGTTCTCAGGGAGGATGCTACCCTAGTTAGTTAACTAAGGTAGAGTAAGACCCTAGAAGGTACCATAGGGCCCCCAGTAGTCTCTTGGGTTTCTTGGTATGGGACCAAGCAGGTTGATGCCATGGAAAAGTCCCTAACACATGGTTAGGGCCCCTATATGCCTCTAGGGTTCCTAGTCTGGGACCAAACAGTTTCTTGGTCTGAGACCATGCAGATCCTACAGGTTGAGGTAGAGACATCCCTGGTTTGGGACTAGACAGATTCTTGGACTAGGACCAAATAATTCCTACAGGTACATCCGTGGTGAGTTAACCAAGTGGATCTTGGTCAAGTTGACCAAGATAATGATGTGTGATGCCCTCTCTCCTATTCGGTTATTGCTAGGTTGTTTCTAAAGGGATTGGCCACCCCTTGATGATGTCAACAGCACCCAACCCTTAGGTGTAGTATTGAGGACCAAAAGATCACATCGTCCAGTTCGGATTTTCTCCTTATACAGTAATGATAAAGATGTATGGAACACACATGACAATATACCTTGAGAGAGAAAAGATTAAAGTCTTTGGTCCTTTATGGTACACCTTGGTCCTGTTGATCCTGTAGGTAAAAGAGAGGTTGTCTCCCCACCTTTATGGTACACCTTGGTCCTCTTGGTCCTATAGGTAAAACAAAAGTTGTCTCCCCACCTTTATGGTACACCTTGGTCTTGTTGGTCTTGTAGTACAAGTTTTGTTGTGACTACCCCTGATAAACTTGTAAGTCGACATGAACCTAGAGGTCATTCCCACTCAAATCCTTATAGCCAAGTAACCAGAGTTGTTAAAAAACAAGACAAACAATCTCCTTTTGACTTTTCTAAAATATCGGGGGCACCTCATCCTATGCCAAATGATTACACTAGGAGGTTGCCGCAGTTTAATGGTAATAAGGATATATCTATTGAAAGTCATTTGGATACTCTCTGGGATTACATGGAAATTAGAGGTGCGGACATTGAAGATGTTTATATGCAAGCCTTAGGAGAATCCTTGCGAGGGGATGTTCAACTATGGTTTGATCATTTAGCACCAGAATCCATCACTGGGTATGACATGTTCACAGATCTGTTAATAGATAAGTGGGATAGGAACACTGATAATTCTTTAGAGTGTAAATCTAGCAATGATTATGCAGTTGATAATCAGTATATTGACAATTTGTTTTCTCAATTGGATCATTCCTCTCCTGAAATGTTCTAAATTATTAGCGTGCATGCAATCCATAAGAATTTTACAAAGTACTTTGAGAATAATGTTTCAAAACCTCATGCTGAAGCTAAGAGGGATATCAATCAAATCATACAAGATTCTCTGTTATTATTACCTAAAGTATTCAGAGAGCAAGTCTTGGATTTAATCCATGGAAGGGAACCTAACAATCACCATCAAGAAACATCTACAGTTGATCCTTCCATTTGTGAGTCCATAATAGATCCTTTAAAAGAGCAACTCCATAGTCATTGCCTAATTGACGATAATTTGAGTCAGTATTCAAGCTATCTGAATCTGGATTCAGACTTTGATTATGTCTCTACAGAAGAAGAAAAGGTTGAAATTAATCAAATTTCCATTTAGGAGCAATCATGTGGTCATATTGTGGTTGAAGACCAAGTTTGTGAGGATGATAAGGAAGCTAGAAATGAACATATTGATATTTTTCCTTATCAAATGAATGATGATGATCATTTATCCTCAGTTGAATGTAATGAAAAATCTAAAGAAGAACCACATGATGATGATATACTAGTGAGTGAACTTGACCTAGAGTGTTCTTTGTCACGTCTTTCGAGCTGGAATCTATGTCCAAATAGTCATCAAGAGCCTCCAAGGAATGATTCCTGTAATGTTGTTGCTATTCCCCATTAGATTTTTGGTCAAGGTGATTTGGTTGAGGAGATTAATCATAGTGAGTCTAGTTCTTGGGAGGTTAGTGTTAATCTTGCCAATCTCTTTAAAAAATGTCCCATATCGCATACAAGATTGGTGTTAGCACCTTTAGGTGATGCAAATCAAGTTTTAATTTTTCAATCCACCCTCCCATCCAAGCTTTTGAAGTCTTTTTGTATGGTGTCATGCGAAATTTTCGGTACAGCGTCTCGAAAGTGCCAAGTGCTCAATGGTAAAACATTTCATCTCCTTTCATCCTTGGTGCATAATGCTTTCAATTCTGCTAATTTCTTTGATTGGGTGATTGAAAAGCTCTATAAAGACCAATTCCATATTTTCTCATTTTTTAAACAACAAATGGGGTTAATTTCAATTTCTGGTTTATTGATCTCTAATTTGTCCCTATTTTGTTTCACCATTGATCATAATGTCAGTATGATTGAGTGTGCTAACCAGAAAGATGAGGGAAACAATGATGGCCAATTTCTCTTGTGTTTTGACCTTATCCCTGAGGCTTGGGTACTTTAACATTGTCATACCTTCCGTCAAGTCTATCCTTTGGTACTAGATAGCCCCAATCTTGTTCTTACTCTCCCTGCATTGGTCACTTTTCCCAAGGCAGTGGATATTGTCATCATTTGCTAGTACCTTGATTCTAGATCTAGTAATAAACTCATAAGTCACTTGTATTTCAAATCTTGGACCACTTTCCACATCTCATAAACCTCTCGATCCAAACCATAACTCACCTTGTGACTTTATCCATAGATCTAGGGTTTACTTCACCTTACACCTTACATACTTCAAGTTCCATTGATTTGATCTGGTGTCTTGGTCTGATCTCTCCTGTCAGGAGTAGATCTGGGTCTCCCCCATTGTTGTCTTGGGCTAAGACAACATTAAGTGAAGATTGCCTCGATTGGCATGACAACCATCAATTTGGGAGTCAAGGCTATCTTGGTTTCACCTCTTTGGTTGCCCATCCCTCTACCGTCCATCTTGGATCCACCTCATAGGGGCAACTACAAGTTTGGTGACAATAGTCGTCAAAATCCAAATCGACAAATTTTGAATTTCTAAGTAAAATATGCCCCGATGAATTTTCCTACTTTCTACAAAGGGGTTTTCAGTAAAACTGGTTGATGGACAATGCAAGAAAGATTAAACAAAGAGAAATTGACTGAGATGCTCACCTGGAATTTGTATATGCCTTCTTGGATGATGATGATAGCTTCCTCATAGATCAAATGAGAGATCCGGACTAGTTCTTGGTTGAAACGCTTTGCTCAATGACCTAGTGTGTCCTCCTTTCCTGCCACACGAAGGGAAAACCAATAAGTGAAACAAGAAAGATCGAGATCTGCAAAGTAGAAGCTAATGATAGAGAAGTGAAGAGTCATAAAGAAGTAATCACTTCCTATTGAAAAAAAAATTCGAAGCAAGGCGTCAAGGTGAGTCTCCACCAATGCGCCCCCATTCCAAATCGCCTTCCTTCCCTGCAAATCGAAATGGATCTAAAAGATACAAGAAACTATGCCAAGATATCTCGTTGCGAGAGAGAAACAGTTTCAGCCATCATCACATTCATTCATCTATAGAAACACAAGTATTTGATCCCAGAAAATATCTCTTTATTCAGAAGTTCCAATGCCAGAGTTCATTGTTTACAATGGGGGGAGAGCCTCTCTTAAATAGATCGAGAGTGTGTCAACTTTTCAACTAACTTTCATCCGACGATTGAGATTATAACATCATCAACGGTGGAGATCTTTTAATCTTGTTCAACATACATGGATCAACTTGACCAATTCAAGAGGGGCACACTTTTGCCCAATGACACCTTACTAAGGCAAAATACATCATAATGTAAGGATATAACATAATAATACATGATGGGGGTCACCTTAGGGGCTCAATTCGACCTAAGCCCCAATACAACAATATAACATAAGGTATATCAATGAAGTAAATCACATAAATAATCTGGAACATGAAGCTGACTAAAACTGGAGAGCCAAATAAATAATCTAGAACATGACGCTGACTAAAACTGGTGTAGAAATATCCGGAGATCCATAATAAATCATCTGGAAAAATTCCCTTGCCATTTCCTCGATCACACAAGCCAAATCGATTTCTTCAATGATTTCCATAGTTCATTTTTTAGTGGTACAACCTCAGAAAACAAATAAAAACATCATAACTTTCTTCAGGCTGAGAACTGGGGCAAAGTGACTATACACAAGTGTCTACAGACATGGTAGAATGGTATAGTAACTACTCATACTCATTGATCCACTGAAACGCCATAAATATCACCATCTCATAATAAAATAATAGCCAAAGTCAATAAAAAATAATAATAAACTATGGAAGTCAATATCTGTGACCATCTGATGAAAACTGAGAGACCAAATATAACCACTGTTGATTTTTTGTAGTCACTGCATTGGGAACCGTGTTTAACTTGGGGAACTGGGTTAACTAGGTCAAAATACCCACAATGAAGGTGAGACGATGAACTGAGTTGATCATGCATGCATTCAAGGTAAGAACTACTACAAGATGTATATTAAATCCCAACTTACTATTCATAATCATGGTGACAATAATAGTAATAATCAATAAAATGTGTGTCTTTGATCAGTTTTTGAATCTTCTGGAAGTCCCTTGTATATGCCATACTTACAAAGTTTAATCAATTTGCTAATGCTGGGTGAAGGTGAAAAACAAGGCTCAGGCAAAAGGGTTATGACTTCTAGTTGACTTTGACCATGTGATCTCTTCGAATGACAACAAATACACACAACCACAATGGCATATGCATGACAGATAGCAATAGGGGATGGTGGTGTCTCACAAATGGATAAAGTACTTGGGCTTGTTTCCTTTAGGCTCTAGCAAGTATCCTTTTAACAAGATTTAACAATAGACATTTAACTTTAACACAAGATAATAGCCAGCCTACAAAGGAAGATGCCCTAGAAAGCTTTCTGGGCTCCAAAAAATGACTAAAGCCTAGCCCCACTGCCAGCGAGCATCCATAGCCCCGACTGGTTTTCCTCGCCCTTTTGTCTTATGAGACAAATGAGCCTTACATCATACAATGGATGCCTATACATCATATATATAGGCATTAATGCTTAAAAGCACTACAAATCGCAGCTTTCCTTTTGCATCATTTAGATATAGCATTTATGTGTTTCAATGCTTTAGTGTCTAAAGACACTATTGGTAGGAGCACTTGTTTTGAGGACTAAAAGAAAAGCATCCGGTGAACCTGACCACATTGGTCAAGCCACATACTTCATAGCCAGAGACAAAAAAACATGGAGTCCATCATGCACAGGGGTCAAAGTGGGGAAAAGGATCTTCAATCTCACAGGTCTCAGTCATAAGTCATGGGATAAATCAATCATGGATGAGATTGGATGGATGGAGACAAATGATACATGGAACTAGCATAGCACAATAGACTAAAGTTTGTGTAAAGCATGGCATAAACAATGGTCTTAAACATCGGATTCTCCGATCATTCTCAACACAAGTTAGGCATCAGTAAACATGTATATAAGCTTAGTTCACCATAATCATCATAGCACAATACGGCAAAGGTGTCAGTATACATCACAGAGCAAAATCCTACCAAGAAGCAATATACCTAATCTCACCATATGCATGTCTATATTTGATGTGCCTGTTATCACATATATAGTAGCCAGGCTACCATATTCTATTTTTCAGACACAGTACATTTGTCAGCCAAATCTCTTACATTATGAGATGCTGAGATGAGCACTTTTGATGGATCATGTTTATATTAGTGGACTATTGTACTCTCCCATATCAGGACTGAGTCTCAGGACACTCAGATTTGAGGACCGATGTAGCCATTTATGTCATTACAGAGCAGTCATTGATTCCTAGTTTTATATCAGTTCTTTCTCATTGGACATATGGTGTCTCAGATGGATTATATTGCATGATTATGACTCAGCATTTTATATTGTGTGATGGTTATTATTGCTCTTATATTGATTTTTGTGACATCAATTGACTTGTGGTATCATGATCTGGCGGTCATAATTATATGGACTTGGTTGTATCTTGTACTATGTATTGATGTCTCTACTTATACTTAGAAGTTCTTGATCTATTCTCATTGGTTTTACCCTCCTTAGGGAGAATAGAGGTAGTCATTCCCACCATTGTTTTGGCTTGCTAATGTTGGCTCCATCATTCATTGTCTTCACCCATCCATTACCTTCTAGCAGTAGTTTTCAACCCGACTGACTTCTTGACTTATGGCATGGAGGATCTTTCTCCCCGCTAGAACTTTTGTTGGACAAGCCTCCCTGTCTCTATTGTGTCTCGGCTCTGAGTTGGTGACAAAACTTGCCTTTGGTAAGTTGGATAGTATGCCTAAATCATTCTGGTCGGTTGTCCCGATGTTTGGCACTGTGCAGAACTCCCCCTAGTCACTTGAGATGTTGTTGGCTAAAACTGAAAGCTCATGTACTACCTATGTTGAAAATATTGAATATGCGCCCATGAAAAATGAAAATTATAAAACTGTGTTTCTTAACATATGTAAAGAGGGCAAGAGCAATGAAATGCTAAAATACTCCTTGAAGAGTATAGGAAAAGGTCCAAAAAAGCAATGGTTAAAAATATGTTGTATCCAAATATTGTTGACCTTATAAAAATAAATATGTCCTGGATGAAAGCTACGATTAGCTGTGCTTTTAAGCATTGGTGAAGTCCCAAAGGGTCATATAGGCCAAAAAGGCCATGGAATAAAATGATGGTCCTAATGAACTTGGATCAATCTTGATGTAGTCATGATGCCTAAGTTGAATAAGCACTCTCTAAACAACTCACCCATTTGTGAGGCACTGCCATTCCTTGTGTTGTTGTTCGTCTGACATTGGTTATAGTAAGTATTCCCTTTCCATTATCCAAAATGTCATGATGTTGAGTAGGAAGTCATCATTTGCCTTGGCCTTGTCATTTTCACCCTTCACCCTTCACTAGCAAATTGGCTACAACTATGAAGTGAGTATAGTCTTGAAAGTCTAAGTCTAAGTAATAATAAATAAAGCCTTATATATGTATTGGTTGATGTACCGCCAGTAAAATGAATGCTACTTGTTGTGATTGTTACTTAAATGAGTTGTAGAGCATGTCTTAGCCTATTACACTTGCAGCAAATGATGACAGTCTGAGTTATTATTGGTGTCTGATCAGTTACAGATGGTTATATTGTTTATTGGTTATGATTGATGATCAGATAGAGACCTATGAGGGGTATGAGTATACACCTTAGATGGATTTGGACTCTCCGAGTCTAATGAGACAGTTTATTTCCAGTTCCGGGCACTTGTAGATATGATCAAGCCCATTCTGCCTTTCTGATGCAGTTTTTCTTCACAAGTTGATATGTTTGAGCAGGGAAATGTTTTAGTTGGATCTCCTAGGGCGTTGTGTGGGCATAGGGGGTGCAGCCACTTGTTTGTACCATTGTACCCCCATCCCAGAGAGCCTGGTGGGCTCAGTTTGACAACACAGGCACCCTATGAGGCTATTTTGGCAGGATCACGTTTCCCGAGGCAAATTAAAAATGATTAAATGGTTATTGAAGAAATCGATTTGGGCTACTGAGGTAAAGAAATGGCATGGGATGAGTCACAATGATGAGAGTGATGTCTTCCACACCTTCTCCAGCAGTTGCAGCACTTGATTGGGCCCACACCTATTTTTGGGCATTTTTATATTATTTCCTGGAGCTTTTGGAAGGCTCACGATTTCCTCAAGGAGGCATAAAGTCAAAAAATTAAATTATTATATTATTTTATTGTGCCATGGGGACACCCAGAGGGAGTTGGTCAAACACTCATTGGACCCACCATGTGCTTTCATTTATTTCTTGTTGAGTGGGTTACCTTTTTATGAGTGGTTTAGTCCACTTTGGTAAATTATGGTTATATTGATCCATGTGTTGTATGTTGAGCTCATCTCAACCATTGATTAGAACATTTCATCTTTTAATATTAGCCACTCATTTTGAAAGTGGTTAGGATTCGGTTATGATTGTGGTTCTCTCATTTCTATTTAAAGGAGAGAGCTTTTCATTTGTAAGGGGTCTTTGGCTCTTGGATCTGAATAATAGAAAGACTTTTTTGTGGATATTTTTGGGATTTGCTTCTGCTTCCTAGCATTGTGGAAATTCTTGTGAGATCTATATTTTTCTGCTATCATTGTTTTGCCTACAGGAAGGCGTTTTGACTGGAGCGTTTTTGCAGTGGGACCTCAACTCGCTCGGTTTTCTTCGTCTTGGATCAGGAGGTTTTCATTAGTTTCATTGTGATCTATGATTACTTCGTTTTAATTTCTTGTCGCATTTGGTTTCTTTATCTTGTATTGGCAAATCTGATATTGTTGACATTTGCTCATGCAAGATAGGGGGCGCATTGGTGGCTTGTGGCTTACATCCTTCATAGAAATCACGTGGATCTTCCAGAATTGATCGGGATAGCAAGGATCATCACTGTTAAAGACTTCTACAAGCATTTCCAGGTAAGTCTCTTCTTTTCAAATCTTAATCCATTGTACCTTGCTCTACTTCAAATTTTCTGAAAAACTCCTAAAGTACTAAAAACCCTAAAAAGCAATAAATCTGGGAATCGTCCGATCTTTGGCCAAACCACTTCTGGGTTTCATAGATCGGGCCTCCCCTTCACTAAATCTACTGCAACGCTGGTCAAACTTCTGCTGGTTTGACCTAGATCTGATTTTTAGCCAGAAAACTGCATAAACCCCCACTGAAAATTTGACCTGCTAGGATTTTGATTTTTCCTGATTTTTGATTTCACAGATGGATAGATCGGGTCCCACACAATCCAAAACACTCTCAACACTATCCAGATTCCTGGCAGTTTGACCTAGATATGAGTTTTTAACTGAAACAGCCCTAGCGCCCTCAGTGAAAACTGGACTTTTCCGGAATTGACTTTTTCTGAAATCTGACAGACTAGGTTGATAGATCAGGGCTTGAGCATTCCAGAACAGCCCCAACGCTAAGCTAGTTCCTTCCAGGTTTCCCTAGATCTGAAAAACTGGTTTTCACCCCCCTAGCCCCCCTCACCAGATTTTGACTTTTTCAGATCTGATCTTTACTGAAATTTTCTGATTTGGGTTTGTAGATCAGGCTACCTTGATCTCATTTCCCCTTCAACGCTGAGTTGATAGCCTCCTGGTGACCCTAGAACTGCAGATCTGCTTCTCCAAGCCCTAGCGCTAGCCCTCCATTGAGATGGTTTTCCTGTAACCTAAATTTTTCGAGCCAAATCCTTTCTGGGTCCATAGATCAGGGTATATCCCAGGTGGGTTCACTGAAACGTTGTGTTGATGCTGACTCCATTGCCCAATGCACGTAAGGCACTGATCTCCTATCTCTAGCGCTAGCCTTAGATTGACCTCACTCCCATTCCCTTTGCCAACATTCATTGATAACTCAAGTTACCTATCTTTCACTGAGTCTGTTTCCTTGGTACTAGACAGTCCCAACTATGTCCTTGCTTAGCCTGTCACAGTTACGTTTCCCAAGACAGTGGTCATCTCCATCAGTTGCTAGTACCTAAACCCTAGAGCTAGGGTCTCCATTCACCTTACACCTTACATACCTTAAAGCCTCATTTGATCTATTCTGGTGTCTAGGTCTGATCTCTCCTATCGGGAGCAAATCCAAGTCTCCCCCATTGTTGTCTTGGACTAGGATATCATAAAATGAAGGTTGCCTTGATTGGCGTGACAACCATCCATTTGGGAGTCTAGGCAGTCGTGGTTCCACCTCTTAGTTGCTTGCCCCTCTACCATCCATCCTGGATCCACCTCACACAAGCAACTACAAGGTTGGTGATAACAGTGCCCATCTGTGAACTATGTACCATCTCTGCTGCTCTGCTTGAATGAACTATGTCATCATCAAAGTCATCTCAATGGACAAGGAGATCTTAGTCATGGCAAGGAAATACTCTGCATCTGCTACTGAATGAAGGCTTTTAATGGCTCATGCTGTAAAAATGATCCATGTTGTATCCCATTTGAATGTCTGGCTCAGAAAAATAAAGAGATGAATCTGTATGTTGCATGCTTCATCATGGTAGCCCAGCTACAATATATTTGTGATAACATTTCTATGACAGAAAAAAGGCACCTAGAAGCCCTTTTGTTCTGATTTTGACTTTTCTTTTGCTTTTGTATTTAATTTCTTAAGACATCATGCAAATACCAAGAGTTCTTGACATTAAATTATTTCTTGCTCATATCAACTAAATCCCAAAAAACATTAATTCATGATGTGTTCCTTCCATATTGGATTTGTCCATGGCAATTGGAAAAAAAGTATAATAAAAGCTATAGCTTCTAGATATGTCATTATGACATTAAAACATGCCATGCTATAGTATAAAAATCCCTTTTCTTAAGCCAATCCATATTATGCAATTGATAACAAATCTTGGAAGAAATCCTTTTAAAATATAACTCTGAATACTGACCATATTTCCTCACATATTGCTCATGCAACTCCTGGGCATATACTAGTGGATTATATCTGCAAGAATTACAAACAATAAATCAAGGTATTAACTGGTGATGTCCTTAAAGAAACAGAGGACAGATAACCAAACTTTCAATTTTGTCAAGGGAGAAAGAAAATGAAAAAGAATTAAATGACATAAAAACTTGCTCAGTACTGGCAATTCTATTCCAGCTACATTTAATCCGAGTGTCACATTCTACAGTACATTCTATCTAGCTAGACAACTCATAGGCAAGAGTTTTAATATCAATAAGAGTATGCATGACTAGAATTGCATTCCATTATAATGCAAATTCCCTCTTGCAGAACTGAAATACAATAACTTTTAACAGGGTGCCTAGTTTTCAATCAAACCAAGCAGCGCAAAAATAGAAAACATTGCTCAAACATACGAAAAGGCTCACAAAGTCGTTGATTGTTTTCAATCGAGCATGGAAGAAAACATTTTGCAATAAGATCACAAATGCTTTCCATTCAAGTTTGGTAACTACAAGGGTAACTGCAACATATGATTTAGCATGCTGTCTGACTAAATCCATAACAGAACTTTGCACCACATAACTTGTTGGAATCACTCCCATACCCACAGGGATGTTGAAGATTAGGGTGCAGATGCATATACCAAGGTGGAGAGAAAAGATAAAGACTAAATTTTAAGAAAAATACTGCAGTCAAGTCATCACTCTCTCACACGTTTACATTATGTCTCTGTCGTACCACCATTTGTGTTACTAATTTTTGCCAAAGCAGACCAGAGTTTTGATCAGTCCTTTACATTGAGGACAGAGATGTTCTATATATATTTGATGGTTGAGATCATTTATGAGCATATCATTTAGTGTTGAGCAGTTTTGTTGTGCAGAGCATCAGAGCAGTTGCCCATGTTAATGTTGAGACACTTATGTGGCTCCTCTGATATATATTTTTATACCTATGTACATGTGCTGCCATGCCTTGAGCTACATGGTTATGGACATTGTTTGCCACTATTTCATATGAGCCTATGGTGTTCCTTCTTCAGTTCAGATATGTATCAGATGCCTAGAGGGTACTATATATGGACTTTATGTTTTATATTGACTGACTGACTAGTTATAGGCTCTGTTTTACCTTTGTGATCGCCTAATGAGTATGATGAGTAGGACAATTGCATAGCATTACATCTAGTGATAGTTCTTATTTTATATACATATTTCTATTTGGAAGGGTCTCAAGAGTGTTACCACTGAAGTTGTACTTGGTGTTTTTTTTTCAAGCGAGCCGGCAAAGTAGAACAAGTACACTTGTTCATGATCAAAGTTCAGAAGTCCACCAGCCTTTCTCTGGATTTCTGTTCGAATTTTTTTTGTGACACATGTTCATACCCCCTTGGAGAAATTGTAAAAAATGTCCTAGCATTTAATTTTTTATAAAAGACTCTACTTCCTAGACTTGAGCATCAAGCCGACTAGCCCAGATTGTTTTTTCCCTCGGTTATTATTGGTTGTTGAACAAACGACTAATAATTTCTGAGTTTTTCACTCTCACCTCCAAAGTTGGGGTAATCGCCTTGATGTTTCGGCCTTAAGAGGTTATTAGAGCCTTCGTGTCAGTGTTTTTCAACATGCTAGGCATTGAAATTGAGTCATATGGACATGTACTAGGTCCCCCTAGAGTCTCATAAATTTCCGAGAAAAATATTTTTTTCCGCAAAATGAGGCCATTTTTTAATGGTTTAATTAAAAAATTTCAAAATGTAATAAAAGTCAGATACGGAGTCCATTTCTGATGTGGGGACACTCGCTTCCACTTAACCCAGGGACCACTTTCCACATCAATCGGGCAGCCGGAATACCCCGTGGAGCATTAATCAGCTAAAGATGCATTAAAATGGCGTTTTACTGCTAAATTTCGGCAAATTGCCACTATAGTCAAAGTTTGAAAAAGTGGAAAAATTAAAATATAATTTAAAAGGATGACTTGGCATGGGTCCCCCTAAGGCTCACGACCCTTTCAAACTTAAGCTTATTTTGAAAACTTTGATTTAAAAGTGTGGAATAAAGGCTCACGTGAAGGAATGGGTGACGTGAAGGTCCTCATGCTAGCATTGGGGATGTGAGCATATGGGAGTGGACCCCAAAGCATAAAACATGTATTTAAAAATCATGGTATATCACATCACTTACCAATGCAAGAGAGTGGTTACGAGTTATCTCATGGAGTATGACGTCAAACAAAAGCTTGGAACCCACGTTGGCTCGTGGGTGGATGCAAATGGATGAGGGTGGACCCCTCCCCATTCATTAATAAACTCATGTTACAATCCATCAAATCTTTGATGTGATCCTTCACGTGAATGCCGTACAACTTAACCTAAGGAGAGGATTCGCACCTGTGGGAAGTTTGGTAGGATTTTTTAAGGATGTTGATTTAAAGTTGGTGAATTAGATGGAGTGCGTTGGCAGTTGATTGAGAGTTAAGTGTGAGAGGTGTCATTCACCTCTTCAGTTCCTTTTTACTTCAACTCAGTTCCTCTTCAGTTCAGAGTCAAATAGCTCCGAGTTTATGTTCAGTGTTGGTAGCCCCCCCCTGGGTCTCATTTTTGCTATTTAAGCAGGGCTCCTTTCCTCATTTTGGATGGTCAGAGAGGACCGAAAGGTTGTTGAGTTATGTACTTGTAATATGTAGTATTTTATGGAATAAAAGAAAGCTTTGGAGGCAAACCTCTTGTGTCAAGCATCATTGTGTGTGGATGAGTATTGCATGATTTATGAGGTAACCAGTATTAGCTTCTTTTCGTTGTACATTTCTTTGGTTTGCTGTGGGCCTACAAGGGGAGCTATCTCCCAGTAGGATAAGAGATTGTTCTAGTTTGGTTCATGCTCTTATTGTTTGATGGTTGCAGATCTCTTAGCTCGCATGCACATTTTGTTTTAATTGCATGCTTTCCAACTTTCTACTTCAAGCAGCACCTTTGCTTGTAACCTTTCTTGTGCAAAGATTTTTAAGTTGATGCAGGTATCTAGCTTGAAGGGGTGGTTGATCTAGTTTAACTCCTCCATCTTTCAAGCACATTTTGAAGAGCATAGTCCCTCCGCTTTCCACTTGCAGACTCCACGGCCCAAATATTCCCAGGCTTCCAGCATTCCCTCTCTCTCTCTCCTTCAATTTAAATCAAACTTTATCCTTGGTTCCGGTTACTTTGTAAAATGCTTACGTAAATTAGTTTCTTTTAAAAGATTATTCAAAGGCTAATTTATTTAAGTACATTGCTAGATCCTAATCTTAAATCTTTATTTTGAGTAGATCTAGATTGATTAAGTGCTTAGGCTTATTGTTTATCTTTTAAGTACTTAAATTTTTATGTTCTTAATGTTTTATTTGGCACATTTGGTGCTTTACACATGGTTGGTTTTTCATTTTTATCACCCGGACAAGGAGAACTTAGAAGTGTTGTTGGAAAACCAAGGATCTACGTTGTTCAAAGACCTCCTGGAGCACCATTCTTGATCTTGTCTTTTTCTAAAAACCTGTAAGCCTTTGGATCCAGATCTGTAAGGACCACCGGCATCCATCTCAAGCATTGTAAATAATATAATAAAATTTTTGGAGTAGGCTCCTTCAGAGGGAGCCCACTCCCCATCCCCCTGGGGGGATTTGCGTCGGTGCACTTTTTTCATGGTTTTGCTTTTGTTAGTGTAGTTTTGCTTTACAGCTCTGCTTTGAATCGTCATCACAAGCTTTCCATATTTTTCAATTCAAAGTAACAATACTACTTACCCCATGACTTCTTGATTGACCCGAAAGGGGAAAGAGATGCGTGGTAGGACTAATTAGAAAATTCGTGGAGTTGTTCATTTATTTTATGTTTCATCTAAAATCAACCCCTCCTCGCTTTCCCGATTAATACCATTTGGACCGAAAGAGATTCCTTGAGGGTTTTCTTTTTAACAAAGAACACAGTTAAAATCCTTAGAAATTACCGAGACTTCATTGTGCTCTGCACTGGCTGCGGTTCGTCCGATCAGCCGGCTGCATCAAAAGCAATGTGGGCGACTAGAATAATTAGTTCTCACATTTCAATAAACATCCCCAAGCAAAAATCCAACACCTCGAATTAAGTCGTTGCGGTGGCAAATTACCCAAAGGAAGCAAGAACAACCGGTCAGTGACCTCGAGACACAGTTAGGCTACACCCTTGCGGTGTACTGTTGAACACCTTCTCAGAGACTCCAACCAACCTACATATTCCTTGCGGGTAGACGTATCGGTTAAGGGTTTTGGACATACTCCCTCGTACCCCCTGGGTATATTGGGAGTCCCCTTCCCCCTTAAGTAATCAACTCATCTCATATTAACTTAAAATTTGACAAAGAGCACTTACAACATTTCTTTCTGCAATACAACAGCAATTTCATTTGTGGATTCCATTGCCTGCCCAATTATGGCTCCGCTTATGGTGGTTCTGGTTCTCGATTTCGTCTTAGAACTACTAAAGCTACCCTTGCTTTTGCCTGTGCTATTGGTGCTTTGGCAATTGGTGTTTGTTCTATAGCTACTACCTTTGCTTTTCCTGCTCCTGGCAAGGAGACTAAATCACGATCATAAGGAACTAGGTCACTGCATCTTGATATGAATAAAGAACTGGGTCTTTATCTGGAAATGTAAGGTATGTTGGCTATGAAACAACTAGGGGATATATAAGCGGAAGGGGTGCTTAGCGAGGTGGTGGATAAGCTGGTGGCTATGGATCTAGATCTTTGGCTCGCTTACAAAGGTCTAAATTTCTATCACGATCACCAACATCTTCATCTCGCTCTCGAAAGACTGAATCTGGCTTTCGATCATAAGGAAACGGAGGGGATGCCTAGCAAAGTGGTGGGTGAGCTGAGTCAACTGCTGCGGCATATATATTTGTACCTACCTTTGCTTTTTCTGCGCCTGCAACAGGATCTGGGACTGTTGGCTGGCATTGATGCTGATGGGCAGGGTGCTCCTGTAAAGGTCGCTCGTGCTCGTATGGCTTCATAAACGGCGGAACTTTCTTCTTTGCCTCCACTGATGCTGGGTCTCGATCTATACATTTGGATATGGGTCAGCAACTCAAACTGCTGAAACTGTAGCTGCATCTGTAAATGGAACTAAATCTGCTCAATATATGCCATTGCCCTAGCCCTTTACTCTGCTTTAGGTGCCTCTGCCTTTGCTAGTTCTTTAGATCTGTGCGTTAAAGATATGCGTATGGATTTTCGTAAACAAGAGAAACTGCTGCAGGAGAAGAGCGCCCACTCTTGTTGCATAAAGAAGACCCACTAAGACTAACTAGGTCGTAACGTATTGAAAGCGTTCGACACGTCTTATCGGGAAAAAAATCGTCAAACGTATATATTAAAGTTAATTAATAAAGCCTTAACAAAGTAGGATATTTATCTGGCGAAGCGCTATAAAAACTGAGTTTTCTATTTGATTCTCTCTTGGTAATGGAAAGAAAGAATTACCCGCACTATCTTTAACGAGGTCTTAGTTCATGCCCCCGAGTTCACAAGGTATTGGGCCGCAGTAACGAGTTACGCGTTCTTACATATGTAATAATAAGGAAGAATGAACCGTAATAATGGATCTGTCTATCTTTCACGAAGTATTAGTAAAGTGCTCGAGCTCCAATTCTTTGGCTTGTTTCTCGCATCTATGTGTGGAAGGCAACGGAGATAGATATGGGATATGGAATGTAGGGGGTGGGAATAACTTAGTTAGCCTATTGAAATGGTTATTTACGACCGCATCCATGAATGGTTAAAGCTTTCGACTCATCATTTGTAGGTGCATCCAATTGGTTCATTAAATAAGAATGAGCTCTCAATAGCAGTGGTGGTAAAGGTCGAGCCGCCTGCAGGATGATATAGAGGGGCGTCTATACCGCCGTCGGAATCAGGGATGGATGGAAAAGAAATATCTGGCTGGCAAAATCGTAACCATTGATACCCATGCATACGTCTCATAGGGAGAGAATGAATCAATCATCCTGGAGGGGCATAATTGGAGATACCGTTGTTTCTGGTTCCATTTATTAGAGAACCTACTGAGTACCATTGATTCGCGTAATTGGAAGTATTGGGTTAACAACAAAATCAATTACTGAGTCGATTTGAGTACTTCTATGTATAGGACCTACACAGAAAACTGAATAATAACAGCAGCAGCAGGTTTTTTCGGTGCTCATCTCAAATAACTCTATAGACTAAAAGGGAAGACCAGATTGAAGGGCCCTTTGTTTCGAAGAGAGGAGAGTGACTCACAACATTTTATGGTCAAGGAAAGGCAAAAGCTGAGCAGTGGTAATTGAACTTCCGGGCATGGACTCCCTCCTGCGTAACCACCGATGCGTAATTAAAGTCATTTTGGGTGCTACATAAGGTCCGGAGGGCTTGTCCTTTTGAGGGCAAGGTTTATCCGTATTTTCATTCGGTTCTGAGGTGCGGTTTTGGATATATTCAACCCTCACCTTCATGCTTCAAGCGAGTCCCTCCGGGTCCTGGGTTGTGGGGTTTTGGATACATATTGCTCCATCCGGGTTGATAAATTGCATTGTTCCATAGTTAACTCAATTCATCTGTAATTGCCCCTCTGCCTGGGGCCTGGCCTTGCCATCGCCTCACCCATCCCAATCCCATCTGGTGCTCCTAAGGTCTGATAGCAGTCCCTTGGAAGACCTCATGGTATAGGGCCTCTCTCTAAATATCTAGTTCTGGCAGGTGGGTAAAGAGTTTGTAAACCAAGGTATAGGGGTCATAGCATGCCTACCCAGTTGTTCCTTTCCTGGTGGAATGAATAAGTTGGACAGCAGTCAATCTCCTCTCCTAGGGTTATAAGATACAAGATGGGGTGCCCGATAATTCCATACTCGTATCACTGGATTCCTAAGTGGGATAGGTCATAGCGAGACCCATCCATAAGGTTACGGTACCCGGTTAATAAGGGAAGGCGGTAAGTAAAGGGAAGGGCTCATGAACCAATCCCAATGCCAATGCCGATCCCATCCGTGGCTTCTAAGGTATTCCGACTGACTAACAACACTAGTGCATTTCTGGTCTAGGGCTCCAGATGTAGTATTTCTAGCAGGTAAAGTAAAGGGAGTGAGTAAAAGCATGTCCCTGCCAACCAACTGTAGTATTCCTGACTGATAGGGTAGTGACTCGATCTCCTAGGATGAAGGTAAAAAGGCCAGCCAAAGGGGTAAGGTTGTATCATACCATCCAATAAAAATCCCAATGTCATAAGCTACTTCTGATGCAAACGAAACAAAAATCCAAAATAAGCGAGGGGAGGGGAGGATATGGCATAAGCAAAAAGAACCTAAAACGATCAAAAGAATTTGAGCTAATTGGCACAAGTAACACAAGAAAATATTCCATGTGGAGGATCCCTCAAGACACCTTACCACCCACTTAGCTGGAAGAATGCTTGCTCAGGATGCAACATCAATAAGGACCAGCCCCTCGAGGACAAACTGCCCTGCCTAGACCTAAGCAGTTATATAGGCCTATACTCCATCAATTATATAGAGTAATGTGTACCCACTATTTAGACTCATTACTAGCTACTTGAGTACCCGATTACCCAATTATCTATTTCATTACTCGATGACCCGATAATTCGACTACCCGATTACCCCGGCTACTTTGATATCATCATATGTTTCCGCATGATTTGCTTATCATGTATTAATCTTTAAGTTGTTGTGGTTTAATCAATATTGCAAATATCTTGCGTTAAATTTGTTTATAAAAACTCCTAAATAACTCAATCATCACCATAAACACTAAAGCCTTAAGCAGCCTTAGAAATTAATAAGGTCTACCCCCCTTGGCTTAGTTAAAAGTTGGCCTCGACAAAGGAGTCAAGAACAAGGTGACAGCCTTGACTCGAGACTTGCCCCCAAGGACACACTGAGTGGCTTGAAGATTTATGCCACGTTCCCCCTAGGTGTGTGAAAGGCGGCATTATTTTCTGGCGCCGTTGCCGGGGATAAATCTTTTTATTCCCGAGTACAACTTTTGTTTTCTTCTTTTTTGTTTTTTCTTTCTTTATTGAATGCTTAGAGTAGATCTTTAATTTTCATCTGGAGACTCCACTGACTTTTTTCAGTTTTTATTTTTACAAAGAAAAATAATTATTTTTGTGAGAGTTCTTAAATGTATATTTTTATTCTCACATGGCGACTCCATTGAAGGGATAAAACTCTTGTTTCTCACAAAAATTGTTTAGATTGATTGTTTTTCAATTCCAGACATTCTCCATGATTACTGATTCTCGATATGGATATTAAAAGAATAGAAACTGATGCTCGAGTTTCCCGTGATTGTCCTCCCATTGATTTCTCTAGGATCCCTGGCTTTCCTAATTGTCTCGTTAGTGAAAGGGCATCTACTCCCTTTCCAGGCTTTCGGGGAATCATAATGATCACTCAGCCAGATTCCATGCTATGATTTTTTTGTCACATATGAGTAAATACAACATTCGACATGAGGATTATATGATGGTAATGTTTGCTCATTCTCTGCAAGGGGATGCTTCATGTTGGCTTCATGAGTGTTTTCCTGAGAAATCTATTACTTCCCTTGCAAATTTATTTGAAATATTTTTGAGGCAGTGGCATTATGATGGAAATGATATTGAATCATTCAATACTAAATCATTCATTAGACCAATTTGAAGTACTTATTTCCTTCGAAAGAATTTCATACGGAAGATCCTGAGATATCTAGTATCAACATGATGTACAACACCCAATATTCAGAAATCCATGATGATCCCATTGAGTCTGTGCATAAAGAGCCATTAATTGAAAAAATTGTTGAAGACCCTCCTCATGTAACATCAACAGAGAATAGTGATGATTGGGAATGCTTTCATGATCATTTCAGTGATGATGATCACATTTGTACTCCAGATCTGCCTCAAGATATAACCATTACAAAATCTTATAGTGAAACTTATGATGAAAACCATAATGTGCATGATGGGACTCCTACCTGTTCTCCATATAATGATGACAATCTAGAAGGTTTACAGCCTTGTGACCTTTTTTCTAAAGAAGATGAGTATGAAAATGGGGACAATTATAATATGGAGCATGATACAAGTGACGAAGACTCCCTTATGTTCGACAAAGATGTTGATGAGGATTCTTGGACATTCATGGAAAATCCAGTTTATGACATGTCTGAGGAGGAAAATAATGAACCAGAAACTTTTGATGGTTCTGTTGATTCTCATGTCTATGGCATATCTAAAGAAGAGAGCATGGATTTTGTGGCCTTGAGAAATTTTAATATGGAAGAGGAGCATGCAATTCATCCATATGATCAGTCTGAGCCATATATCAGTATCAGTAATGAAGACAAAGAAAACTTGATATCAGTGATGGGTAATCTATCACATCTGACATATATGGGGAGGATGACTATTGGAGTTTTATTGAAAAACCAGCCTATGAGACTTTTCAAAATCCCATCTATGATATGTCTAGCAAGGAGAGTGTTTATTCTAAGACTTATGGAAGTTGTAAAGAAGAGAATTCAGAAATTTCATATGATCAGTCAAAGTTGTATTCGAGTATCTTTAATGAGGACTTGGAGAAACAATGTAGTGAAGAGTCAGATATGACGCAACTAACAAAAGATCATTTTCAACCGTCATTTTCACATATAGAAGTTCCTTATTTGGAGCAACTTGGGGCTTATACAACGAGCTATCATTCGGTAAGCTTTATCGATCAATATGATGGTGTAGTCAATCTGGCTCATCATGTGGATTTGCATATCAGTCCTATCCAATCATGGATAGAAGCAGCTTGCACGAGCACCTACCAGTTTGGGAAGAAGTTTGACAGCATTATTTATGATTTCCCACCCAATCCACCTATTCTGGATCACCACGCAGGTTTGCATTTCTTGAATAATGTTTCCTTGCTTTGGTCGGTAACCAAAGACAAGGCAAAAACCTTTAAAGTTGATAAAATGCTTAGGTGGTTACGTTGGATTTCTGATTAAACCTAACCTTTTTTATGTCATGCTTAGAGTAGGAAAATAAGCTCCTTAAAGCAAACATTTACTTTCTGCATTTCTATTATGTATTTAGGTATAATAAAACTTTTTTGCATTAGTTAGCTACATTTATTTTGTTAGAATAAACCAACTTATTGGTTCATTTGGATTTTATATAGAGTTGGTGCTACTAAGGTTTTTTTGTCAAGTTGAGATGTTTTTATAGGTTATATAAACCAGAGATTCTGGTGTTCTCGTATCCTCTCCTTGCCCTATGACCAAATCGAGCACATGTCCTGCAGTTGGAGCCAGATGTCACCACCTAAGTTGTACTTGGTGTTTTTTTTCAAGCGAGACGGCGAAGTAGAACAAGTACACTTGTTCATGATCAGAGTTCAGAAGTCCACCAGCCTTTTTCTGGGTTTCTATTCGAATTTTTTTTCTAACACATGTTCATACCCCCTTAGGGAAATTGTAAAAAATGTCTTGGCATTTAATTTTTTATAAAAGGCTCGGCTTCCCAGACTTAAGCATCAAGCCGACTAGCCCAGAGTATTTTTTCCCTCGGTTATTATTGCTTGTTGAACAAACGACTAATAATTTGTGAGTTTTTTACTCACACCTCCGAAGTTAGGGTAGTTGTCTTGGTGTTTCGGCCTTAAGAGGTTATTAGAGCCTTCGTGTCAGTGTTTTTCAACATGCTAGGAATTGAAATTCAGTCGTATGGACATGTACTAGGTACCCCTAAAGTTTCGTCAATTTCTGAGAAAAAAAAATCCACAAAATTAGGCCATTTTTTAATGGTTTAATTAAAAAATTTCAAAATGTAATAAAAGTCAGATACATAGTCCGTTTTTTACGTCACGTCCCTTTCAAACTTAAGCTTATTTTAAAAACTTTGATTTAAAAGTGTGGAATAAAGGCTCATGTGAAGGAATGAGTGACATGAAGGTCCTCACACTAGTGTTGGTGTGGATCTGCATATGGGAGTGGACACCAAAGCATAAAACATGTATTTAAAAATCATGGTATATCACATCACTTACCAATGCAAGACAATGGTTACGATTTATCTCGTGGAGTATGACGTCAAACAAAAGCTTGGAACCCACGCTAGCTCGTGGGTGGGATGTGAATGGGTGAGGGTGGACCCCTCCCCATTCATTAATAAACTCATGTTACGATCCATCAAATCTTTGATGTGATCCTTCACGTCAATGCCGTACAACTTAGCGCGAGGAGAGGATTCGCACATGTGGGAAGTTTGGTAGGATTTTTGAAGGATGCCGATTTGGAGTTGGTGAATTAGATGAATATGTAAATCAATACACCAATGGAGATAAAGATGATAACGGTAGATACCTTTTCTAAAAAGGTTTCTCATGACCTAGAAGAAAACCCTGAAATTTGCATTAGAAGGGATCATATACTCGGGGGTAGTTAACATCAGAAAATTGCAATTGGTACTCGAAAAATATCAGTTGGCAAGAAGAAAGGAATGTCTTGAGGTTGCCATCAAAACAAGAAGTGTAGAAGTGACAAATTAAAGACTTTGCTAGAGACCATCCATGTGACAAAGTGAAGCAACATTTAAGTGATAAATTGTGTGACTCATGAAGACCATGAAGTCTGTAACTAAGATAGCAGAAGTTCTTCTTATGGAATTAAAGACTCCTTAAAAGAAGAACAAGTTATATGATGCATCCTTAAAAGAGAAATCAAGTATGGAAGGAAACTAAAGGTTTGTTAAAAAATATTAATAGTAAAATTGATGACTATAAACTCTGTCACAAAAACAAGGATACTTAATGACAAGTGAAGAAAACTTAATATTTTAAGTCTAAGAAAGCCAGAAGCAGAATTGTGATGAAGGGAAGATAGGTGATGATCATAAGAGCTAACTACATCCAAGGATTATGAAAATAAATTACCTGTAAGACTGAGAAATTTCAGTGAACTATTTTTTTGAATCTAAATATGGGAATAAGCATATCCGAAAGAAATGAATGAAGATTAGACTTAATGTAACCCTCATGTGACAAAGCTTGACGGCATGATGACATCTTCATGCTTGAACAAGGATATTGAAAGAGTCTTAAGAACAAATTGATGAATGTCCTGAAGAAGATACAGGTTAGCTAAATGAACTCAAAAATTAAACACACTGATTTAAAAAATCAACAGTCATAGAGCATCTGCTAGAACTGATCGAGTTACCTATTGAATATGATCGCTTAGTAAGAAAACTGAGATACTATTTATTCATGTTTTATGGGAAGCATGAATAAGCAAGTACTTAATACAAATGGGAAGACTCACTATGAGAAGACTAAAGACACAGATTTGGGAGAATTTTGAAGGGAACAATTGGGATTCAGGCACATATCAATTGATGAAGTTCTCATAGAAGTGCGTATATGAAATTGTAGGAAATCCTATTGTTGAAAGTGTATTGTAAAGCTTTTTGTTGAAAAGTGGAAGGTGTAACCCATGGGTTCCAACCATGAACAGTGATTTCCTTTGAAGTCTCCATCCATGACAAATGTCTTCCAAAGATCCTCATAAACTACCTTGATATACATACAGAAAAATGTTTGATGAGTGACAAAGATGACATTGTAAGAACTCTTGTAAGTTGATGTGCAAAACAGTGCATAGAAGTCCAACACTACTCGCACATAAAAATTTCTCTTTGTACAGTCATCGCATTGGTTTGTAGTAACGAGAAGAAGAAAAAAACTCATTAATGGGACAAAAGGAAGCACTGTGATAGGGGGAGTCTATGAATTTATCATCGAAGTTATCATTCAAAGAACTTGCTGCAAGAAAGAAAATGTTAACCAGATCATAACACAGTGGTTAGTACTAAGTCAAGTTTTTAAAAAAAATGACTGGAAAGGCATAACAGGTTATCCTTTGTCATTGTTGTCGAAAGGAGAGAATGTTTTGATGTTGCCATCAATGCCAAAGGGGGAGAATGTTGGATGGAATTGTCATTGATGTCAAAGGAATTCAGTAATGACAAAGGAATAACCAAGGACATGATGGCAAGGCAAACTCAGTGAAAGACAAAGGAATAACAAAGGAAGGGATGACATGGCATGCATAATGATGTGGCATGTGTAATAAGGCTGGAAAGACACATGGGGTGCTATCATGAAGTCAGTGTTGCAATCTAACATCGGTATATTTGAATTGAGAAAGACTATTTATGCATATCTCTATGTAAATGAATAATTAACTCCTTGTGTGTCTAGATCATGAATCGATTGATAGTTTGAATACCTGTACAAATGAATCCACAAAGATAATGTGTAGATCCAGCGAGGGGATCAAGTCAGGCAAAGTCCGATTAAGCTTGATTGATCAATCAACGCAAAGACGTGGAAATGCAGTCAACTTATTTAGCAGAGGTTGGACGACTAAGATCGTATCAAGAAAATAGATCGACAGCAGGGAAAGAATCTGCAAAGTAAATGTGTGTGGAAGATAACATTTTGGAGCGCCAAAGTGAAGTTGCTTATTTAGCAGAGGTTGGACGGCTAAGATCGTATCAAGAAAATAGATCGATGGCAAGGAAAGAATCTGCAAAGTAAATGTGTGTGGAAGATAACATTCCGGAGCGCCAAAGTGAAGTTCCATGTTTGATAACTGATCAACGGATGAGGAGGATTCCGCAAAGCGATCGATGGTTCGCAGGAGTTGCGGAAAGAGATTTGAGAAAGCCCATTTCAAAAAGGTTGGGAGGCACATCCGCAATCAGCAATCCATAGAGTGCGGAAGAAGTCGTGCGGAAGCAATTGTGAGAAAAGTCAAAATGCATACTCGCAATCCGTAATCCGCAATTGCGAAAAGAAGGAGTTTTCGATCACGAAAAGGTCATTGCGGAAAGGTAGTTGCGGAAAGGAAATTGCGGAAGCAATTTTCGAGAAAAGTCAAAATGCACATCCGCAATCCGCAACCCACAATTGTAGAAGGAATGAGTTCCCACAAATTCTGGAAAGGTCGTTGCGGAAATACAATTGCGAAAAGCTAATTGTAGAAAGGTAATTACGAAAAGGTAATTGTCCGCAATTCGCAATTTCGGAAAGTTAATTGCGTAAGGTAATTGCGGAAAGGTGATTGCGGAAAGGTAAATGCGGAAAGGTCAATGAGGAAAGGTGATTGTCTGCAATCCGCAATCCGAAATTTTGGAAAGTTAATTGCGGAGAGATTATTGCGGAAAGGACGTTGCAGAAAGGCAACTGCAGGAGGACGTGACTGATAAATCTAAACAGAGTTAAAATGATAAACAGAGAGACACAATTTACTCCTTGGAAGAACATGATTAACAAAGGGGCGCGATTCTGTGAAAAGACACAATGAACTTGTGCGATGGTTTGATGAAAGGGCATGATAAACAGAATTCAAAGGATGTGATTCTTGAAAAGACATGATAATGGATAATATTTAAACAAAAGATCGATTTGATAGTAAGGTGTCTCTAGAGTTCAGATTGATGTAGCAGCAAGTAAAGCAGAGACCAAGGGAGACACAAGCAGATCTGGAAGTTTGATAAAAACATACTAGGGTGGTAGGGTGGTGCTAGGGCAGGCTATATGCTTGCAAGGGGGTCATAACCTCCTTGCAGTGGTAGTTGGTAAATAGGGTGTCACAACATCCTTTCAGCAGCAGCTGATAAACCAGGGCGTCATAGCCTTCTTACAATAGTAGCTGGTAAATAGGGTGTAGAAGCATCCTTTCAGTAGCAGCTGATAAAACAGGAGGTCATAGCCTCCTTCCAGTAGTAGTTAGTAAATAGGGTGTAGAAGCATCCTTTCAGCAGCAGCTGATAAAACATGAGGTCGTAGCCTCCTTCCAGTAGTTGCTAGTAGATAAGGTGTAGTACCATCCTTATCTGTAGTAGCAGGCAGAAACTATTTGTGAATATAATTTTGCAGTAATAGGAAGTATTGGTGGTTTTCTCAATTGCGCTTCCACGAAAAATTTGTGTTCTATGTATCTTGTTGATCATGTGTGTTAATGAATAAATTAAAAGTGGTTTAAATTGTTAAAAAAGTTATCAATATTGATTCACCCCCCCCCCCTCTCAATATTGTCAAATATTCCAACAATGTCTCTATAAGTATTGCAGTTGTCTCAGTTGGTCAATTTTAGAATTATTAAGTGAGTGATTAGGTAGTGGGTAAATTGTTGATCAATTTTATTAAAAATGTGGTAATGATCTAATTATTAAAGGGGAAATTGTATTCCATATATACCCGAGGGGTATGAGGAATATGTCCGGATTTATTCAGAAGTGCCTCTTTACAGTGACGTATGGGTTAGATGGAGTCGTGGGGTTGTGTTCAACACTACACCAACAAGGATGTAGCCTAATGGGGCCCCACGGTCACTTTCTAGTAGTTCCCGCTTCACTTGAAGAATTTGCTCATTAACGAGTAATTTCGAGTAAGTGCCGGATTTTCACTTTGGGAATTCATTGAAGTCTTAGACTAATTACTAGTCACTGCAATCCCTTTTTTATTGTCCCACAGATCCATCCAATGGCCTGCAGTGTTCACAAGAGCATAAGGGAATTGAAACCTTGTTTATTTAAAAAGTTTTAAACTTTAAATATGAGTAGATTAAAATCTCAGTACCGATACTCTCGTTTCCAAGAACACGATCGGATTTGTTAATTTTAAAGCAAGAAAGCAAAAACTTGAAAAAATTTTAAAAAATTAAAAAGATGTGAATCCCCCCTGAGGGATGGGGTGTGAGCACTTGGCTACCCACTTGCTTCTCTTTTTTACAATGATTATGATAAGAATATTCGTGTTCCTTTGTAGGATAGGAAACACAAATTTACAAGATTTAAGGCCTTAGAAAAATGGCCACAGAAGAAGTAGTAAGAAGAGGGGTCTCTGGATAACTTAGATCTTCAAAATTTCACTAGAGCATCTCTCTACTCGATCACCTTTTGTTGTGAAACAGTGAGTAAATATGAGCTAAATATGTTAGATAATCATTTAAAAGCATAAAAAATTTAACAAAATTTTTAAGTACTTTAAAGATAGAAAAATTTAAATGCCAAATTAGTACTTGTTAAAAGCTATATCTTATAAAATATTACTTTTTAAAATCAGATCTGAACTGTCAAGTGCACATGTAACTCAGATTGGTAAAATATTCTCAAATATATTAATGAGATTTAACTATGCACTAAGAACTAGTAACCAAAACGAAGCTTGAAATTTATGTCGGAAAGGTATCCCCAAGCTTGAACAATAAGCAAAGAAAGGAATGGAGATGTCCACAAAGTGTTGTCAATGGGATGAAGTCTTTTCTTCAAGAACTACTAAAGGAGAAGTAGAGCTAACACACTCTTCCAGACCTCCATCTTAGGCAACCTCTAAAAACTCTACAAAACTTGCAATGGGAATTAAGCGTCGGTGTTACCCAATAACATATACTTAAAGAAAATACGAATTCAAGCAAGAATAATCATAAATTTATAAGCATTCTATTACAAAACAATAACAAGTAATCATGAAAGTATTACTTCCCATCTTACTAGAAGACAGTTCCCTTCAAAAGCCAACAATCCCAACATATACAATCTTGCGAAAAATATACAGATTACCTCAATATTGCATAAAATGGCATACATCCAAACACCATAGACCACACTTGCATAAGCCTCCAAAGCCTTTAATTAATTAATGATGAAAAAATTACAATAGTATACAAGCAGAGGTTCCACACTTCCTGATAAAAATGGAGGAATGAGTGCCTGCTTATATAGAAAACCCAAGCAAGAGAGTGGGGCGCATTTCCTCAAGGATGCACTAGCTCTGATTGAGTGAGAAGTGAGTTGGATACAAGTTGGAACAGGAGCTTGAAGGTGGCAACACCACATACTGGAGATAGCACTTGCCATAACTTAGAGTTTTTTCCGAAAGACAATGCTTTTCCATCCATGCCTGCACCCCCACTTGGAGACTTGCGCACCTCTTGGAGAGAAAATTTCCAAACTTTGAAAACTCTCTGAAACGGTAAGTTTTGACCTTCTAAACTTGCCTGGGTACTTGCCACTTTACTTTGTCAAGTCAAAGAAACTGATTTTGGCAAGTTTCTTTTATTTTTTAAATTGCCGAATTTTTTAATTATCTCATTTTTTGCTCTTTTATGGGTTTTTCGAGTAATATTTAATTTTGGAAATAAATAATTACTCGAAAACTTAGGAAAGTGGGTATAGGGGTTAAGTGGGTGCTATGAGTTAGAAATGAGCACCTCCATGGGAAAAACAGCATCCTAGCCCCACTTTTATGACTTTACAAAGTTTTACAATTGACTTATTAAAAATAAGCATGTAAAAATGAATAAGAAAAATAAAAAAATTAAAATTAAAATCCGGAAATTAAAAAAAACCCATAGGGGGCTTGGGACATGTTCACAACGACTCAAAATAAAGATTAGCATGGTAATATACATTGACACATAGGTTTTAATAACCTCCCAAGGCCTAACCACCAAGGCAATTATTCCAGCTTTGGAGGCTTGAGTGAAAAACTCGAAAATTATTTATTGTTTAAAAACGATAAATAATTAACAAGGAAAAAACACCCTGGAATAATGCATTGATGACTAAGTCCTAAGAAACCAAACATTTTACATAAAGTCATCATGCTAAGTCATTTTATTACAATTCCCCATGGGGTATGAACATGTTTATAAATAAATAAATAAAGGGCCTAAGAAGGGCATGCCTGCATGGACTTCTGAACTTGAAAATTGAACAAATAATTGTTCATCATTGGCAGCTCAATTAGAAATCCAACTAGTGCAACTTAGTTGGTAACAAGAAGCAAGAAGAAAATCATCCCCTAAGAAATCTTAATCAAGAACTAGAGGAAGAAATTAAGAAGTTAAAAGATAATGAAAAATCGCAAGAAAAAAAGATCAAGGAGATTCAGCATGTTAATAAGCTATTAGAGAATAAATTAGAGCAAATCCAGACGGAAGCATCCAAACTCTCAAGAGAACAAAGTCAAATTGAGGATCAAGAAACAACTACAGACTCAATGGAGTTATTGTCAACTAATAAATCACCAAAAGCACAAAAAGGTGAAGTTCCTGTAAACACTCCAAAAGTGACTCAAGTACCTTATCGCCATCCCAATCATAAGAGTCGTTATGATCGACAACAAGGACAAGAGAAAAATAAACAGTATTATTCTTATAAAGAGCAAAGACAAATTCAACAACTCCGAACAATTGACCAGCAAACAATTCCAACGAAGCTCGATACCGGGTCGACCACGTCACGAATGATGCAGCCTTTTTATTTAATGTTTAAAAGAACACATCACCTCATTTTGTCAAGTGTCATAGTTATCAACACCTAAGATTACGAGAAAGCGTTACGAGTAAGAACAAAGGATAAAAGTCTTCCATAATTATGCTTTGAGGACAAAACATCTCTAAGAGGAAGCTAATTTTATATAAAACATATCTATAAATATAACTTAATAATATATATATAATATTATTAATATTAATACAAATAATCAATCAATCAAGAGACGTGCCTCTTAGATTTGAAAAGGTACGATGGGATTATATAAGACCCACCATTGTAAATGTAATATCATCATATCTCATATTTTATCAAATATATATTTTATTATTTATCCATCTATGGATTATCGCACGTTGTCTTATTTGGACTGGTTATTTCTTTAGAAACAAATTTTATTTGTTTCAAGTTCATTCTTTAATTATTGTCATTTGAATTTTCAAAATACTTGAGCTCTCGAGCTTGGGATTTCTCTTGGACGAAACCCTAAGAGAGAGGTATTGATTTCAGTGGTGAGATTATCCACTCTAGTCAGAGAAAGGAAGAGATCACACAGATTTTCTGATGGTGCTTCATTGTCATCAACATATTTGCAAGGTTTGGTTTCAAATCTGATCTATTGCGGAGTTTTCCAAGGAGAAGGGCACACTAAGAAAGCAGGTCTACCTTATTCAAGCAGAGATCGAGTTCATACACCTTTTTTGCAGTTAAGAGCGCTTCCATTGTGACTCTGCCACCAAAGAGAGGGTGCACTGGGTTCATTTGTCTTCTGGTAGAGGTCGTATCTTGTGGAAGAGATGTTGACTTTTTAGTTGCAGCAAGAGCCATTCTCTAGGAGAACAAAGGCACCTAGTCAGTTACCAGGAATTTAATTCACTTTGGGACTGAAAACTAAGCCTAGGGCTGAGAGCCATTCTCTGGGAGAATGGAGGCACTTGGTCAGTTACCAAGTACTTGAAATTGGGTCAACTTGATGCAGCCTGGCGCTGAGGCACCTAGTCAGTTATCAGGTCATCACTAGAAGCCCTAGACTGGATCTAGGCAAGTCATGTACTCCTCCTCTTGGTCAATGAGTGATGGGACCTTCTCAAGCGACTAGCCACCCTTTGTTGAGATACCTAGCACACAACTGTGGAGTCAATCAGGAAAACAAGATAAAACAATTGATAATCCTCCTTATTTTTTATGATGTATTTCGAGTTGTCATGAAGACCAAGAAGAACTCTTGAGTTGACTTATTATGGTCATAAAACCACTCGAAGAACCAAGAAACCCTTTAAGGGTCCAAGCACCCTCAGTATTGATCCAAGTACCCTCTAAGTAAAGGACCATGTGATAAAAGTGTTGGACACACACAACACACTGGGGGGGGGGGTGAACAGTGTGTATAACTTTTGTTACTTTTTCAACAATAAGAATCATCAGTAGCTTATTCAATATTATGCAGAGTACATTGTTATCATTATATCAACAATTATATCTCATCGTCTTATAAGAAGCATAGCAAAACACAGTACATAAGATTTTTACGTGGAAACCAAAGTCCTGAGAGAAAAACCACGGAAGCCTTTATAATAATAGCTTTCTTGCAACAACTGGAAGGAGGCAACAACCCCATTGTTACAATGGCTTCAATTCTCTAGCTACAACTGGAAGGAGGCTACAACCCCCTGATTTACAGGCTGCAACCTGAAGGAAGCCCTAGCTCCCGATATTTCCTTGCCCCGTCTTACCACCCTAATATGAAGATAGAAACTGTTGAACCACGACCACATTGATCCTGCGGGCCTGCTAATCAACACATGTACTACACTGCTCAACCTGCACCACAACTGTCACTGCTAACCAATGCTCATCAATTGTTACTGCTGACCACTACTCATCAACTATCACTTCTCATCATTTGACCACTTCTCATCAACTGACCACTACATCACACCTGTACCAACAACTTGTGCAAAACAACATGTCTAATCAATATGTTACTCACATCATCCGACTCAATCAATCTGAGTCTAACCAACAGCACACCAAACTCAGTCCACCTGAGTCAAACCAATTGCTCATACAACTCAACCAATGTGAGTCAAACTAACTGCACATAAGGCAACCTGTGCCAATCTTGCTCAACTGAACCAACTTGTACCAAGATGCTTGTGTACCTGTGCCAAATCAATCATATACTTGTGTCAATCTAATCAAGTGCTCTAACAGTTAACCAACCCTTCTTACTTGGCCTAGTTCATCAAGTTAGAGACACATTTGAGCAACCAATAGACTTCACATACGATCAACCAAACTTTGTCCAATCACACTCAACTCAATGACACCACAACCAACCTCAATCACAGTCAAGGAAGACTTGACAGTTAAACAAGATAAACCTCAACCAACTGACCTCAGCTAAGAAGATAAAAGACTTAACCAACTATGTCAAACTCAATCAATCTCATAAACTCTTAGACACAAAAGGATTTTTCACTCCACTCAAATCAAGTCAACTAATCAAACAAAGATCAAGCAAATAGTCACTTACAATACTGTCAAAGGTTGTCATTAACAGTCAATAAGAGTCCAGCTNATGATCAACACTTGTCAAACTAGTTTTCAAAGAAAACACTTAGGTTGATCAAAGAAATCACTCACAAGATCTATTACTTACATGTCAACTTCTCATTCAATACTAAACTATACAACAGTCAAGATAAACACCAATATCTATGCCAACAATATCCAAGATAATCATCAAGATCACATCAAGACATTGTTGCCACCTTACACACCTAAGGGGGAACGCAACAGAAATCTTCAAGCTGCTCGGTGTGTCCTTAGGGGCAAGTCTCGAGACAGGTGCTGTCACTTTATCCTGACTCCTTCGTTTAGGCCACTCCTAACGGAGCCAAGGGGGGTAGTCCCTAAGAAAGAGTTTCTAAGGCTCTTTGTTTGTTAATGTTTGAATGATCAAAGTGTTTGTTAGGAGTTTTGATAAAATCACTAAGTACTCCAATATTAAAACATATAATTAACCAACATGATAAGAGCATTCACAACAATGACTTAAAGCAATGATAATATAACCAGTGCCAAAAAATGGAGTCGAAAATAATGCTACTGAAAAGGAAATAATATTGTGCAATGTATCTTGGTTGATTTTAGATTTTTAAGCAATGATGCGTGAGTTAAGGGGAAAAGGGGATTCCCAATATACCGTGAGGTACTAGGAATATGTCTGGATTCTGAGAAGAGTGGCTCCGCATGGGAAAATGTGGGCTAGATGGAGTCGTGAGGGGGTGTTCAACACTACAACAACAAGGATGTAGCCTAACAGGACCCCACGGTCACTTTCTAGTTGTTCCCGCTTTCCCTGAAGAATTTGCCCACTACTTCTTAGACTTGTTACGTCAGATTTCCGTATTGTTTGAGGGTTGTAAATTTTATTAATGTGAATTGATTAATTAGATGTGAGGGATTAATAAATAAACAATACCGCTTTTGATATCCCCAAGTGTCAGACTAAGCCTCGAGGGTAGACAAACACGGCAGAGGAAAAATGTTTGTTCTGATTTAGTGAGTAACGAAAAGTACTAATCTATACAACCCGTTAAGGATGGATTGTGTGCCTGTGATTTATTCTAAGAAATACATCAGTTTTGCATATAAGGAAACTACAATCAAGGATCTCTTTCAGGACAAAGCCTTCCTCGGGAGGTCAAGACTGGGTTAGATCTACAAATATATAAAACCAGAAAAACTAAAGATTCTAAAGTAATATTTGAAATAGAATCTAGCTAGATAACGAACGCAAAACTAATCTAAAACTTTTAACTGAAAGAAGGAAAGAAAAAACCAATCACATCAAAGGACGATACAGACTTTCCCCAAATGGGGGAAGAGGGGTGTGGGAGTCGTTATCCTACTTGCTCTTTTATTATTTGTTACAATTAAACTTCTTTGAAGAGCAAAGCACTTTTTAAACCTTGAAAATGGGTCAAAAGGGCTCAAAACTGTTGCTAGGAAGAAGAGGAATGAAAAGTGGGGAGGTAGGATTGAGTATGGGTGCTCTGAATGGCTTAATACTCAAAAATTCGGCAGCATCTCTCTCTCTTTTTCCATAGACCTGCTAAAAACCAGCAAGCTTAAAATTCCAAATTAGTGGGTTAGATGCAAAAATAGACTAATAATTTACAACTTTTAACACTTAGAAAAAATATTGCAAAGTTTAACCTTGAAGTGCTAAAGCGAATGGAAACTAGATCTAAGCCTTGAGATACAAAATTTCAGCCCTTTCTTAGATTTAAATTGAGGCAAGTAAAATGAAGGACAATAAATGATAAAATTTTAACTTGCAAGAATTAAAGGAAAGAGATTGAGGTTGAATGTTTTTTTTTCGTTGAGAAGGAAGAGGAAGAGCTCAATCTTCAAACTTTGAACAAGGTTGAGGAGGAAGGTGCCTGCAGGGTAAACAAGTTAGATCCAAAATGAAGCGGTGAAGCAGACAAGATGCAACTGAGCTCCAGTCTTACTCCACCTTCGGTGATCTGCAAAGCTACACAAGAAACCTGCATGCAAAGATCAGATCTAGTATGGTAAATCACATAAAACCAAAAGCATACAAGTATTACCGACTACAAAGTATAACTTTCGAATCTTATATGATTACACATAAATAAGCAATTTGAGATTCAAATGCCTATTCTATGGATTGGAATACAAATTTCTAAGCTAGATATTTGAAATTGCATGAACCATAAAACAAAACTAAACAAATATCACCTCGGTTACGGAACTAGCATTCACCATGAAACTTGTCCTCCAAATACTCAACGTTATTCATAACAAAGATAAACAATTACAATCAAATGAGCAGAGATCCCTTGCTTCCGTCCAAAATGAGGAAGAAGGCCTCGCTTAAATAGGAAAAGAGAGACCCAAGGGGGCCTCACCAACTGAAGATCAACTCGGAGTGTAACTAGTTGAAGTGAACCTCAATTGAGCTAAACCGGAGTTGAAGTGAAGAGGAACTGACCTCCTTCACCCAACAAATGCCAGCACATCACCAAACTCCCACACGTGCGATCTTTCTTCACGCGAGCCGTACGACATCTAAGTGGCGTGAATGATTGAAAGGTTCACTACATAATGTTTTAAATATGTACCATGGTTCTCTTTTTTTTTTAAACAAACATATGGGGAGGGGTCCACCCCCATATGCTAGCACAACCCTCATATGCAAGCGTGAGTCTAAGCTTGACGCCACCCACTCCTCAACCATTCGCTAACGTGAAAAACACACACGATAAACCATGGTTTAATACTTAACGTTTTTAAAGTGGAGAGGGGTCCACCCCAATCCCACTCACCACCACGCTAAAGCATGTGTGCTCTCATCCTCACGTGAGCTTTTCACCCTCACGTCACCCTCTCTTTTATTTTTTTACTTTTTTTAACCAAAGTTTATAAATCTCACTTTGAAGAGGGTTGTAAATCCATGGGGGGCCCATCCCATGTCACCTCACCTTTAAAACAAATGATTTTTTACTTCTTCTAAAGATTTGACTTTAGTGCATTTTCTCCAAATTTAGCATTTAAATGCCACTTTGATGCTATGTTAGTCAAATAATGCATTTCGGGGTGTTTTATCTACCCGAAACATAGTGAAAGTGGCCATTGGTGTAAAGATGTTACTCCGGGCTTGAAAATGAGCCCAACCACACCAAAAACAGGCTCCGAACCACACTTTTTTTACATTTTCAATTTTTCCATTTAAACCATTAAAAAAAAAAAATTTACTCTCTCGGAATCAGACGAAACTCTAGGAGGGCCTAGTACATGTCTATACGACTCAAATACAATGCCTAACACGCTTATATACATCGACACATGAACTTTAATAACCTCCTAAGGCCTAACCACCAAGACGAAAAATTCCAGCTTTGGAGCGGTGAAAAACTCGAAAATTATACACCGCTTATTCAACATTGCATAATTGACAAGAGAAAAAACACCTTGGAATAATCAGATTGATAGCCCAGTCTTAGGAAGCCAAGTCCTTTACAAAAAGTTTGTCGTGTTAGAGCATTTATTACAATGACCCCAAGGGGTATGAACATGCATTTTATTAAAAAGAACATACCACAACTGGTCTTTATGTAACCACGGAACTTCTAAGCACTGATAATGAACAACTGACTTGCTCAATCCTCTAGCGGCTCACTGGAAATCCCCTAAGTGCAACTTAGATGATAACAGATATATAACAAGATAACCATCACTATAGGCTCCATAACATATTCAATGACTTCAAAGAGATATACCAATATAGAGGCTCACATACTAAGATCAAAGATAAACTCTATCCATGAGAGACATGTGTCATCACAAGAGAAACCCAAAAGCATGAACCATACATTTTCGAAGATCACAAGATGAAGAAACAACAGACAAACCAAAAGAAATTCTATATCATGTCATCACATAGCCCTCGCAACAAGCTTTCCAATGAGCCAAGAGTTTTGTAATTCTGATTCCGTATGAGAAAGTTATGTCAATTTTAGTGAATCTCTTCAATCCTCAAAGATGCCCAAGAATTTCTCCTCCACAAAGTTTCGCACTTTTGTCCAAGAGTTGCGAAATACCAAAGAGAGACTTGATTGATGAATAAATGAAATGTTTGATCTTCTATTTATACTCAAAATTTCAAATTTTAATTGACTATACCGACATGTAAATAACAAATTAATAATTAATTAAAGTAATTGCTTTTTGTTTGGTCGGCTGACCCAAAAGATGAGGTAAATTTGTCTTGATAAATTTTAAAATTAATATCTCTTCAACCGTGATGAGTTAGGAGACGCTCCACATATCAATGGAAAGGGCTTATGACCATCATCATATGGAGGGCTTATTTGCAAATACTTAGTCCATTCCCCTTAAATTCTTCAATTTGTATTTGAAATCTTCTTGATGGTTTCTTCAAGTATTTTTATGGCACCAAGAGCTACATCACCAATCGAGGGAATCTTCCATGTTCAAGGTCTCCATCATATGCAATGCAAGTGCTTCATCATTGTTAACAAGAGCTTGTTTAAGATATTAAGGGCTTCATCAACATGCAAGGGATCCATAAGAAAGATTATGTTGTACAATGCCTTCATGTAATATGAGAAAGGGTTTCATCAACATTCTTGTGGGCTTATGGCCATCAAGCAAGGGATTCTTCAACAACCTTGTGGGCTTATTCCAATAAGAGGGTCAAGGGTTTAAGGGCATCATTATTTTGACCAAGGGCTTTTTTATTTGTATGTTGAGTGCAAGGTCAATGTGACCACTAGTATATGGGCTTCAAGGTATGACTAGAGTGCTTCAATCATATGCAAGGGTTATAAACATAAGGACATCTTCAACATTCTTGTAGAATAAGGACCAACAAGCAAGGGCTTCTTTGACTATAATCATCAAGCAAGGAGGACTTCTAGACTTCAAGGGCTTCAATCATATCTCCATCAAACGTGTGGGTTAAAGACCATGCTCAAGGCCATCTTCAAAGTACCAGGGCATCATCATCATGAAGGAAACATATATCCATGCAAGTATAAAGGCTTTGTCGTCCCATATATAGTAGTTGGGCTACTTTAGTTCCTGAGCAGCACTGACCAGTTCTTTGAGACAATCCTTTACTATGAGATCAACAAATGATTAGCCACCAGTTGATGATATTCCACTTTCAGCAGATCAAAAGTATCCAGATTGACCAGTTCTATGCCATGACTAAGCCTCGTGACCCCAGATTCGATGACTCAATTAGCCATTCTTTCATGACCCAGAGCAGAGATTATTACAGTGCCCATGATATGTAGCAACAACAGTTGTTCCATTGATTTTCATATTGGTTTCAAATTCGATGCAGGTATATGACTCAGGTGATATCATAGATTTGTGCTTATGGATATTGATGTTGCTTTGTTGTCTATTTTAGCAGTAAGGCTTAGTTAATAGTGGTTGTATGTTGGTGAACTTTATTGGTCTTTTTGAAATCTAAAATTAGAAGTGACCTAATTGTTTTGGTCAAAGAGATTCCTTTGTATACTCATTGGTCATGCACTACTCCTAGTATGGATTTGGTCATTTCCATTTAGAGACATAGCTTGCTAGTCTTGGCACCATCTCCACTATCTCCGTCCATTCGTTGCCTTCCCTTGTTGTTGATTAAACTTGACTTGTAACTTGACTAGTGACATCTAGGATTTCCCCCACCTTCACCTCTATGTTGGAATAGGTCTCCATGTATAAATTGTGTCTCGATGTTGATTTATGTTGGTTTTGTACTTTGTGGTATCAGAGTTTAGCGCTTGGGTCATCATTTAATCAGTCTTGACCTGGCCAACCCATTGTTGACCAAGCCAGGAGCAGGGTCCGGGATGAGTTTTAGATCGATGGTTATGGATGATAATTATTTATGATCTATAGGTGCCCATTAGACATATCCATGCTTCAAATGGTGATTTGTTATGATGGCGTGTATTATTTTTATGATTATCAGCATTTACAGGCTTTATTATTATTATGGTTCTAACATAGATGGGGTCGTTGATGTATCTTTGTGATGGACATATTGTGTATGAGTACTCGGTCCTAGTTGATTTGGACATTCTAAATGCATTGGTGCAGCTGGTTTTCAATTTCGGGCAGTTACAGGACAGATATGGGTCTCTCGGGCTTTTTGCAACAGATTTGCCATGGGAAAATGAAAATAAAAGAAAGTGTGGAGAACAATGAGATCTCCTAGGGTGCCAAAGGGAATCTTGGGGTGTAGCCAATTGATTGTACCATACTACCATGGTGCCAGATCCATCTATGCAATCATTTGGCTTCAGGTTTTGGTCCCCTATGAGATATTGGTTGTTTTATGTTCCCAAGGAAGAATTTTAAATGGCTAATGACGAAATCGATTTGGGAAAATGGCATGAAATTGGTCCAAGGCATAGTGTTTAGGTCACATTCATCATCCGACATCAGCTCCACTTCACTTGGGCTCCACATTTCCTTGATTTTCTCAGATTTAGGGCATTTTGATGTATTATTGAGGGAGACGTCCTAGTGATTTTTATCACTCTTGATATTATTTTCCACCACACCTTGTTGTGCCATGGGGACATGCTAGTGAAGGATATTATAACCTCCTTGCCCCACCATGTGCTACTTTGTGGTTATTTGTCAAAATTTATGTAGTGCGCCTCCTCATCAAGCAATTTTAGTGATGCGCCCCCTTCTATTTTTGAGTTGATCCATGTATGATGTATCCGACTAATCTTAGTCGTAGATTAGGATGATATTATCTTTGGATCTTGACCCTTGATCTTTTTGGATCTAGGTTTTATGTACTTGAGAGATCTATATATTGAGATGCTCTCTCATTTGTGGAGCAACTTTAGCTCTAGATATATTGAATACAAGAAAATTTTGTAGAAACTCTTGAAAGCTTTGTGAATGTATTTGGATGTGATTGTTATGCCTCTTGCTTGGACATTTGAGTAGATCTTGCATGCAAACAAATATTTTTTTAGAAGGTTGTACTGATCTTTTGTAGGGTAGTGAATGGTAAGAGGAGATTGCTAAGGCGTCTTGCATTGTCTTCCGGTCAAATCGTTTCGTCTTTAGGGAGTTTTTCAATTGTTACTTGGTGCATTGGATTTTTCCATGTAGATGAAGTACATAGCTTATCTTTTTCATCTGTGAACAAATCTCATTCGTAGTTTGATTTTGCAGGTGGAGAAGAGGAGGCACTCTCCTTCATTGGGCGTTTTTCTTATGTTTTGTGCCAGATCTCGCTCAAAATTGTAACCAAGTAGAAGGATCACCAACATCCAAGGTGCGCAAATATTTTCAGGTGCGATCTGCAAGGTTAGTATTGTTTTTCATTATTTCTCTCCATTTGTCCATCAAACCCCTTTTCTTCAAACCCTAGTTTTGTAAATCTGATAGATCCGGTGAGTTTTTTATGACGACCATCAAAACCCACTTGGAGATTGTTGAATAAACCCTAGATCTCGAATTTCACGTCAATCGGACTCCATTTGCCCTCGGATCTAGCCCTAGTATCTCTAGGTGGGGGTGCCCCCTTTGACTGGGTGGCCAAATTTTCAGATCTATCAGTTGGGTATGCTTAACCCACTTGATTTTCATACATCTATCCTTCAAGTCACCCGATCTAGTCACCATTTTCCCCGATCTACTCTTTTGGGTCCACCACGTCCTCTTTTGCATAAACTCTTGGTCGGTCCCATTAGGATTTATATTCGTGTGGCTAGATCTCTCTAGATCTATCAGTTGGGTAGGCTTGAACCCACCTAACCTTTACAGATCTATCATCCAAATGTCCTGATCTAGCCTTTCCATGCCATGATCTACCTTTTTTGGGTCCGCTTTGTCCACTTTTGCATAAATTCCTAAGTGGGTCCTTTAGGTTTCTCTTATACGTGGCTAGATCTCTATAGATCTACTATACTAAACTCATTGTGGTACAATATTCACAAATTTGGGTCATTTTCCCTCTTTTCTAAGCCTCCCCAACTTTGCTCTAACCACTATACCACATCCTTTCTATAGGTTTAGATTCCCTCACTCATTATCTCTCCTCTTTCAATCATAGCATATCCCTAGGAGTGTCTTCAGTAAGTGCGCTAGCCCTCTTGGGCTAGTAGGGCCTCCCCCTTGATCATTCTCCGGATTGATCTACAGCGACAAGAGTTTGTCCAGTGTGACAACTACCCTTCATCCGTAGTGGACGAGGCCCTTGCGATGTCACCCGTTAGCTACCTCACCTCTACCATCCCGGATGGGATACCTTTAGTGGGTAGCTATACATTGTGTGATAACAGGTTTCAACACCAAAGAGTTCATCTATGGGATTCAAGGGCTCCATATCAATATTGTGCATCCATAACAAATTAAGGGCTCCAAGATTCAGGCTTGTGGGCTTAAGGACCAAACTATCATATGTGAAGGTACATGTAGGATATCAACATCATCAAACAAAGAGACCATAACAAGTACAAGCATGACAAACAACATAGAGACAACAAAAGACAACCAGGAGCAAGGGATACAACACATGACTCAAATGGGACCAAGATACAGCTGAGGGGCGCCTAACCAAGTCAATGGGTAATCAAGGATTTTTCCATTGTCCCAAGGCCTCCAAGGGCTTCAATCTTGGGCTTGGACAAAGTCAAAAGGGCTCCTTTGACACAGACAACCACAAACAACACACTAACCCTCAGGGGCTCCACAAGGGGCACCAAGAACTCAACAGTTGGCATCAATGACAACTTAATCAACAAAAATATTAAAAGGTAAAAGTCAAATGGTCAAAAGATCAAAAAGATTAATGGATCATAAAAGATTAAAAAAGATTAATGGACCATAAAAGATTAAAAGTAAAAGTCAATGGTCAAAAGATTAAAAGATTGATGGACCATAAAAGATCAAAAGATTAAAATGGTCTCCTATTTTTGTGGAATCACCCTTCATTGGTGAACTATAAATAATGATACTTCTCATTTGCTAACATCCATCAAAGATAATCTTATTCTGTGAAAGAAAGAATTTCTGGGTTTTATTTGCTGCTCCTTTCTCTCTCACACACATGTGATGTGGATCAAAGTTTTTAAAGACAGCAGAGAGGTCTGTTCCAGTTGCATAAGGCAGCCGTGAAGTCTGGTTCATCATCTTGCAGCAGGCGGCAGCCCTATAGGGCTTGACTTATGTGTGCCTAACCCTACTAGGGTCTACTCCAAACAGACCGAGCCCTATCTAGGGCATTCTACAACAGACCGAGCCCTATCTAGGGCACTCTACAGCAGTCCGAGCCCTGTTTAGGGCATCCCACAGCAGACCGGACCTCAGTGAATTCAGTAGCAGCCCTTTAGAGCCTCTTCCAGGCTGACCGAATCTGTTTGGGGACTGTTCCATGCAGCTAGCAGCAGTGGGTACTAATCTCAGTCAACAGCACAGTCAACAGTAGTCAACGGCAGCTCATCTTGGTGTTTTTAGGTTTGAAGCAAGTGAAATGGTGGCAGCAGACTTGCACAGAACAGTCATTCTCCAACAGGGTTCTTTTGGTATGTGTGCCCTAGAGGCAAATTCAAGATTGATGTAAAGGTCTGCTCATGTAAAAACTCATTCATCTCATTTAGAGGATGGATTATTAATTGTTTTGGGGTTTTTGTCCTTCAAAGGTTTCCCCATGAAAAATCTCTGTGTCACTGTGTTTTATCTTGTGGATGAATGTTTATCTTTCTCATTTTTTTAAAGTCTGCAATTAATAAAAGGGCTGTCTCTGCTATGAAATAGATATACATGTTAAATTTTAACAAGAGAACCATTCTCTTCAAACCCGGAACTCATCATTCTAGGAGGGCGCACTTACTATTACATTTTCAAGTTCGTGTGGGGTCTGGAAATGACTGGAAATTATGGTCTCCCTATCTGCTAAAAATCGATTCATTGTTGAGAAGTTACAGCCTGTGAAGAAGAACATTGGGAGGAGGAAGGTCTGAGTTTGTCTATTTGAAAAAGCTTGACAAATACCATAGGAGAAGTCGAGCTCATCTCAGTCACTGTGTCAACGCTATACCGGAATCTTACAGCCTGTAAAGACATCACTTTGCTATTAAAGGGGTCGAGTTTGCTACATCATTGTTATTATTGTCTATTATTCTCCATATTGTGAGAGTACTGCCATTATCAAGCACAAACAGCAGCTACAGGGGGATGTCAAATCAGATCTCTGCTACAAACTTTCCAGGCATGTATTCACTGTGTTAATATTCAGATCTAAATTCTTTATATATGGTTGAGTGTATGTGATAAATGTTTGTGATTAACATGGCTAAGCAAACATAATTGTTGGGAATATCAAATCTTATGTATGTTGCATAAACCTTTAATTAAACCACTAGAGATTAGATTCCATGAATTAAAAACAGCTATTTGGCAACTTACAGCAGTCATCACCCAAACTGTTTGACGAAATATGTAAGCCAAGACACATACAGTAAGCTACAGCAGTGATATCAGAATTTAAAATTAGTTTCGGGATCGCTTCTTTGCCACCTACAACAAGTCAGTACACAGTATTTGCCAACATTCACAGTCAAACTCATCCAAAATAGCATCACACAGTCAATGTGACATCATAGATACTCTTCAACAAGGTGTAAGCACCCTCAAATAATTATCGGTGCATTCACTCTAAACACCAGCTTGTTGGAAAATTTTGGGTGCAAATTGGGTTAGGCTATTACATCCTAGCCAAATCGATTTCCTTAAGCAATTCCATAGTCCATTTTCTGTGAATTATTTGCCAGTACAACCTCCTGGAACTAAATAAATGCTCATAACTCTCTATCGGCTGCATCCTGTGACAAACTGACTGCAAAAATGGATCCAGAGACATAATAGAATGGTAATGGTGACTACTCATACCCTCCAGTCTCTCACAGCACCTAGGGAGTGCCATCCTCATCAGCATCTCATCATAAAAAAATGTGACCAGGATAATAAAAAGTGATAATAATCACTGAGGCTCAAAACTGTGGCCACAACCAGAAAACTAAGACTGCAGTACGTCTGTTGGGTATGTCTGGAACAAATATAACCAATCTTGAATTTTGTAGTCGCTACCTTAGGAACCGTGTCTGACTTGGTCAACTGGGTTGACCTGGTCAACTGGGTTGCACTAATCTAGATGATCCTGAATGCATCATGAATGAATGAAGCTCACATGATTATGTTAGTAGCCAAACTTAAAACATAAATAACACAACAATGGTGCATATAAATAAACATAAGACTTAAATCAGAGTAACCATAAAATCCTTTATAAAGCCCCCTAAGTATGCTCACTTACAGACTTGGACAATTAGTTAATGATGGGTGAGGTGATGAAACAAAGGCTCAAGATAAGGGAGAGACTAGTTGACGTTAACACAGTGATCTTTCATGCATGGGTAAAGGGAATCCACTTGTATTCATGATAAACGGAGAACATTAGGGAATGGAAGTGTCTCACAAATGGAACGAGTTGATTTGAGGAGTTTCCATTCAACTTCAACAAATGTCTACAGCTCACTTCCAAGCTTGACTCAAGCTCCATGAGGATCTTTTCTAGGACCCTTGCATTAAGTACATAAGAAACTGTAGTGAAGAGATCCTAAGGGACACTTAGAATTAGTTGTCCCTTACTCCATCTCACATCCCAACCCATAGGCTCCATGAAGATATAATCATTACATTTCAAATAATATGGCCAGCAGCCTTTGGAGTTAGCACTTATTTAGCCATTTCTTTCTAGGCCTTTCACATTTCATTTCATAGCCCTTTTCAGATCTGTTTAAAAACACAATTTGCAAATTTATTCATGGGCTTGCATTTCATAATATAAAGTATATAACACATAATGCATGTAACAATGGTAGAATATATTGCTTCAAGTTTTAGCTGACAAATCCTTGGGCAACTAGGGGGACTATCCACAATCAGAACCAAACATCGGGAGCAACTGACCAGAGAGGTCAAGGCTTCAACTCCCAACTCACCTAAGCTTAGGAGCCAACACCAGCGGGTTCTCCTGGCCCAGAAGGATCAAGGCTTCAACAAGTTTTGTTGCGCAACTTAGATCTGAGACACAAAACAACATGGGGTTTGTCATCATAAATCTAAGTGGGGGAGAAGGTGTCTTCAATCTCACAAGTTAAAGTTCAAGTCAGGGGTAAATGTCAAAATGGAAGATATGGATGGGTGGAGGAAATGAAATATGGTACCAACATATCAAGAAAGAATAAGTTTGTTCAAGGTAGGCAAATACAAGTGAGCATACATAATGGCCTTACATAAAAGATCATCTAGTCACTCATAACAAGTCACTCAAACCAAATAGTACCACAGTCAACTAATCAATGTCAAGTTATCACTACTAAAATAAGCAATAGAGACAAACATAAATCCAAATCCCACCTGTATACCTACTCAACCATATGCATGTCTCTATCTAAAGTGCCACTCTGTCACATATGTACCATCTTTGCTACTCTACTCAAGTGGACTATGTCACTACTAAGGTCATCTCAATGGACTAGGAAATCTCAGTCACAGAAAGGGACTGCTATGCATCTAGCACCAAATAAATCTTTGAATATGGCTCATGCTAGTAATCAATCTATGGTGTATCCCAATGTATAAGAATGGCTCAAAAAATAGAGAAAACATCCATCTATGGCATCATGGTAGCCCAACTACAATGTATGATAACAAGACAAATGGAAGAAACGGGTCAGTAGCAACCGTGAGAAAAAGGGTTCATAATAGGTCTTTGTCGCTAATGTCAAATGCAAAGGTAAATGGAAAAAAAAGAAAGGTCGATGTTATCACCAACCTTGTAGTTGCCTATGTATGATGGATCCAGGATGGATGGTAGAGGGGAAAGCAACTAGGGAGGTGGAACCAAGACTGCATAGACTCCCAAATGGATGGTTGTCACGTTAATCAAGGCAGTCTTCGCTTTATGTTATCTAAGTCCAAGACAATAACAGGGGAGACTCGGATCTATTCTCAATAGGAGAGATTAGACCTAGACACCAGAACAGATCAAATGTGGCTTTGAGGTATGTAAGGTGTAAGGTAAATGGAAACCCTAGCTCTAGGGTTTAGGTACTAGCAACTGATGAAGATGACCACTGTCTTGGGAAACGTAACTATGACAGGGTGAGTAAGGACAGAGTCGGGACTGTCTAGTACCTAGAAGATAGACTCAGTGAAAGATATGAAAGTATCAGGTTACCCGAATTATCAAGGAATGGTCAACTTTTGGGGAAAAGAGGTCAAGATGGGGCTAGCGCTATGCTTGGAGATCAGTGCATGTTCAACCTTGGGTAATGGAGTTAGTATCAGCACAGCATTAAAGTGAACCCACCTGGATATGCCCTGATCTATCGACCCAGAAAAGGATTTGGCCCGAAAGATTCAGGTTACAGAGAAATCAACAGAAGGAGGGCAAGCACTAGGGTTTGGAGAGGCAAATCTGCAGATCTAGAGCAACCAGGAGACTATCAGCTCAGCGTTGGAGTAGAAATGAGATCAGGATGGCCCGATCTACAAACCCAAGTCAGAAAATTTCAGGAAAAATCAGATTTGGAAAACTCAAAATCTGATAAGGCAGGCTAGGAGGCTGAAAGTCAATTTTTCAGATCTAGGGCAACCTGGCAGGAACTAGCTCAGCGTTGGGGGTGTTCTGGAATGAGAAAGACCTGATCTACACACCCATGTAATTATTTTCTGGAAAAAGTCAAATTTTCAGTGGGGCGCTAGGGTTTGAGCAGTCAAAAAGTCAGATCTAGGGCAAACCAGTCAGAATTAGGGCAGTGTTGAGGATGATTCAGTGAGGAGGATGCCCAATCTACAAAACCCAGAAATGGTTTGCTCAAAGATCAAGCGGTTCCCTGATTAAAAAAAATTTGGATTTTTATTATTTATGAGTTTTTTCAGAAAAATTGAAGAAAAGAAGGTACAATGGATTGAGATCTAAAAGAGAAGAGACTTACCTGTTAGATCTTACCTAGAAATGCTTGTAGATGCCTTGTTGATGATGATCTCTGCCATCCCGATCAATTCTGGAAGATATGAGTGATTTCTAGGACCAACGTTGTGCTCCAAGTGACCAATGCGCCCTCTCACCTGCACAAGCAAAGGTCAACAATATCAGATTTGCCGTATCATGAAAGAAAAACAAGATCTACAGAAAAGTAACAAGATGTAATCATAGATCACAATGAAACTAATGAAAACCCCCTGTTACAGACAAAACTAGTCCAAGCGAGTTGAGGTCCCACTGCAAAAACGCCCAAGATGAAGTCACCCTCCTGTAGACAAGACAAAGATCCCGAAAAAAGAGTATAGATCTCACAAAATATTCCGAATGCTAGGAAGCAAAAGATTTTCCAATCACCACCGAAGAATACCAGATGCAAAGTAGATCCAGAAAATATCCACAAAAAAATCTTTCTATTAATCAAATGCAAGAGTCAAAGACCCCTCTACAAATGAGAAGCTCTCTCCTTTAAATAGAAATGAGATAACCAAAATCCTAACCACATTCAAAACGAGTGGCTAAGATTAAAAGATAAAATATCCTAATCAATGGTTGAGATGACCTCAACATACAATACATGGATCAATATAACCATAAAGTACCAAAGTGGACTAAATCACCCATAAAGAGGGTACCCCACTCAACAAGAAATAAATGAAGCACATGGTGGGTCCATGGAGTGTTAACTAACTCCCTATGGGTGCCCCATGGCACAATAAAATAATATAATATTTTAATTCTTTGACTTTGTACCTCCTTGAGGAAATCGTGAGCCTCCCAAAAGCTCCAGAAAATAATATAAAAATGTTCAAAAAATAGGTGTGGACCCCATCAGGCTGCAACTGCTAGAGGAGGTGTGGAGGACATCACTCTCATCATCATGACTCATCCCATGTCATTTCCTTGCCTAAGTAGCCCAAATCGATTTCTTCAATAGCCATTTAATCATTTTTTAATCTGCCTCGGGAAATGTGAACCTGCCAAAACAGCCTCATAGGGTGCCTGCGTTGTCAAACTAAGCCCACCAGGCTCTTTGGAATGGGGGTACTATGGTACAAACAAGTGGCTACACCCCTATGCCCCATACAACGCCCTAGGAGATCCAAATGAAAATTTTCCCTGCTCAGACACATCATCGTGTGAAGCAAAACTGCATCAAAAAGGTAAAATGAGCCTGATCATCTCTGCAAGTGCCCAAACCTGAAGATAGGCTATCTCATTAGACTCAGAGAGTCCAAATCCATCTAGGGTGTATACTCATACCCCTCTCAGGTCTCTACCTGATCATCAACCATATCCAATAAACAATACAACCATCTGTAAATGATCAGATACCAATAATATAACTCAAACTATCATCCATCTGTTGCAAGTGCTATAAGGCTAAGACATGCTCTATAACTCATTTAAGAAACAATCATAACAAGTAGCAGTCATTTCACTGGCGGTGTATCAACCAAATACATTTATAGGGTTTATTTATTATTACTCAAACCAGACTTTCAAGACTATACTCACTTCATAGTTGTAGTCAATTTGCTAGTGAAGGGTGAAGGCTGAAATTGACAAGGCTAGGGCAAAGGATGACTTCCTATTTAACATCATGACACTTTGGATATGGAAAAGAGACACTCACTATAACCATATGCAGGACAAACAACAACACAAGGAAAGGCAGTGCCTCACAAATGGTTGAGTTGTTCAGAGAGTGCTTATTCAACTTAGGCATCATGTCTACATCAAGTTTGATCCAGTTTCATTAGGACCATCAATTTTATTTCCATGGCCTTTTTGGCCTATATGACCCTTTGGGACTTCACTAGTGCTTAAAAGCACACCTAATCGCAGCTTTCATCCAGGACATATTCAAATTTATAAGGTCAGCAATATTAGGATATAGCATATATTTAACCATTGCTTTTTTGAACCTTTTCTTATACCCTTCAAAGGGGTATTTTTAGCATTTCATTGCTCTTTCCCTTTTTCTCATATGTTAAGAAACACAGTTTAGCATTTTTATTTTTCATAGGCACATATATAGCATTTTCTAATACAAGTAGTACATGAGCTTTCAGTTTTAGCCAACAACATTTCAAGTGACAAGGGGGAGTTCTGCACAGTGCCAAACATCGGGACAACCGACCAAAATGATTTAGGCATACAATCCAACTCACCAAAGGCAAGTTCTGTCACCAACTCAGAGCCGAGACACAATATAAACAAGGAGGTTTGTCCAACAAAGGTTCTAGCGGGGAAAAAGGTCTTCCATGCCATAAGTCAAGTAGTAAGTCGAGTTAAAAACAAAATTGGAAGGTAATGGATGGGTGGAGACAATGAGTGATGAAGCCAACATTAGCAAGCCAAAACAATGGTGGGAATGACTACCTCGATTCTCCCTAAGGAGGGTAAAACCATTGAGTATAGATCAGGAACCTCAAAGTCAGAGTAGGGACATCAATATATAATACAAATACATCCAAGTCCATATAATTATGACCGCCAAATCATGACACTACATGTTAATACATGTCACAAAGATGAGTATAAAAGCAAATGATAACCATAACACAATATAATAAAAGCAGAGTCATAATCATGCATATAATCCATCTGAACCATCATTTGTCCAATGAGAAAGTACTGACATAAAATTGGGCATCAATAACTGCTTTGTAATGACTAAATGGCTACATCGGTCCTCAAATCTGAGTGTCCTGAGAATCAGCCCTGACATGGGAGAGTACAATAGTCCACAAATAAAATAATGATCCGTCAAAACTGCTCATCTCAGCATCTCATATGTAAGAGATCTAGCTAAAAAATGTGTTGTATCTAAAAAATAGAATATGGTAGCCCGGCTACTATATATGAGATAACATCTAGCTTCAGCTGGGACAAGTGCTCTGCTAAAAAGAGCGCTTGAGAACCTCAAAATCTCCGGTCCTCGTACACTGCTTCTCGCATCCTCGATCAATCCATCCAGCTCTGCAACTGCTACCAAAAATGTCACTGACTACCTGCAGCATGTCCAGAGCTATACCAAAGTCACAGACCGGTCGTCAAAATGATATGTGGATAATATATAAAATACTGAAAATAAAGATGCATGAAACTGAAAAACAGAAAATAAATCTAATCTATAACCATAACTTTTTATAAAAGTTTGATTTTTCTTTTTATTTTGTAGAAATCAAAACTACACTAAGAGCCTCAAAGGTGAGCTTCAGGCAAAGATGCAAGGTTCTATACTACTGCCAGAAAAGGCTTATTCAGGTCCTATCTACTCTACTCTACTAGGCAAGGAAGGACTCAAGGCTAAGTGAGGTCGGGAATGTATCCCCTCAAATCCCTCTGGTTGACAGGTAGTAAAATCTGTCGTCCAGTACTAGTAACAAGAAAACATTTGTCACCTACGCAACGTTCTACGGAAAAAGGTCCAACCCAAAGGTCATTAGCTTGCCCTGATCGAAAATGCAGTAAGTGGTTTGGAATAAGGACTTGGCTACCTGTGGGAAACCTATTCCTATTCACCAACTCAGGAACAACTTCAATATTACGTATGGGCATGGGATGGACATCAACAAGGCTTTGCGGTTGCGGGGTGATAATCCTTGAGCTCCTCCTGGAAGGAACTGCATCAAATCTGGGTGGACCACCGTCAATGGGAATAGCTATGCTGCCAACTAGGATCTCTCTAATCTCTCTTCTTATCCCCTGGGTACTTGTACTAGGTTTATCATCATGAGGAGATACTACATGTTTGACAGTTTCTCCAACAGTCCAGAAGTCTCTATCTTCCTCCAGAGGATGAGGCATATGGGATATAACAGTACTTTGGCTAGAGCCTTCCCCTGTAGGAACATGAATATGCATACCCTCTAGCTCGGTTAGTTCTACTCCAGGTTGTGGTGCAGAAGAACTAGGAATGTGAGACAGATCATGACTGTGAAGACTGGATGACTCATGTGGCAAGAGAAAATTAGGGATGAAAGGAAAGGCAGATAAGGCCCTATTTGGTGTGGCTGAAGGAGTCTAAAAGATAGCGAGATTGTTAAGATTAAAATCTTCTTCATGGGCATCATTTATTAAGGCATCCTCTTGCCAACTCAGAGAGTTATCGTAGACTTGAATTAGGTTACCATCTTCCAAAGATAAATGAGATAATGACCTAGCAATATCAGAAACACGGGTGCCACTGACCTCATTATCAACATCTACTACACTAGCTAACTCGAGATGGTTTTCCCATGGGTAAATAGGTTCACATCCTTGGCTTTCTCTTTCTCTATTTTGGTCAATTAAAGCAAACCAGTCATTCACTCTACGAGGGATTCTTCCAACATGTCTGGCATTATCAACTTCATCAACTTCAATTGTAAGATTTGTTGCATCGTTTTGCTCGTGACCCTGAAATGGGTTCTCATTTCTTCTTAATTCCTCTAATCCCTCTAAGCATTCACCTTCAAGCATTTCCAAGTTAATCATCCTGGCAATTTCAGTTACTTGGTTTTCTTCAGAAGATGAGTCAGAGTCTTCCATTGCTATAAACATGCTTTCAGGCTGCCTATATTTCCACACTTCATTTGCATCTTCTACAATATGGGCCTTAGCATTATTCAACAATTCTTCCCCGTATGTGTTTTTAATCCCTTCTTCAAAAGTCTCCAAATGTTTCTCATAGCAAGGTTCCCTATTGATCCTGATCAGAGTACCGTCGGAGTTTGGGACACAAAGGTATGATAAATCCATCATGAGGTATCCACCTAAACCAACTGCCCACTTTCTAGATAAAAGCATTCCATATGCTGGGGGCAAGTCAATAACAACTACATCCATCATAGTGGAGATGTCTAAGCATGCAAACAGATCAGCTTTAAGGTTTTTGATCAAGCCATAGGATGGCACTCGCCTCGAGTCTATGCCACAAACATTTCCATAAGGCCTAGTCACTTCCAATCCCATTTCCTTCATGACATGCAAAGGCATTACATTCATAGCTGCTCCGGAATCCAACATGCAATTATGCAGGAGCATATTCTGAATGTGTAAGGTTAGGTAAAAGGGAGGGTGACCACCATTCTTTCTTTCATAGATAGCATATTGTATGTTAACAGGTGGATCCTTTTCATCTTTGCTAAGTTATATCCCACCAGGACTCTATATGAGATTAGATTATAAAGCAAACTCAGGGGTTTTGTCTTGGCCAATGCCATCAAAGAACTCTTCTGCTTGGCTTCTTACAGAGGGACATTCATCAGTTCAGTGATAGGGATATTACACATTATCTTGCTTAGCTCTTTCTCTATGTCAATGTTCAAATTCAAATCTCCTAAGGCAAAACCTCCTTCTTCCTTCTTATCTTCATTAATTGCTTTGTGTTTGTCAAAGAAAGAAGGTTGGAGATCCACTCTTCGTTTATAGATTCTAACCTGTGGTTGCTCTTTCGTTTCAAGGATGTTTATTGCACAACATGAAAGATTAGGCTCATCGACAAAATCCTCTTCCTGCTCCCATGGTTCTTCCTCTAGGAGAATTCTTCCAAACCCATCATCAAAAGATAAATCATTCATGAAATTGATGTTGTTTGGTTGGTTATCAGGGTGGCTGATGTTTGTTGGCTCTTCAACATTCTCATCACACCAATTAACATTTCTCTTCTCAAGATTCTCTAGATACTCTGGCCGTCTTCTATTAGGATCTCTCTCAGGACCTCTATTGTTGTTCCAGTAGGGTTTAGGGCCATAAGGATTTCTATGTCTCTCCAGATCGTGAAAACTAGCGACACTCTTGGTCAGGACAGTCAGTTGCTTCATCATCTCTTGCATGGTCTCTAACGTGTCCTTTGATTCTTTTGGCTCACTTACAGGTTCCTTAGGCTTTTGGAGCTTAGGGTCAGATCTAGAAGTGGATGGGGCATAATGGTCAAAGAAGTTTTGCTTGCCCATAGATGTCGCATGCTGCTCAGCCATCTTTGCATTGAATTGGGCAGTCCTTAAGTCATTTGGATTCATATTCTTCAAGTTGAAACCCAACCAACCGTCAAAAGCATTCAGATAATGGATAAAAATTGCCTGGTACTTTGGTCTAATTTCATCTAGGATATTTCCTACAGTCTTGTCAAATCTCAGGTTGAATTCATGGACTGTTTCATTTTCCCTCTTCTTTATGTCAAAAAGTTTATGCAAGAGGAATTTCCCATCCAACTTGTGAGACCAATCACTATTAAGCTTTGTGACGAAGTTGTCATAACCATTGATGGATGAAGCAGGTAATCTATCAAACCACTTCCGCACATCTCCTCCTAGAGAATGCAGAAGGCCTCTAATGAAGACATCTTCATCAACAACTCCATAAGCTTCCATATGATCCCAGACTTTGTCAATGTGGTCTTCGATGGAGGTAGCTGACACTCCATCAAACTTAAGAACCTTTTCGAAATATTTGTCAGGCATGTCATGTGGGGCCCCTTGGATCAGGGAGAAATCTAAAGGAGATGCCTTGGCCTTCCTTCCAAAAATCCTAGGGTTTTGTGGAGGAGGAGCATTCTGAGTTCCACTAGTGTTTGTTCCAACCATCGGGCTAGATGAGGTTGAAGGGAATGCCAAAGGGTGACTGGAGAAAATAGTGGGGCCTGATACTTGTTTGTTTTTCCTTACGTAAGTTATGGGGATTCCTTCCGGGTTTATAGGACATTCCAAGAACTTAAGATTAATACGTTGAGTACGGTCCTCAGTGGAGTCGCAGGGTGGAGTCGCCAGGTGAACCACAAAAGTAATTCACCAATAAAGGATATGTCGTAGAGAAAGGTGAGCTATGTTGAACCAAGGTAGGCCTCTACCTCCCCGGCAACAGCGCTAAAATGTTATCACCAACCTTGTAGTTGCCTATGTATGATAGATTCAGGATGGATGGTAGAGGGGAAAACAACTAGGGAGGTGGAACCAAGACTGCCTAGACTCCCAAATGGATGGTTGTCTCGTCAATCAAGGCAGTCTTCGCTTTATGTTATCTAAGTCCAAGACAACAACGGGGGAGACCCGGATCTACTCCCGACAGGAGAGATCAGACCTAGACACTAGAACAGATCAAATGTGGCTTTGAGGTACGTAAGGTGTAAGGTAAATGGAAACCCTAGCTCTAGGGTTTAGGTACTAGCAACTGATGAAGATGACCACTGTCTTGGGAAACGTAACTGTGACAGGGTGAGCAAGGAAGAGTCGGGACTGTCTAGTACCTAAATGATAGACTCAGTGAAAGATATGAAAGTATCAGGTTACCTGAATTATCAAGGAATGGTCAACTTTCGAGGAAAAGAGGTCAAGATGGGGCGAGCGCTATGCTTGGAGATCAATGCCTATTCAGCCTTGGGTAATGGAGTTAGTGTCAGCACAGCGTTTAAGTGAACCCACATGGGATATGCCCTAATCTATGGACCTAGAAAAGGATTTGGCTCGGAAGATTCAGGTTACAGGAAAATCAGCAGAAGGAGGGCTAACACTAAGGTTTGGAGAGGCAGATCTGCAGATCTAGAGCCACCATGAGACTATCAGCTCAACGTTGGAGTGGAAATGAGATCACGATGGCCCAATCTACAAACCCAACTCAGAAAATTTCAGGAAAAATCAGATCTAGAAAAATCAAAATCTGATGAGGGAGTCTAGGAGAATGAAATTTGTCGTATCATGAAAGAAAAGCAAGATCTACAAAAAAGTAACAAGATGCAATCATAGATCACAATGAAACTAATGAAAACTAATGAAAACCCCCAATTACAGACGAAACCAGTCCAAGCGAGTTGAGGTCCCGCTGCAAAAACGCCCAAGATGAAGCCGCACTCCTGTAGACAAGACAAAGATCCCAAAAAAAAGAGTATAGATCTCACAAAATATTCCGAATGCTAAGAAGCAAAAGATTTTCCAATCACCACCGAAAACACCAGATGCAAAGCAAATCCAGAAAATATCCACAAAAAAATGTTTCTATTAATCAAATCCAAGAGCCAAAGACCCCTCTACAAATGAGAAGCTCTCTCATTTAAATAGAAATGAAATAACCAAAATCCTAACCACTTTCAAAACGATTGGCTAAAGATTAAAAGATAAAATATTCTAATCAATGGTTGAGATGAGCTCAACATACAATACATGGATCAATATAACCATAAAGTACCAAAGTGGACTAAATCACCCATAAAGAGGGTACCCCACTCAACAAGAAATAAATGAAGCACATGGTGGGTCCATGGAGTGTTAACTAACTCTCTATGGGTGCCCTATGGCACAATAAAATAATATAATATTTTAATTCTTTGACTTTGTGCCTCCTTGGGGAAATCGTGAGCCTCCCAAAAGCTCCAGAAAATAATATAAAAATGCCCAAAAAATAGGTGTGGGCCCCATCAGGTGCAGCAACTACAGGAGGAGGTGTGGAGGACATCACTCTCATCATCATGACTCATCCCATGTCATTTCCTTGCCTAAGTAGCCCAAATCGATTTCTTCAATAGCCATTTAATCATTTTTTAATCTGCCTCAGGAAATGTGAACCTCCCAAAACAGCGCCCTAGGGTGTCTGCGTTGTCAAACTAAGCCCACCATGCTCTCTAGGATGGGGGTACTATGGTACAAACAAGTGGCTACACCCCTATACCCCATACAACGCCCTAGGAGATCCAAATGAAAATTTTCCCTGCTCAGACACATCATCCTGTGAAGCAAAACTGCATCGGAAAAGTAAAATGAGCCTGATCATCTCTGTAAGTGCCCGAACTTGAAGATAGGCTATCTCATTAGACTCAGAGAGTCCAAATCCATTTAGGGAGTATACTCATACCCCTCCCAGGTCTCTACCTGATCATCAACCATATCCAATAGACAATACAACCATCTGTAAATGATCAGATACCAATAATATAACTCAAACTATCATCCATCTGCTGCAAGTGCTATAAGGCTAAGACATGCGCTATAAGGCTAAGACATGCTCTATAATTCATTTAAGAAACAATCATAACAAGTAGCAATCATTTCACTGGCGGTGTATCAACCAAATACATATATAGGGTTTATTTATTATTACTCAGGCCAGACTTTAGCGATCACAAATGCTACATAGTTGACAAGAAGACTCAAAAGACCATTGCTCTTGGTGTGTAGGATCATAGACTATTCAGATTAGTCGACATTGGATAGGTCAAGGAGTATGCATTGGTAACCAAGAGTGCAGCAGACATCAGTACACTTTAGCATCAATGGTATGGGCACCTCAACTTGACCTACCTCTCTCAATTTGCTTGAGAGAATTTGGTAAACAGACTTCTTGACATCCAGCAAAAGATTCAAGGTGTGTCGAGGTTATCAGGCAAGGAAGCAACATAGAACACCATTTGAAGAAGGACAAGCTTTGGAGAGGGAAAAGAGTCGTTCAACTAGTTCACGCGGACATTTGTGGACCAATGAACACTACAACAATCATTGGTGGCAAATATTTCCTTCTATTTGTTTATGAGTATAGTAGGAAGATGTGGGTGTACTTTTTGAAGTTAAAATATGAAGTGTTTAATGAATTTTAAAATTTTCTAGCATTAGTAGAAAAAGTGCATGGTTGTCATATAACCACCCTTGCGTCTGGTAATGGTGGAGAATTCCACTCCAAAGACTTCAATAATGTTTGTGCTAAACAGAGGATCAAAATATAGTACACTACACCCTACACTCCATAGTAAAAGGAAGTAGTTAAGAGGCAGAACCACACAATCATAGAGATGGTCAAATGTATGATGCAAAACAAGTTTGTTCCCAACAAGTTTTGGGTTGCGGCAGTGTTCTTAGCATTGTATCCATTCAATAGACCTCCAACAATGGCAGTGAAGTGAAAGAACCCAAACAGAGCATGGTCTAGGAGGAAGCCCAAAGTAAATCATTTTAAGGTTTTTGGTTCAATTGCCTATACCTAGATCCCAAATGAGAAGAGAACCAAGTTAGATCCTAAGAGCAAGAAAATGATGATTACAGGGTACAACAATAGTCATACAGCTTAGACGTTGATTGGTGTAGAAACCAATCAGTTGAGCTTCAGTAAAGATGGCATAGTTAATGAAGAAGTTGGACCTTTCCAAACATCTTCCAACTTGAAAATTACCATGGAATCACCATTGTGGCTCAGGATTCAAGTGTTAATCTTCAAGTAGCTCCACTTGAAAAGGGGAAAGATTATGAACATTTTGAGGAATCTCCCAAGCCCAAGCCAGTAATTTCTTATGCAAATTGTTGGAATCAGCATTTGGATGACAGGTACAAGTAGCCCAAGTTATAGTGGCAATACTAACTTGGATGTGGAGGTCCTCAAGACGAGACACAAGTGGTTGCACAACACCATTGGAGATCTTTGAGCAACAGAAATGATCAAGGGGTGATCATCAAGAGGTAAGAGAAAATAGAAACCAGACACAATTAACTTTGCTCTAATGGCCAATATTCATGAAGTATACAAGCCACAAGTGTTTGAAGACGCAAAAGGAAGACCTGAATGGAAGAAGGCCATGATAGTTGAACATTAAGTTTTGATGTAAAATAAGCCTTGGTATCTCATAGCTCTTCCACTAGTGAAGAAACCCATAGGATAAAAATGGGTGTACAAGGTCAAGTACAAGGCAAATGGCCCACTTGACAAGTACAAGGCATGATTAGTCGCAAAAGGGTTGTCTCTCATCAAGAGAGCATTGACTCTGAGGAGAACTTTGCTCCTACAGCAAAGATGAGTGTTGAAATGTTAACTCTGAATATCCTCTTTATAGTTTTGGCGTGGTGTGATAAAGAGGGTGTTATCCACTTATTTGTACCATAGTTGGATTAGCTGAGGAGCCGCCAGTTGACAAACATGACAAATGTTTGATTCCAGTGTATCAGATGATTTGCCTTTGTGTCTAGCCAATTTTGGCTAGTCAGTTTTTGTTTTGAATAATTATGACCATGGCCCCACAGGGTTTGTAATAAAATGTGCTAGTAAGGTGTTTTTGAGTGGTTCGGTCTCCTAAGACGTAGAATTTCAACTAAGGTATTCCAGGAAGTTTTTTGCCCTTGACAATTATGCTTTGCCTATAGCCGAGTATAATTGACGAGGTTTTCTCCTGCTTCCTCAAAAGCTGGAATGCCCGATTTTGAATTATGGGCCTTGGGGGATTATTAGAGCCCAACTGAGTATATATAAACCTACTAGACATTATTAGAATAGAGCATGGTCATGTCCTAAGTCACTAGGACTCTCAAAAATAATTTGAAAAAATTTTACCGGACGCGTCAAATTTTTTAATTTTTTTTTATTTTTCCTAAGTTTTTAATTAAATTTTTCCATAATTTAAATGGAAAAATTCAATTTGTAATAGGTTAGTCATCCGGAACCCGAAATCAGTGATTGAAGGCTCTAACCTTAAGCCAAAAATCATTAATGACCAGCCAGCCAGCTAGCACCAAGTTTCAGATGATCATTCGACCACATAACTCATATTTTCTCAAAAAAATCAATTTTGGGGAAAATATTGATTAATTAATAAAAAATGATTATTTTGGAGAAAATCCAAATCTCTCCAAATTAACCCGAATTCAGCGAAATAAAAGGCTAAATGACATGGCACGGAGCATTTATGATGATTCCAATCAATATTGATCGGTTTCAAATCAAGTATTGGGGTGTAGCAGTTGAACTATCAGTCATAAATTTGCCCTCTTTGGTCAAATCCGTTTTTGGTTGAAGTGTGGGTTATCTATTGGTTGGGTGATCATTACGAGAGAAGATGAGCCACCTCACCCCCCCTCATTACTCCAACACCCAGTTACAACTCAGTTGCAGCTCAGTTCAACTAAAAATCATCATGCCGAGCTCATTCAATTACTCCAGTGTTACTCTTAGTTTGGTTTTAGGGTTTTAAGCCTTCTCTCTTTGTATAAATAGAGGCTCTTTGAGCTCTATTAGGGGTGGAATTTTTGTGGCAGAGTTACTCTGTAGAAATTGTATTAGGCTTTGCTTTGAATTTTTAATAAGAATTTCGACTTTGGAGGTCTATGAGATCTTGCATGTGGTATACATTTCATGGTTGAGGTGACATTGCTTCTAACCCTTTGCTTTTAAATACTTTGAATGAGATCAATTTTATTTTGTTAAAGCTCAAGAGGGCCACTGTTGGCACGGTAGAGTAGTCATTTGATGTTTCAAGTTGATTATTTATGCAAAGCAAATTAAAATCTTGATGAACATGAGTAGTCAGTAATACGTAGTGTTGATCCTGATTTAATTCTCTTAGCATACTTTCATATGATTTGATCTCACTTTGTGTTTGAGTTTTGGTGTTATTAGGTTTCACAGGTTGAAGAAGGGTGTGAGTTCAGCTACATCTAGCCCAAGCTTCAAGCAACCCCTTTGTTAACACTTTGTCATTGCAGGACCTACACAGATCGTATTCTTTTCTTAAAAAAGAAAGCTGGAAACTTCTCTTCCGCTCTTGTGTTCCATCCACAAGAACCCCTTCTTCTTTACCCTTTCATTTTTCTTGTTTTGCATTGCTTAAGAAGTAGATCCACTTTTTCATTGTTTATATTTAGATCTATCTTCTTTAGGCTGTGTTAGATCTAATATTATTCATTAGATCTAGAAAAAAGTTTGTACTTTCCATGCAAAATTTCCAAAATTTTCTAAGTACAAAAAATTTTTCCAAAATACATTATTTTTGCATTGTCTTTCCTATCACTTTTTAGTATTGTTAGCTTGCTGATTTTTTACTTTTGTGATAGGTACAGCGGAAGCACTGACGAAAAATTGAAGATTCAAAGCTTAAAAAAGACTCATTATCCCCCTTTCTTCATTCCCCTTTCTCAGCTCAATCCGAAAGCCTTCCAAAGATAGAAAAAGAAGCAGAAGGCATCAAAAGAAAGGCATTGTAAAGAATTAATAAAAAAGCAAGTGGGATTAAGGCTCTCACACCCCACTTCCCCCATTTGCGGGAAGCTTGTATCGCCATTGTCCATATTTCATTTTTTCAATTTGCTTTATACCTGCAAAATAAATAAATGGTGAAAGTAGCATAGGGTAATCAGTTTCAATTTGTTAAAAAAGCTTAGTTAGATTTGATTTCATTAGTATATTCTTGCTAGTTTCCTCTTATGCAATCTGTTCTCATGTTAGATTAGGTTTGATTCCATTTTGGCTTGCATAAAAGTTATCAAAAAAGGAAAAATCTGTTTGATTAATTGTTGATTAAGTTTATCATCCATGAAAAATGAAGTGAAATGTCTCTCTGATTATTTACTTAGTTAATGCATTGCTTCTTTGCTTTTTGATAGAGTTTTGCTTACCCCCTTGCTTTCCCAATTAGGGCCCTAAAAAGCCTGAAAGAGACTCTTGGGTGGTTTAAATCTTTGTGCTTCTTTTAGTTTTAACAAATTAATTAAGTCTCTTGAACTTGCAGTAACACAAGTCAAGAGCACTCTCTATCGGAGAACATACTTAGAATTGCACATCCTTGCATTAGGCATTTTAGATTAGCTAAGTCTCTTGAACTGCTGTCATAAGACGGGGCCAAGAGCGCTCTCTGTCGGAGAGTCTTAATCAATTAACTTAATAAAATTTGCAACGCACACCCCCTAATTAATTAACTTCGTTTTCTCCTTGCCGGAGTATGCTCTGACCGACCTCAAAATCGAAGTACCCAGAAACGGCACTGGATCTCTAATCTTGCAAAAAAAACTTAATAAAATTTAAACCCTGTAACCAACGCACCGGCGTTGTAGGGAATTTTCTAAAGTACTTCTTAGTAGAGGCGCCGAAACCCCCGTTGTCTAAGCTTCTCAGCTAGCTGGTCAATCTCTGCGATACCACCCATGGATACTGGGCAGGCCCATCATGTCTTCAACGGATTGAACTTGGAATATTCTCCCAGCTTTTTGACAAACCTTCGTTGACACCCTTAATCAAGAGCACTTAAAACTCTTAAAATCTACCAAGAGCACTCGCACAACCTAATATTCACTAGTTTGATTTCAAGACTTCTTATTTAATTCTTTGCGCATTTCAGTACTTTGACTCCATAAGGCACTGGTCTTTTTAAATCTACATAATTATTTTATTTTGATCAATTGTTTATGGCCTGTTTTAATTTCTATCTGTGAATGCATAATTAACGAAGTCTGGAATCATTACTTATCTTTTAATCTCTTGCTAGCAACGTGGATTGCTTTGTTTTATGTGTCAACTTCATAATAAACAAACACCTTTAATTACAAATAACTCCTAAACAACACCCATCCGCATCCGTAACTATTAAAACACTTTAACAACTTAAGAGCCGTAGAAACTCCTTTGTAGGGACTACCCCCCTTGGCTTCGTTAGGAGTTAGCCTAAACGGAGGAGCTAGGAGTATGTGACAGTACTCGGCTCTGTGCTTGCCCCCAAGGTCACACCTCTCCCACTCTCTTAAGTGAGGAGACAGCTTTCAGAATATTTCTGTTGCTGGTGTGCAATCGGCGGACAACATAGGGCATAGAATTTGTTCCTTGTGTATTTATGTATAAAGTTGAGTTATATATAAATAAAATGATGTTTTGTACTTTATTGTATGCGTCTCACTTAAAAGTTATTTAATAATTAAAGTGGGCTAATTATTAAATGAAGGTGCATTAAAAGATGGCCCTAGATTTTGTAAATGATCTCAACCATAGATTAGGTGGTTAGATGGGTAGTTACAAATTTTTAAAGTATAAAACTAGGGTGAAAGGACAAATTAAAGACACCATCAATGAGGAGAGAAAGATAAGAGTGAGAAGAAAGAAGAAATGCCTTAGAAGATTGGCACATTTCCCAAGGCAAGCAGCAGCACAAATACCGAGGCAGAATTCGTATAGCAACATTTAATGCAGTCTGACAGTTCCATATAGGCACGTGTGGGTACGAATCCTGAGGAGGCAGACTATACAGTAGACTGACAAGCCATACATCATTTATTACTAGCTGTGGCACGATTCCCGAGGCAACATTTACTACAGAAAGTACAGTCCATACAAGCACGTGTGGCAGACATTAGAGGAAATTTGGGGTCTAAAATGGGCCTCCTAAGGAAAATAATAAAATAATAGCTAAAATAATAAAATAATAGTTAAAATAAAAAAAATAATAGTTATTAATTTTGGAGCAAGAATGAAAAAAACTACTTTTTGTGTTCGTATTTTAAACATATCTCCCTATGTTTTTACTCAAATTATGAGTGGGAGAGCTCGTTGGATGCAGAATTTAATTCCACATTGAACGAGTACCCACATTGCATACTTTTGACAGACCCCGCTACCCCAAAAACAAGAAATATCTGAAAAAATGTGATGATGAAAACAAGAAATACCTGAAAAAACGTGATGATGACATCATCATCACATTTTTTCAGGTATTTCTTGTTTTTGGGGTAGCGGGGTCTGTCAAAAGTATGCAGTGTCGGTACTCGTTGGATACGGAATTAAATTCTGCATCCAATGAGCTCTCCCGCTTGAAATTTGAGTAAAAACACAGAGAGATATGTCAAAAATACGAACAAAAAAAGTAGTTTTCTTTTATGACAAATATGTCAATTCAGCCATTATGGTTGACTCACTTTACTGAAATTCTATTGGTTCTTGAATTCCAACTCACAAAATTTATTATTGGCACGTTTCTTATAAGGCCCATTTTAGACCCCAAATTTCCTCTAATGTGTATAGTTCTGTACAGGCAAGTGTGAAGCTTGTACAACAGTTTATTTGCATGAAAATCGAGGTATTTGTTGTTATTTCAGTTTGGATGAATTTGTCAGTAAGGGATGAAGAAATAATTTTCCTGTGTTGTTGGAAAAATTTCTGAGTATTCTTCTTTAATGGAAATTTTCTCTTTCTAGGGTTTTCCCCAAGAGTTGGGGTTTTGCCCGACCTTTGACCAAAATTTTTGTGTATTCATGTGTGAATGTTTGCTTCAGTATTGGGAAGTTCTTGAGTTGGTGGTTTGTATTTCAAATTTAAGAAGTAAATTTTTAATCATAAACCCTAGTTACTCGAGTGTTTGACATAATGTGTAAATGAAAAGTTTCATATTAATGTCATTGATTTTCTTCATGGTATCAGAGCGAGGTTGAAGAAGTATTCAAAGTTGTGAATCACAGAAGAATTGTGATGTCTTTCCAGTTTAGAAGATTTGTTGTAAGATTTTCCAAATGATGAGCATTAGGTATGAAGATAGGTTGGATGGTATATCCAACTATCTTCCTTGGAAGGTTAGAAATTAGAATAACTGCAGTGCTCAAAGAATGGAAGATATGGAACTTTGCTAACACCAAAATGATGAAGCCTATTGACAAGGATGAATTAGAAGAACATGTAGCCCTAGAAGCCAAAGCCCAGAGATTGATCCTATATGGGGTAAACGATCATCTTATTCCACATTTGACAAAGAAAAAGACTGCTAATGACATGAGGGATGTCCTAAAACAGTTGTTTGAAGCGAAGAACGAGAACCGCAAAATGGCAATGAAGGACAAGTTGCACAATGTGAAGATGACAAAAGATGAAAGTGTGACCTCTTACCTAACTCGAGTGGCGCAAGTCAAAGATGAGTTAGCAGCGGTGGGAGAGACTGTCTCAGATTCAGAACTAGTGAGGATAGCCCTGAAGGGTTTCACCAAGAAATGGGATTTTTTTGTCAAGTGCATTGTTTGTAAGGAGAAGCTTCCGGACTGGTCCAGGCTTTGGGATGATTTTACTCAAGAGGAGATTCGAGAGGGAGCTCTGGGTAGTCAAGTCAACGAAGAGGTGGAGCATGATGTGGCTCTTGTAGCAAAGACAAACAAGAAGAAGAAAGACCTCGGTCAGATCAGATGCCCATTGTGGTCAGATGGGGCATTATGCCTCAAAGTGTTCTGAGAAAAAGAATGTGAAGGCTGAAAGAGATATGGCAGCATCTGCAACAGTAGAAGATTATGCCACGAAATTTGAGCAAGAGTTTTCTCGTCTCAATTGATTCCAGTGTAGGGAGTTCTATGTTTGAGAATGTCTAGGTTGTTGACAATGGTGCAACCAAACACATGACTAGAGTCTATGATATCTTTCAGATGATCACAACGTTGGGGCCAAGACATTTCATCTAGATAGATATTGATAGTCCTCAGATAGCGATACGAGGGGTTGGAACAATCAGATTCCAACTAGACCTTGGTGAGATCCTGAAAATACACAGAGTGCTTTTTGTACATGGGATGAGAGTTAGCAAACTCTCAATATCATCCTTTAAGGATGAAGGTTATGGAATGATGGTGAAGTATGGTCATGTCTTCTTGTATCGGAGAAATGAGCCAGTTGGGACCACTATTCTATTAGGGGATCGCAGGGACAAACTCTATGTCCTGAGAGGGCATATAATAAGACCAAGAGCAGGAGCAGGAGGGTGGCTATCAGAGTCAAAGAATGAGGATGATGTTGCATCTGATAGATATGGTATTGAAGAGGAGAGTGACTCTCTCCAGAGTACTGGTTGGAGGCTTAGCCAGTGTAATGATGGTACATATGAGCAAGTGGATGAGACTCAGGTCAATTCCCAAGTTTCAAAGTTCCGATACGGAGTAGAGCATCTATTTCCGAGATTGATTCCGGAGCAGGAGGAAGTTGTTGCAGGAGTCAGAAATGGAGATAGTGCTGTGGACCTTCCTCGTTAAGAGGGAGTGTTGAAATGTCAACTCTTAAGGTCCTCTTTATAGTTTTAGTGTGGTGTGATAAAGAGGACATAGAATTTGTTCCTTGTGTATTTATGTATAAAGTTGAGTTATATATAAGTAAATGATGTTTTGTACTTTATTGTATGGGTGTCACTTAAAAGTTATTTAATAATTAAAGTGAGTTAATTATTAAATGGGGGTGCATTAAATGATGGCCCTAGATTTCGTAAGCGAATCTCAACGATAGATTAGGTGTTAGATGGGAAGTTACAATTTTTAAAGTATAAAACTAGGGTGAAAGGACAAGTTAAAAACACCATCAATGAGGAGAGAGAGAGAGAAGAAGAGTGAGAAGAAAGAAGAAATGCCCTAGAAGATTGGCACATTTCCCAAGGCAAGCAGCAACACAAATACCGAAGCAGAATTTGTACAGAATCATTTAATGCAGTCTGACAGTTCCATACATGCGTGTGTGGGCACGATTCCTGAGGCAACATTTATTACAGAAAGTACAGTCCGTACAGGCACGTGTGGCAGAAGTATAGTTATGTACAAGCACGTGTGAAGGTCGTACAACAGACCGTACAGCAGTTTATTTGCACAGAAATCGAGGTATTTGTTGTTATTTCAGTTTGGATGAAATTGTCAATAAGGGATGAAGAAACAATTTTCCTGTGTTGTTGGAAAAATTTCTAAGTATTCTTCTTTAATGGAAATTTTCTCTTTCTAGGGTTTTCCCCACGAGTTGGGGTTTTGCCCGGTCTTTGACCAAAATTTATGTGTATTCATGTGTGAATGTTTGCTTCAATATTGGGAAGTTCTTGAGTTGGTGGTTTGTATTTCAAATTTATGAAGTAAATTTTTAATCATAAACCCTAGTTACTCAAGTGTTTGACATAATGTGTAAATGAAAAGTTTCATATTAATGTCATCGATTTTCTTCAATGAGCACCATCTAACTCGTTCTAGTGAGGTAAAGAGTGCCTTCCTTAAGATAGAATTCAAGGAAGAGGCCTATATGTATCAACCACATGGGTTTTAGATTTTAGCGAAGGAGCATCTTGTTTGTGAATTGAAGTAGGCACCTAGGGCATGGTGTTAAGATTAATGCTACTAGATGAATTGACTCCTCATTCCATGGATATAGCCTTTGCACGTCCTTTGATGAGTTGGCACTTTGGATATTGAGCCCTAAAGGAGGACATCCCACTCTTGGAGGACACATCATGCATGTTTGATGGGACATTTCACATGGAGAAGACACATGTGTCCCTTGAAGCAATATGAATTGGTTCACTTCACACCTTCTTATGCATAATTGATAGGATTCCCCCCTTAAAGGGCACACGTGCTACCTTGGAGCATTTTTTACTTGGTTCAAACCCTTTTTGATGGGACATTTCACATGGAGAGTCCACACATCCCACCCTTGGAGGTTACTTGCACACATATTTAGGTATCGAGATGCGAGAATTCATTTGGAGAGTTCACACATCCCATTTTGAGGTTGTACATGATTCGATCCCTCATAGGAGGTGTCCACCTTGAGGAGACACATGACATTAAAACCGTATTAGTTTATTCATTGTTGTTGACTTCACAACATGAGTTGGTTATGAGCTAGCACTATTTGATTATTTTACTTGAACCAAAAAGTGGATCTAAACCACTTTATTCTATTGTTGGAGAGTTTGTTGAGTGAATTGTGAATCTAGGAGATGAAATCATTATTTTATTACAAAGGAAATTGAGTTAGACTCTATATAAAAAGTAGCCTTTCCCATTCATTTTTCATGGTTGATTTGTTAGGATTTCTCTCCTCTTGGAGATTTGTTTAATATATAATGGAAGGCTTATCGAGAATTTCTTTCGGTTATCTCTTTTATATGTGAGCCTAATATTTGTCATCTTTAATTATTGTTGATGTATGCTAGAGATTACTTGAAAAGAACATGCTTGAGAGGCCAAGGGGACGGGTATGTCTACCACGTTGAAAGGGATTTATGTGAGGAATGTTCCCTCTTTCTCCCTTGGTTGTTTTATTGATGAATGCACTTTTAGCTTGCTTCTATGAAATCATTGTAGCAAGTCTAAAGCTTCATTGTAGGACACACCATCATAGCATAGTTTGAGTGCGGCACCTTTAGGGCCCAGTTACTCCCCTATGTTGACATGGGTATCCACATGTGAAATGCTTTCACATCTTTCAGTTGGGTGATACGTTGGAAGGCAGTTTTAAATTTGTTGTGCTATCTCTTACAAGGCAGCAAGCGAAGATCATGACAGGAGTTGAGGTCAGAAATCATTCAATAGGGGATATGTCTTGTTTGAAAGTTAATCATATTTCTCTAGCTGGAGGAATCGCTAATGCCAATAAATTTGTTGAGCATACTTGGAGGAGAACAATTTTCGGATGGCAGAAGAGGTTGAGACAAGAACTTTCGAGGAAGTGAAGGAGGTTTTGTTATATACTGGTCGAGGAAGATCTATGGTAACGCATATAATGTTAGACAACATGATTGTGCCACTCCCCAATGGTGATGTTGTTGTGTCCATGCTGAAAGAAGCTGTTCAATTGATCAATGGATGATTTGAGACTAAGGCCTTAGGCAATGTTACCTGTGACACTATTGGAAAAATTGGAGTGACTAGAGTGACATTTATTTTCAGTGGGACTTTGACACATTTTGTAAAGGCATTGGATATTTCCCTTAAAATTGATACAGAGTTGGCATTGGCAAGCTTATACATGAAGTGTTAAAGAAATCTATCCAGTTGTTCAAGATGCCACGGGATATTGAAAAAGGCGCCACATATTAATGAAGCCATGATATACAAGGTGCCACAAGATCATATTATTCGTTGATTGAGCTGCTACCTAACACACGGGACCTACTTTCTGGAAAGCATTGTAAACCACGGCGTTCCCCCCTTCGTTGAGCGTGATTCATCGCTATTCTAGTGGGCCATACTTCAAACATCGACACACTTCTTCATGTGAATCTTGGAACAGCAATTCCATTAGCATTGGCAGTCAATTGCAAGGAGGACAAATTTTGGATGAGTCATCATTGGGCAGAGCTCAATTGGCCTTCATTTTTTTAATCTGTGACCAAATACCCAACGGAGTTGATCGTCGATCTCAAACTGAGAGAATCAGTCGATCAAGCCACTAATGCATTGGCGCGGGCAGAGGAACTGAGTTGGAGTGAACAGTGACTTAGGTTTAAGGGAAAGATCATGTTAAGGTACAACGCGTCAATTTCCTCTTGGCAGCCGATACAAGATGGAGTTTTGGAGCAGCTGTTGAACCCCATATCATTTGGCAGCCGCTTTTAGCTTTGGACAAGTCGATGGTCGTCTTTATGATAATCTTGGGTTGGAGCTACTAGATTATCCATGCGTCACCCAACATCTTGCTAGTTGACTACTTGGAGTTTTGTTAAAAGAAAATTTGACTCTCGATGTGGGCATATTTGGTTGCATGGGCTTTCATCATCTAGTCAGCTAATAGTTTGCTTTAATGGACTAAGGGTCCTCTAATACACATGAGTAATAAAGGGGGAGTCCTTTTAATTATGTGTTGGTTTTTTTAAGTCATTCAATGGAGAAAATAGTAGATCTAGGATCTCACTTTCTTCTCAGATATTTTATTACTTTTTCTTTTTTTTGGAAAAGGTATGAGGTTTTTTAGGTCTATAAAAGGGACCAGCCTTCTCTATTGCAAAAGGGGGGATGTTAGGAGGATTCTTTCCCCTTTAAGCTTAATAGAAAATTCATGTGCTTGTGTTTTTTGGAAATGTATTGGAGCAATCTTTTTAATGTGTTACGTAATCTTGTGGAGCTTTGATGACTGTGAATATTGCTAGATGTTAGTCTTTCTTTTCTATGTTTCTATAGGAGGCCATAAACGAGTGCTATCACTACATTGGAAGGCGAAGAGTCTTAGAAACTACTATTCTTCTTCCCTTTGTAAGCATGCAAATAACGAGCATTGATTTTTGCATTTAATCTAGTTTGATTGTGTGATATTGATCCCTCGTTTGCATAGCGCATCACCCACGGCTAGAAGGAGGATGCAAAATCTAGTTGGGGCACACTCGACTAAGCAAGGTTTCCTCAATGATGCGATCTCTCCCCCTTAGTCTTATATGACACAAGGCGCTCTTGAGTTCTCTTTTGGCTCCATTTTCCCCTTTGATATATTGGCACTGGCCTTTTCTCGAGAATTGATCCTCCCCTCTTTCCCATCACCTATTCAATCTACCTTTTATCCTACAACTATTTCTCTAAGGCAACCTCTTTAGTTCACCTTGCCCTTCATTACACCTACCTTAGTGATCCTACCTTAGGGAAGCCCCCTTTGAGTTGGAGAAGAGCCAACCAGAAATGAGGAAGAGAGGAGTGTGGTGACATTGGCTGCTCTTTTCGAAGTTGTCATTGGGCTAGTGTGCCTATTTTTGGGCTTTGGCACACGTATGTCAATTTTGGTGGCAACAGGTGTTAAACTAGCAGCAACAAGGAAGGTCATCTTGCATGCATGTATCCTTGCATGCAGAAAACTTAAATTAGGAAACCAGTTGTATTTAATTTGCTTTTCCTAAGTTTACTTTGGAAAATAAATTAAAGTGATCTAAATTAACTTTAGTGGAACACTAGTTAAAGTGAAAGTGAAATTAGGGTTTTCGCTTTACCTAAAGTTATAAAAGAAAGATCAATTGGTGGAGAGGACACAGTTGCATTCCGACAGAGACAGAGGAAGAAGTGCGAGAGAGAGAATTTGGCGAAGAAGACGGAGGAGCACTAACTCAGGAAGGCAGCCCTAAATTGCAAAGGAGAGAAACATGAGACTTTGGCAGAGGTAAACCATACAGCGGTAGCAACAAAATTGTACAGCAGCAAGGTGCCTTGGGAACTATGCCATCTCACAGGTTTTTCTCAGTGATTTTTGGGTGTTTCGATTTTGCCATCTAGGGCATAAATCGATTTTCTGATATTGTAAAAGCTCTATATTTTCTTAATAAAAATATCCTCTCATATTGTTGCACCGGTTTTCCCATCTTGGGTTTTGTCTAGGGATTTCTACCCAAAAAGATTGTGTCGTTTCTATGGATGTGATTGATGTTGTAAATGGTCTCAGTTTTATATTCCGCTGCATACTGTAAAGAAGTTAATGTGTGGTTATTTCAGTTAAATTTAAATATACTGTTTTAGCCCTAGTTGTGCTTTAAAGGAAAATTTACATGGTATCAGAGCTCTGGTGAGCTAAAGCTGAGAGATTTGCAGCAGCAGTGATAGATCAGGGGCAGATCTATAGAAGACACAAACCTAGACTTCTATATCTAGGGTTTGATAGATAACACTTCACTATGGCCGTGCAGTTGAGAGTTGAGGATAGACTCCAAGGTGCTCGGAACTTTCCTACATGGAAAGAAAGGATCACAAGGATCCTGGACGTCAGTGATGCAGAGGAGCACATTGACTCCATGAAGGTTGCACCCACAGATCTGGCAGAGTTAGTAGCATGGAAGAAGATTGATTCCAGAGTCATGTTGATCATCTTGGATGGGGTGAAGGACCACATAGTCCCTCACCTTTCCGGGAAGAAGACCCCATTAGATATGTGGAAGGATTTGGAATGTCTGTACCAGAGCAAGAATGAGAACCGGAAGATGATGTTGCAAGAGAGGATGCGCAGCACCAAGATGGCTAAGGGGGAAGGAGTGGTGCCTTATCTCACAAGGCTCACACAGATCAAGAATGAGCTTGGAGTTTTTGGCTCTAAGACTGAGAATGAGGAGCTACTTCAGATAGCCCTCAATGGATTCTCTAAGCCATGGGACACCTTTGTCAAAAGTGTTGTGGCTCGAGAGAAGCTCCCTGATTGGCAGAGACTATGGGATGACTTTGTGCAGGAGGAGACCCGCATGGATCAAGGATCAAGCTCATACAGTAGTGCCCCACAAATTGTGGATGAGGAGGCTCTAGCCGTTACAAGGAAGAGCAAGGGTAAGGCAAAGAGGAAGAAGGATGGTAAGAAGAACCTTTACGTGTCAAAGGTCAAGTGTTTTATCTGCCACAAGCAGGGACACTTTGCCTCCCAGTGCCCAGACAGGAAGAAGAAGATTAACGCTTAGATGGCTAGATCTGCAGAGGTGGAGGAATTCTGCGGGAACTTCGATGAGGAGTTCTGCTTGATAGCTTGCATGGCAAGCACCACAAGGAACAGTATATGGTACATCGACACTAAAGCATCTAGTCACATGAATGCACAGAAGAGATTCTTCAAATACTTGCAAAAGGGTGGAACAAGGATCCAAGTTGAGTTGGGTGATGATGCGCGGTATCAGGCGCACGGAGTTGGCACTGTTTCATTTAAGAGGGGATCTGGCAAACCCCTCAATTTTGTTGATGTGTTATATGTTCCAGGACTGACCAAGAACCTTATATCAGTCCCCACTCTAGAGGAGAAGGGATATCAAGTGAAGTTTCGTGACCACAGGGTGTATATCAGGCCCAAGGGGTCAGATAGGGGCTTGGATCGGGTGATTGGCAGAAGGAGCAGGAAAGTGTACAGATTACATTTTGAGCCTGCAAAGGCTCTAGTCAGCAGCAGCAGTCAGGGTGAGTTGTGGCATAAGAGGATGGCACACTTACACCATGGAGCACTGAGGCACTTGAGACAGGTTGTCATTCGACTTCCTCAGGTATAGGAGGAGAAGCATAACCATTGCAAGGGTTGTTCTTTGGAGAAGAACATCAAGAATCCTTTCCCACAGAGTGAGCACAAGTGTAAGGACCCCTTGGACTTGGTGCATTCGAAAGTATGTGGACCTATGAGTGTCCATTCTTTCAGTGGTTACAGTAACTGCGTAACCTTCATTGATGACTATTCCAAAGACCTGGATCTATTTCCTGAAGGCCAACTCAGAGGTCTTTGAGAGGTTTCGAGAGTTCAAGACTCTCCTGGAGAACCAAACAGGAAAGAAGATTCGAATGTTGAGAACAGACAACGGGGGTGAGTACACCTCCAATGAGTTCATGGAGAATTGTTCGGCAGAAGGGATCAAGAAGGAGCACACTATGCCCCATACCCCACAGCACAATGGAGTTGCAAAGAAGAAGAACAGGACTATGGTTGGAGCAGCCAAGGCCATGCTATTTGATCAGGGATTGCCACTAATCCTTTTGGCCGAGGCATACAGGACTGCAGTGTACATTCAGAACAGGTGTCCCCACATAGCTTTGGGGAGGAAGAAACCATAGGAGGTCTTCACAGGCACTAGGCCAAATGTGAGTCACATTCGCATATTCGGCAGTGTCTGCTATTGTCATGTTCATGCTGGCAATAGGAAGAAGTTGGACCCTTCTGGAGAGAAGGGGTTACTTGTTGGTTATAGCGAGACCTCGAAGGCATACAGAGTTTACATTCCTGCTCGCAAGAGGATCATTGTGAGCAGGGATGTCCAATTCGATGAGGACAGGGCCTTGAGGAGATCTATGGACTTACCAGCAGAACAGCAGCCAACATAGGACACAGGGATTAAGTTGGAGGAGCCAGATGTACAGATACAGGTACAGACACAAAGCACAGGGTTTGGTAATTAAAGGGAGTCAGGTGGACATGATCCTTCAATCATTGACTTGGAGGATGAGCTGCAGCAGGATACGAATATCCAACAGACGCAGTAGGTTGACACTAGGCCAAGGCCTAAGTGGTTTAGGTCCACAGTGCAGGATTCCAAGCAGGTAGATCCTCCACAAAGATCTTTTAGATAGAGTGTACCACCATAGAGGCTTAGTTACATGGCAGTAATGGCAGAGTTGATTAACTCTGAACCTTCCAACTTCGGGGAGGCTGCACAACATCATGTGTGGCAGGAGGCTATGGTTGAGGAGTATGACTCCATTATGAAAAAACAGGTATGGGAGGTTGTGCTGAGGCCATAAGGAAAAAAGGTGGGTGGGATCCAGATGGATCTACAAGGTGAAGCATGCAGCAAACGGAAGTGTGGAGAAGTACAAGGCATGTTTCGTGGCAAAGGGGTTTCACAGAAGGAGGGCATTGACTATGAGGAGACCTTCACCCCTGTTGCCAGGTATTCTTCCATTAAGGCCATTATCTCACTAGCAGTTGAGATGGGTTGGCGAGTCCATCAGATGGACGTCAAGACTGCCTTCCTCAACGGAGTGATAGAGGAGGAGGTATATATTGAGCATCCAGAGGGGTTTGATGTGGAGAACAAGGAGACGCATGTATGCAGACTACATCGAGCTCTTTATGGGCTCAAGCAAGCACCTCGAGCATGGTACTCGAGGATAGACAGCTATCTACGAGAGATGGGATTTCAGCGGAGTGAGGCTGCCCACAACCTGTACTTCTTGACAGGTGAGGTGCCTCTCATACTAGTCTTATATGTGGATGATCTCTTTTTGACAGGAGATGAGAGGCTAATTGGAGACTGCAAGTCCAACCTTGCAGTGGAGTTTGAGATGAAAGACCTTAGGTTGATGCATTACTTTTTGGGCTTGGAGGTTTGGCAGAGAGATGGATGCTTCTTCATTAGACAAGAGAAGTACGCAGTAGAGATCTTGAAGATATTCAAGATGGAGAACTGCAAGCCTATGGCCATACCTCTAGTTTCCAACTAGAGGAAGATTGATGCATCAGGGTCAGACGGATTTGATCCTACCTTGTATTGTCAGCTTATCGGATTGCTTATATATTTGGTCAACACTCGACCAGACATCAACTTTGCAGTCAACTCTTTGAGTCAATTTATGGTGGACACTCGAAGAGTGCATTGGACGGCTGCGAAGCACATACTTTGCTGCATCAGAGGTACAGCGGAGTATGGATTGGTTTATGAGCACAGGGGTAGTGTACAGTTAGCAAGATTCACGAATGCTGACTAGGCAAGATGTGCAAAGAACCGGAAGAGTACTTCAGGTTGTTGTTTCAGCGTTGGATCAGGGGTTGTGTCTTGGTTCAGCAGGGAGCAGAAGTCAGTTGCATTGAGCTCGGCAGAGGATGAGTACATGACAACCAGCATGGCTACTTGTGAGGGGATGTGGCTGAGGAAGTTACTTTCAGGGTTGTTCGAGTGTGAGATAGAGGCTACAGTAGTTCATTGTGACAATCAGAGTGGCATTAGGCTATCTGAGAATCTAGTGTTCCATGACCTGAGCAAACACATAGACATCAAGTACCACTTCTTGAGAGATTGTGTTCAGAGAGAAACCATCCGGTTAAAGTACATACAAACAGATGAGCAGGTGGCAGACATTTTCACCAAGGCACTTTGCAGACAGAGCTTTGTGAAGTTCAGGGATAAGTTGGGGTTGCTACCGAATCCCTTCCTCGTTGAGAGGGAGTGTTAAACTAGCAGCAACAAGGAAGGTCTTCCTGCATGCATGTGTCCTTGCATGCATAAGACTTAAATTAGGAAACCAGTTGTATTTAATTTACTTTTCCTAAGTTAAGTTTGGAAAATAAATTAAAGTGATCTAAATTAACTTTAGTGAAACACTAGTTAAAGTGAAAGTAAAATTAGGGTTTTTGCTTTACCTAAAGTTATAAAAGAGATATCAATTGGTGGAGAGGACACAGTTGCATTCCAATAGAGATAGAGGAAGAAGTGTGAGAGAGAGACTTTTGGCGAAGAAGACGGAGGAGCACTAACTCAGAAAGGCAGCCCTAAATTGCAGAGGAGAGAAACAGAAGACTTTGGCGGAGGTACACCATACAACAGCAGCAGCAGCAAGTTGCCTTGGGAACCGTGCCATCTCACAGGTTTTTCTCAGTGATTTTTGGGTGTTTCATTTTTTCCATCTCGGGCATAAATCGATTTTTTGATATTGTAAAAGCTCTGTATTTTCTTAATAAAAATATCCTCATACTGCTCCACCAGTTTTCCCATCTTGGGGTTTTGTCCAGGGGTTGCTACCCAAAAAGATTGTGTCATTTCTGTTGATGTGATTGATGTTGTAAATGGTTCTCAGTTTTATATTCCGCTGCATACTGTAAAGAAGTTCATGTGTGATTATTTCAGTTAAATTTAAATATACTATTTTAGCCCTAGTTGTGCTTTAAAGGAAAATTTACAAGAGGCCCCTCCAAGTTCATTTCTTCATTATTTAACAACACATTAAACCATATTGTGGCATAGCACTATTTGTCTTAATCATTTACAAATTGCTCTCTTGGTGTAGGCTTTTAGGGCACTAGTCCCTTGTCTTCTATCACCCCATTATTTTCACTATACTACAAAAACAATGTTTTGCTAAGATATCTCTTCACATCAGCTCGAGCCTCATTATCATAGTCTTAGCAATCCTATCTTAGAGATACCCCCCTTGTGTTGGAGAAGAACCAACCTCAAGTTGGAGAGGGGATTACTGAGGGGATAGTGGGTAGCCCCTCTAAGTTCCATTGGGGTTGCACTTGTGTTTTAGGGATTTACCACTTGAAGTGCTGGTTTGGGAGGTAATAGGACCCACTCTCGTTCAAACATTATATTGAGTTGGGTATTTATACACCCACTCCTTCATTTGTACTTTGACATCTTTTTCCATGACCCCATGCTCAAATTAAAGTGGGGTGTTAAAATGATGGTGTAATGATGAATTGTGGTCAAATGCCAATCTTACTTGTAATTAAGGCTATGAACCTACACATGGTTGTATTGTATTTTTTTACTATTTTAGGCTAAGGACAACCTAGTCAACCTCCTTGGGGCTAGTGCCCCACCCCTATGAGTGTGTATAAATACATACTCACCCTCATTTGTATTAAACCTTTTTTTATTATGAGCTAAGTGCTCTCCTATGTGATTCTTTAGCCTATGGACACCTACATCTTGTGTTCCTCGTGCATGGGCTCATCTTCTCCTCTTTATGAGTTTCTGGTTTGATTTAGGGTTTGCTGGTTGGTTCCATGCGATCCTCATTATCTCTTGTGATTTCAACAATCATGAAGTTCACCCTTGTTGGAAGTGCCTAAAACATGAGCCAACCACTCCAACCTTAGTTTTGACATGATTGGATCCTTAGATTTGCTGGAGTTTTTGGTTACCTTGTCATCTAAGGGTGGACTACTTATAGGGAAGTAGGTGCAATTGCATGAATATCGTGTCTCCAACTCCAAATTGAAATTATATCCTATGTCCTTCAACTTTCTGCTTCATTATGTTTGCATAAAGGGTGAGGCTATCCTTCTGAATAAGAAGAATATTTTGCACATCGTGAAGAGATTCAGTTTTTACTGAAACTTTGGGGTTTTCTGATATGGAGGTTTAGAATTGTATAATGCTTTAAAAGGAGCATTTTGGTAATAGTATGGTAAGTGATATTTTTATAGTACTCAACAAGGTCAAGCTACTTAACCAATATACCCTTGCTTATCATTGTTATACTTGCAAAAGTAACTTTCCAAACATTTATTAAGCACCTATGTTTGACCATCAACTTGAGGGTGGCATGCTATGCTCATGTTGAAAGCAGTAACTGCCGATGTAAAGATGTCTTGCTAGAAGCTGTCGAGGAACTTTAGTTCTCTATCAAAATAAAAAAATTCTAAGACCATGAAGCTTATTTTGAAAAACGAGTTAGCTCAATATAGAACCTTGTCTTACCAGACCAATGACATTATATGATAGTCATGTGTTCTTGTAATTTTGCTTATGTGATGGGTATCACTTTTGCTTTTAGCAAGCCACCTCAGAACACTATGGTCCATAGCAGAACTATTGAGCATACAAGAAAGCAGTTTGTTTCTTGTCTATGTTTTTAGTACTCAAGTTCGCAGAATCAATCAGGACCGTCTCGGTTGAGAGGCACATATGTGGCTGGGCCATGTACCTACCTTGTATGTTATAACATAATTTAGATCTTACTTCTGCAAAAAAATATAACATTACAAAATGATTAACATTTTTTTATGATAAACTGATTTGATCTTCAAGTAATATATGCAACATTTAAAAATAAAAATAAAAATAAAAAAATGAATAATGCTATGCCAGATATGATCTATTAACCTAAAATGTTTACTTTTGTTTAGAGTTCAATAGTGCATGTTTTTTTTCTTTGAAAATATCTTATTTATTTGCATAAACCTTTTTATGAAGAATAGAAAGCCAATCCTGATCTTACTATATAATTGTTTTCGTGGAATGTTTCTCCCATCATGATCTACCTTAAATTTCAGAGAAAAATAACTATTAATGGATATATTACTATATTACTAAGATATCATTCACATTTGGGATGTGGGTTGTGGTCAAGTGCTAAATCAAAATAAACTTTCTTCTTATAGACTTGGGTTCAATCCCCAATAATAGCTACTCCTTGATCATTGCTACAAAAGCTGAAAATAGAGATGACTATCTTTTAGAGACAGAGAGAGCGCGCCCTTATGGCATATCAATCTAGTAATTAAAAGGGATGCACATGATAATTCTTCCAACACCATGCCTTCCAATTTGAGATGATTGGCAGTTTGCGGTTTCCCCTTTCTAGCCTGATAACAACAAATATTTCAAAACTAAGTAGTAATACAAACAGGGGAAAAATCAATCGGGCAGTCTCGATTATTACAAAAAACCCTTGGCCATGAATTTGGCTAAACAGAAAGTGAATTTGCCACTTCCACACAACTGTACGTTCCTAATAGGTGAAAGGGTACCAAAAAAACGGTAGATTTCACACAATATCAATGAAACCCCTTGTGCTAATTGTACTATAATGACGGACTCGGCTCAGTTAGATTAGAGATTGACTTACACACAAGTAACCGGAAGACCAAATTTGAGTTGACTTAGAGCTTGCACCAGCTCATTTTCAATGCTCAGAATTGACTCACAGCCACCCACTATGATTTCTCCTCCAAACCAACTGTTATTGGAAGCTTGCCCTTGGTCTTCCTGCACCGCCTCTTTTTCTTTTCTTACATTTGCTGCTGAATTAAATAAAAGTTTTTCTCTTTCGTCCAAGGCAGTTGAGCCAGTTCGACGCTTCTTACTCTCACCACCTTCCATGCTCTCGTTCGGACCCTGCTTCATTCAAACAAATCTTCTACACTTCCGTCGTTTTTTTTTTGAATGTCATGCAACATATTTTGAATGGTGCTAATAATCAATAGCATTTTATATTGTTTGGGTCTAATTTGTGGCTCGGAGTATGGTACTCGAATTGAAATCCTTCACCCAAAAATCGTTGAATAGAAGTTATGTACGGATACCATGGATTGGAGTGAAGTTGAATGTAATAAATAAGTCATTGTGATGAGGTGTTAATGTAGAAGTAAGTTAATTTGGTAGTAATATGTTTGTTTGTTTTTTAATAAATTTGGTGGAAATTTTTAGTTATGAACAAAGTTTTACCATGATTCGATTTAATATATGTATATGTATGGGAAAACACTAGTTTAAAAAGTTTGTTTAATTAATCAATTGATATAATTTATATTATTGAGAATTGGATGAGGAACTCTCATTTTTTATATAAAAAGTTTAAATAATCTTCCAAATTTATAATTACTTAAATTGAATTTCAAAAATAGTAATTTAGTTGTTTATATTAAGTGTTTTCCCTTTTAATTATACATATAAGGTTTAGAATACCAAACTCCTCAAAATGCCTTTGATTGAACTATTGAATTTAAAATAAAGTATTTTTGCTTTAAATACTACATCACTTTCATGAAATTTGAATGTTATGATATTAATATGAGTTGCAAAACTTCGACATAAAACCTAATTCATAAACTAACAAAAATAAGATTAATATCAAGAATAAACAGCATTCAACAAACAAGATGTTTTGCCACGTCGTAATTGGTGCTTCATTATTTTTTGTCATTCTCACAAGCTACATTCTAAGGGTAGTAATAAGCATTAATACATTGTTTATCGTATGCATACATAAAAATTCAAAAATTCAAAGTACAAATTTTAGGTGATTATTAGTATTCATCGTTTTCATGAAGATATTAGTGGTTCAATCCCCCTAGTTCAAGTTGACAAGTTTAGGAAAAAACTTACCGATTTACAAGCTCATTCTAAGGAGCACCTTCATTATTTTTTGTCATTCTCACAAGCTACATTCTAAGGGTAGTAATAAGCATTAATACATTGTTTATCGTATGCATACATAAAAATTCAAAAAATCAAAGTACGAATTTTAGGTGATTATTAGTATTCATTGTTTTCATGAAGATATTAGTGGTTCAATCCCCCTAGTTCAAGTTGACAAGTTTAGGAAAACACTTACCAATTTACAGGCTCATTCTAAGGAGCACCTTCTCTCTACACAACTCAAAAACCTCTTATTTTGTGAAAGATGTGAAAGGAGGCTTTGTGGACATCCAATCTCCCTCAATTGAAAATAAATAGAAGTCACTGTGCATAAACCAAAAGTGAAGTCTAACTCATGACTTGATCACCACTAACTAACTACTTATTTATGTCAATATTATTGCATCACTCCTTCTAGACCAACTTTAGAATCAAAACCAGTTGCTTCAATCCCCACAATATTTCCCATAAATAGGGAAATCTAACTCTCAAGAATCCATGATTAGAAATGAATATGAGAAAATTAGGGAGATAATTTGACGAGACAATCTATCATAGAAACAATTGGTGTTGCTCTAGAAAAACTCAATGTCAATATCATTGGTCTATTGCCCATTAAAGGCATATGCATACATCCACAGTAAGTTATTATGTAATCAACACTTAGTTTTGTTTGTGTTTGTGTCCACCCTTGCCACAAGGTCAAATGGTTCCTAAAAACCACTTGGCACAAAACCATAAAAACATAATGTCTTTCTATCAAGGCACCAAAAGTAGTTTTCATGCAACTCCATACAATTCATAGTATCAATTGTCATGATGACAACCACTTCTAGAGTGGAATTATCTTTGCCATTAAGAATGAGCCCTTAAACATCATTAGTTGTATTATAATATATGGGAGAGTGGGACCCCAACCATGGTTAATTGGGTTGACATCCTTAGGCAGTGTTTGATCTTCTAAGATAACATGGGAAAGCATTGGGAAATTATCATTTTAGATTGTAGTGGATGCATTATTACAATTGGGCCATTTTGTTCCTTTTATGTTGAAATTAAGAAAAAGGATGTACTGGGATCTTTTTTTGTCTCTTTAGAACATCCTCCTACATGAATTTATGCATCCTTATGTCATTGTTTGTGTCCTTGCAACACCATTATTATGTCTCATCGGTGTCCTGCCATCTTGCAAGTATCCTAATAATGTCTCAGCTACATTTTAGTGTGTCAAACAAACCTCTTCCAAAGTCTCTTTAGCATCCCATTAGTATTGTTGCCACCTAGTCCGCACCTCCAGGCAAGAAAAATCTTAACTCACAAGGTGTGGCCTTGGGGACAAGATGCAATCACTGACACCTCAACACTTGACACCTCCATTGATGCCAACTCCTAAGCAAAGTCAAGAGGGGTAATCCCTATATAAAAATAATCTAAGGCTTAAATCAAAAGAACTTAGGAGTTAATATAACAAATACAAAAGGTATGAATATAAATGTGTGCTTGTAAAGTAAAACAAATCTAGCATGATATAGAGATATACAATATCATCAAGAAACAAATCTAAGATATTTGATTAGTACTCAAAGCATGAACAAGATATATCAACACAAGACCAGTTCCTTTAAGCAGAAGAGCAAATGAGATATGTAAGAAAATATAGATACTACTTGCAGTGTGAGATTATAAAGCAATATATGATATGATGATCAAAATGTTCTTTGACCTAGTCCTTGAACCAACAAAAATTAAATGTAATTTAATTTACTAAAAATTGTGGTTATTCCCTTGACCTAAATTGTTAATAACAATTAATCTATGAAATCAAAACAAGTAGTAGAATATTCTAGGATAAGTAAAGTGGAAAATGCAACTAATAAGCAAAGAGATGTTTTTTCTTGGTGGGGGGGAGTATGAAAACCATCAATGCCTATCTAGTAAAACAAGGGTTCTGATACACTCATAATATCTTGGATCCCAAGGTACACCTCAGTCGAAGTGAGGGTGTAGAGCTTGGCAACACCATTAATCTTAGATTTAAGATTGTAATAATTTAATCTTCCATATGGGTTTATAAGTATTAAATTCCTTTAACCATATAAGTTAGCATCCATATAAAGGTTTCCGGACAAAGAAAGGGAAAATCTTTAATCTAAGTTAGATACTGGAAATAAATCTAATTTAGGTGCAAGAAATGTAAATATAATATAAGTACAGAAAGTAAATTGCAAAAAAGGAAACTACAAACTAAGAATGTGAAATTGACATAGGGGGCATGGGGGGTGCCAAGGATGGTGGTCTATGCCACTAATCCCTTGTGATTTACAATAGTGAAAAAAGGACTTTTGAGAAGGCATATTGATCCTTTATGGTACAGGAATAAGTAAGTTTGCAATAGGATTTGATATGGTCAAAACTGAGAGAGAAAGAGTTGTCGGTTGAACCTCAATTCTTCCAGAAGGGGGTTGATCTTCAGGGGATACTAAAACCATGCAAAGAAACGTGTTATAACAATTTCCAAAAATCTCACAAGTGGCTTCCACCTCACTACCACATAGGCCTTAGATAAGCTCCTAACTTGCGATGTTGGAAACACACTTGAAACTAAGGTTACAGGGGTTAAAAATTTAAATAAAGAAGGCCTAAAATTTACTTTACCTCATTGTTTATGTGTTATTCATACAATGTGTGGTGAGCTATAATATTCAAATATGCATATAAACATAATATCTTTATAAATTTTAATTACTAGTCTAAGTGGCTCACGATCTACTTTAATTAAATGAACTTGAAACAAATGTCACACTTTCATGTCTACTTGAAAAATAGTGATTGAATTGAAGTAGATCTCATAAACATGCAAGTAAAAGATATCAATAAATATAGATTTTAAACTTCTTAATATCTAAGATAAGCATATAAATAACAAAAACAAAAATTTATTGAAGAAGGTTGAGTGGAGAATATGGAATTCCTTCAGATGGGAAATGGAGCTACAAAGTGGTATGCTAATGGACTATTATGTAGAAGCCACCAAGCTTGAGGGGTTAGCACAAGCCTCATTTCCCACTTCTTAATCGATGAAGACTTGCAAGGTTTGCTTAAATAACAAATGGAAGATTAAATCTCCCTTCTTACTACTTCCGATGTATCCTACGAGAGAAGGTTAAATCGAGTATCGATACAACTGGAAAATAAACTTAATCTAAACACCTTTCTAGCAATCTATAACAAATTCCCGATATCAAATTAGCTAAGGATGTATTTCCCTTCTTGGTGATAACACCCTTTCAAAGGCCTTTGGAAGCAATAAGAAATGAATGTAATTGAACTAATTATAGTTACCTCGTATAATAAGCTTGAGACAATGGCATCCACACAATGAGAGCACAACACAAATCTGACCTCCAGAGCCTTATTTTTTAATTCCAATAGAACAAGAGTACACGATCTTGAGCATAAGCTTCACTAACAACCAATAAAGAAAAGAGTGGGGAAGCTTGCTTAAATAGAAAAATAGTAAAAGGGGGCGAATTTCATGAAGTGGAGTGAACTACAGTGTCATATGACACCTCGTGGAGTTAACTAGAGTATAATTTGACACCTCATGGAGTTTACTAGAGATTAAGGGATATTCATGAGCCATCTAGGGGGGAAGGATGCGACAAATAGGGATTGAATGAGACCAATTCCAATTAGAAATGACACCTTGCCCAGGGGGATTAGGGAATATTCCCTTTTACCAACCCCATAAATTACTCAAATTTGTCTCCAACATGCAAAAATCAATATGGGATTTTGTCTACAAGGGGTGTGCTATGCTAAATTAAGTGGTATAAAGGGTTTAATACATCATATTAAAGTGTTTGACACCCCCTTCAGCCACATATATTAAATAATATACAATATACACCCTAAGATACACCTAAAATACATTTTTTTCATGTCCATATGACGAAACTATGAAATGTATGGAATACAAATTGACACTAGACTATACACCATGCTAGGGAAAATACATTAAGGCTTACTATGGATTTGGAGGCATGAGTGAAAAACTTTGACAAACTCAAACCATAAGGGCCTAAGCTTATCGCAGTGAACAAAAACACCCTATAGAAACATTAATGTGAGTGCCCTAGATGAACTATCCTTTTACAAACAAGGAACTCATATCTTCTCATTTTATGATTCCCTCGTAGGGGATATGGGAAATGTAGATACAATCCAAGATGAGAAGAAGAAGAAGAAGAAGAAGAAGAAGAGGTATGTATTCTTGGTAGAGCTCTAGTGGTATAATCTCTTTTGTACATTTCTTCATGATCATCCTAGTGCAAACAGGGTGGTAACAAGTATCTCATCAATGTATTTATTACACAATTAACATCCAAACAACATCTTGTGGGAATCTGCATAACATCCAAAAAGCATCCTAGGTAAGTTAAGTGAGGAGGTTTATGCAAGTTGCATGTGTTAGGTAGGTTAGTGGTTCAGGATAGGTTATGTGGGGTAGTGGAGTATTTTAGATGGGTTGGTGGATTATAATGGGGTAGGTTATGTGTGTTTACAGGGTAGGCTATCAAGGTTATGTGGGTATTAGTAGGCTAGGTGGTTAGCTTCTAGCAACATGTATAATAGGTTAGTGGGGTAGGTAGTTAATTGGTGGGATAGGTTAGTAGGTTATGATATATATTGGGTGAATTAGTAGGTTATGTAAGTTATGTGGATTAGTGGGACACAGGTTAAGTAGTTTAGTCGATTTACTGAATTAGGTGGGTTAGTGGGTTATGTAGGATAATGGGGTGAGTCAATGGGTTAAGTAAGTTAGGTGGGTACATGATATTTGTTAGGTTATAATGATTTTGTTAATAGCCGATCCCATATCCCACTGGCCATGGCTAACCTGTATTGAGATTAACCCTTCACCACTAACCAAGACCTTAACCGCTAGTAGACTACTAACTTATTCAACCCTTTAAATTAAAACAAAAAAAAATCCATTATCACATTGATATAAGATCAAAAACATAACAAGAAAAATCATTTTACTTTTACATTGATTAGCATTGTATACATAAATAGAAGAAATGGAAACCATTCACAATGTCCACAGTAAAAAACATGGATTTCAATGTGAAAACGCACTATCCGAAAGCAAGTTTTTTCATTGAGAAAAATTGTGAACATATTATAATCTATGTCATGTCACCCCATTTAGTTCAACACCTACGTTTACATCATCCTCTTCTTGAGCCATTCCAACAATTGTAATAAGTACCTTCTCAAAAATCCATTTTTCCTCTACATGGACAATGAAGAATAAACCATTGATTTTCATCCAAGGAATTGTGATGAAATAAAACATGCTTAGGTTTTTATGGAAAAATATATGTTTCCATTGTTTTTTGTTGGCAATTCTCTACATGTGTAAAAAACGCACAAGTGACTATCAAGGAAAATTCTAGGGGGTGAAATTTAGTCCATGGGATAATTTTACATGTTTTTCCAAAAAAAAATCACTAATTTCCGTGTTTGTCTAAAATGATTCACCCAAATTCAATAGGATAAAAAATATTTTATTCTAAATATCGCCAAAATGTCTAGAAATAATATAAAAACCCTTAAATTTTTTAATATTTTTACAAAAAAATTGCCAAATATTTTATTGGAAATTTAAGGATTAGTAATGTTCATCAAAGTTTCTACAAATTAAGAAAAGTATGAATCCTTAAAAATTTCCTCGGTTTCTATACTAGTGAGTTACATATCTCCTATCATAATCGCTAAACTATGTGCCTTTGAAAATCATACATTTGAAGGACATATAGTTCATCTTAATAATCTTTTGAAGGCATCCAACATTTTCAAGTTGGCCTTTGATTTGATTTCTATTTCTTGAACGTGCACAATTTGTTGGATCAAGTGCATCTAACACTCCATTATGCCATGTTTGTACTCCATTATGCCATGTTTGTTTTCCACAACCCACAATCTTTACTAAAAAATAATAACCATGTGCCCACATCATAGGATATGTTTTCACCTTCATATATAAACAAGTGTATATTAAAATCAACAATCTTAATTTTGAAACAATACCTAAATAATTATACCTTAACTATATATAAGGTATCTCATATATTATTATAACAATTTATTGCATCCAATTTCAATGCATCTTTATTTTCTTCTTTGTTTAGACTCATTTTATATAATAAAAAACCTTCACCGTTTGTTTGTTCACTTTGCAATCCATTGATTAAGTAAGTTTGGACGGAGTTAAGTATAAGGATGTTGATCACAAAAATTGTATTTTAGCATAAACCCTTAACTTGATATTTTAGATACCAAGTGAGAATGGTATTCAAGTATAACCCATGTAGGTCGTCTTTATGTGTTTTATTTTCAATATAAAAAAAAGTATGGCATGGATTAGAGGAGGAAAAAGGTTTATCGATTTTTTAATATATATATATATATTATTTTTAAAATTGTATGTATGTTTGTTTTAAAAGTTTACATAAAAGAAAGAAATTGTATAAATTAATTAATAATTTAAATTGAAATGGATAAGAAAGTATAAGAATTATATTTGTTTTTCATGTTTATATGTATAATTTTTTTTGTTGCAAATATAAAACATAAAATGGTTGTCAATTGGGTGTAGCTCGAGTGCTTGTGAGGAAAATTGGTTACCCTCCCTACTCGAGTTCAAATCCCACGTTGTGACATGTTTGGTCTTAGTGAACCTATTGTTGATGAGTTATATATGATCTATTCATAAGTTGTTGACTTAATCTCATGACTTGAAGAATCTAGGGTTTATCGTACGTACCATCTTTGAAGTGAGGGGAAGTGCTTGGGTGGTTTCCCCTAGGGAATGTTACCTAGAAAAAGTAAATAACAATAATAAATGTAAACAAAAATAAAATTGACAATCAAATCAAATAGTATGACCAAAATCCCAAATATTATTTCATAAAAATGTATCATTTGAATACATTCACGACATAACAATGATCTGGAAGCCCTCTACATAAGGTTGGATCATGTGTTAATCAAACTTGGCTCAATGTATTTGCCATACAAGGACAATCTAGAATGTCAAAGAAGGTATGAGTTGGGATCACAACTCTTGACTTTAAGGAGATGAAAAATCACCCTCATTGGATATTGTTTGTGCATATCATTCACCAATTAATATTATATTGCCTAAAAATGAATGGTTCATTTTTAATTTTTAGAGGCATTATTTTTGCATTACCGTAGTGCCACAATATGTGTAGCCTTGGGAGAATTTGACAACATTTTTAAGTTGCGAGCATTACCTTGAGACCATTTCCTTGTTCTATCTTGCACGTACATTACACAGTTCATCATTCACGATTTGTGATACTAGTGGTGGCTTGGTGGATACCTATTGTTCCATGTTATGTTTTCATGTTTGGATGACCACTACATATTTTGAGGTATTGGCTACATATTTGGGGGGATGTTTGCTTATGTGGTGGAGTTACTACATATTTTGATGCATATCTCACCTTTGGGGTGTCTTTCCACATATTTGAAGGTGATTAGCATATGTTTTACCATTGAGGATGTCATTTCACACCATCAAAGAACATTTTACATATTCCGAGGCATATTTCAACATTGATATGGATTCTCACACTCTTTGAGACAATCTCTACATATTTGGAGGCATGCTTCATCATTCATGGGCCTCTAGCTCTTTCCACAAGGCACAATGAAAGTTTATAGAAGAGCAATCTTCCCTAGAGGATTCTAGATTATTCTTAATTTATACTAGTTTATTGAGCCTCTTACATTTTTTTGAATATAAATTACTCGAAGACAATTAAAGATTAAAATATATAAAAGAACTCTCACTAGCAAGGTAGAATTTCAAGAGGATGCAAATCCCCTTAGCCCAAATACTTTGTAATTGTTGTTAGTTTTCAAGGTTATTCTAGAAGCGTTTACACTATCTTTAGGGTTGCTTCTTGATATTTGGGGTACATGATCTATGATTATCCCTTGGATGGTCTATGATGGACTTGCACATTAGAGCTAGCTAACTTAATGTTTTCTTAAACTCAAATGGATGCTTGCGTGGCATTCTTGCTTAGAGCATTAGATATCTTCAAATATCTTGGGGCATTCTTCATGATGGCCATGTGAATATTTATTTCTTGCTTGAGAGGACTCCCTGAATTGGAAGAGAGTTTTTCATTTTGGAAGAGGAAATCAAACCCTAGATGGCATCGAGTGGCTTGGATGCTTACATGAAGGCATGGAGTTGACTTGGGGGTTCCTAGGTTGTGATAGTGTGAACAAGCAAGTGGAGTGGATCCGGTGGAGCACATGGATTAGGAGGAGTGTTGGAGTCCTCAGGGTATTGTAGGAGGAGCATTTATTCTTTTGATTGCATCCCTTATCTTGAGCCAGGTTGTCCTTTTCCCCAAGATCTATGCTTTCAAGTGAGTAACAAACAATTAATTATGCACTGTTCGTCTTATAACTCCATACATTCTATGTGAATTTAAAATGTACAAAAACATGAATTGAATCGTGTAAGAAATACAAAAGTTAGTGCAGTTAAATAGTTTCATATAGGTGATACTAAAAAATGGCGTACACTGGAAATGATTAATGAAGGAAATGAAAGTAGGAAAAGGGATGTGAAGTCTTCTTGGCATTTGAGTTATTTTCATTTGATTGGAAAATGTTTTATTTTATTTGTGAGAGATAAGATAAAAGAGTTGCAATATCATTGGTACGCAAATATTCAAATGACAACAAAATATGACAATGTGATATTAGTGTCAAATACAAGTCAAGTATGAGTTGAGTTGTGAACAACTTCAAAACATTGAAGAAATCATGAATTAGAAATTGACATCGTATATATCTCTTGTACAAAGTTAAGGTCAAACTGGATCTACAATAAGAGTTACCATGTGCATCAAATGAATGGAAGTAGATTTGCCATATAAACATACATTTGGATTTGTAATGATATATTATGAACAAGAGTAAAGACAATGGCATGAGATTTCATCAAAGCATGAGTTTTTTTTTTGAAAAATGGATAAGAACAAATGCCATGTCTAATGCCAAAAACCAATACATATTGAGTACATAATGGCAATGTAAATGCAAAACCCTTTATAAATCTATAAGCACGAATGCATCATAATGACAATGCTAGCAAGCTACAATTAGTGGAGTGATGGCATGATAAATGAAGGGGGTGTAATAACATAAATATAGAACCATTATATTACCAAGACCAATCACTCACAAGTCTAAACATGAAACATAATGTTGCGTAAGGGCTTAAGACATAATCCAAATTAATATGTTGACTTAAGCAAAAAGGTAATGCTCAATGGAATTTGGGAAGGCCATGAAATTGCATGTGCCACACGTAGGGTTCAAAGGCCATTGAAAGTCATCAATATATAAATCTAAATTTCAATATTTAAACTCAAAATAAGTGAATAGTGCCTATAATATGACAAAATATAGGTTTGGTGTCGATTAACAAATGTGGAGACAAGGATTCTGTTTTTTTTCCACATAATGCATTTCCTAAATAAACCCACTAAGCACTTCTCCTCATTTTGTTGTTGGCATCTAGGGTAAACCAAACTCTTTGAGGCTCAAGGTTAGGTCAATATTTTGACAACAATTGGCTCATGAAGAGAAAACATGTCACAAAGTGGGATTTGAACCTAGGTGGGGGAGGAAACAAATTTTCTTCTTACCAACTTGAGCAATGCCCAATTGAGAAAGACAAGGGTTTTATGTCTAGGGTGAAGTTGAATTTAAGGACCACAAGAAGGATCATTCTCACAATTAATACAAGAAATATGTATGTATAAATGTGAAGTGGCCAAAGATAGCAACATTAAGGTAAACCATGTGTGGTGATAAGGCCACAACAACTAAGCCCAACCCACATTTTATTCCAAGTAACCAATGAAAATATCACATATGATGTTGTGAGGTATGACACATTAAGAGCAAGTCAAAACACAGAGGGATGATAATAGCGGTCCCATATTTTTGGAAGATTCAAGACAAAGGTTGGACAATATTTTTTTATTTGAACAAGCCAGTAGTCACGAAAAAAAACCCACAAGCTAGAGCACTAAACCTTATATAAGGATTAGGAAAAAGCTAACTTTAACAAAAAAAAATGAGTTGGGAATAAGTGTAAATAAATTATTGAGATGGGTTTCATCAAAGCCATGAGTAATATTGCACAAATAATCAAATGGAAGGATCAAACAATAAAAATGAAAGCAACAAACATGGACAAGCCAAATGCATTGATATATGTGGATGCAATAAGGAGTACACAAAAGGGTAAGTAAAATCCATGGCCCAAGAATTGTTACAACAACAACATAAACACATGCATCAACAAACCAAACACTTTGTCAAACTAATGCAAGTTCACCATAGAAACCTACCTCAATCCAAACATGGCGAGGCAGTTGAATATGAGGTCTAAACATAATGCCAATAACCCATAACTATTTTCATATGACATTGGTAAGTGCATCTAAGATAATATTTACTAGAGCAATAGGAAGGTTTAAACGTTGCCTAGAATTTGTTACCAAAAGT
>LPNX010809826.1:301569-336884 GCA_001517045.1 Pseudotsuga menziesii | reverse complement strand
TTGATACAATCAAATATTTTTTATATGTGCACTTATATCTTTCTTAGTAGAAGTATTATGTTTCCAAATTAGATTTGTCACATTCTTTAATACATGAATTGGATCCAACATATGTGCTACTAAAAATTCTTCCCGATATAGAAGATTGTAAAATTTGGAATCCTTGTCCATGCCTATTGACATGTGATCTCAAGGAATTTTGATATCATATGGATGTCCAGGGATTTCAATGTATCCATTGATAATTTTCTCCTAAATCTTGTCCTTGCATTCTTGAATAGTTTTTCCTGGATATGCTAGTGTCATGCTAAGAGGAGAAGGCATTTCCTCATTATGTACATTAAAATCTCTCTTAATTTGACAAAAATAATGCTTTATTGTAAAAATATTGTATGTTCTTCATAGACACATTTATGAAAATTTGTAGAATACCTTGAACAAATATCCTCACCACAACATCGACAAGCAAATAATAATTTTGTCCTTAGTCTTGAACCATATCAATAAGATAAATGATACACCGAAATGAATATTCCATAATTTGTTCATGTACAAAAATGTTTGATTAATTTATTAAAATAATTTAAATTATTTCATAAGATTTTATTTTTCAATATACTTGGGCATACTAAGAGACCTAGAAACTCTTTGATGGTCCAACAAATTACACGATACATAAAAAAAATGGCATTTCAAGAAAAGGCCATGAAATATCTTACATTTGAATTATATTCCATAGTAGCAACATTTCCTCTATTAATGGTTCCAAAAAAACATCCAAGTCATTGACTTGATTCTTTCCAAGAATAATAAGACTCAACATAAAATAAATTTTCTTCATAGTGATTGAAATGTTAAAAATTTTGTTTGCACTGGGTAGCTAATGCAAATATGGAATTCACCTTATTCATAGAAGGCTACTCAAATATTAACCCTAGAATTTTTGGTCTTTTGGATTGTTGTAAATTAATGTGTAAAACAATAATTCGCTTCTAGTAGCCCCAAAATTTACGACTACCAATCATTCCAATGAGTTTCCAACCCTCTAGGGAAACTTCATATACATAAACTCGATCTATAAACTCTTCTTATACAACATATATAACAACAAACACAACACCAATAAATGGTTGTACTAATATATTCAATCTTAGTGTTAAGTCCCTTAATTGTTTTCTCTTAAGTGTGTCAAATCAATAAGACAGCTAAGAGCAACAAATAACCATCACAAGAAGATAAAATGTTGAAATGAAATTTGGAATGTACACAATATGTGGACACCTGAAAATACCATATATATGTGTTCAATGAATAAAGTGCATGCATGCCATATCCTCTTCTCAAGAATAGGACAAAATTCAACCACCAAAGATATCCTAGTTAGGGTTAGTCAACAAACCCTAGCTCCTCCAAGTGTAAGAATCCCACCAACACTATCTCCAAGGCAAGGCATCCTCCTCCTCCTCTTCTCCAAAGACATCCAGGGATTTCCAAACCCTAATATCCAACATCTAAGGGATGAAACCCTTACCCTAGAATTTAAGATGCTCCAAGAGACCAATAAACCTTAACACCCAAGAGAGAGATATCAATTGTACAAAGAACAATCTAAAGAGAGAGAAATTGTCTGGCTCCTCCTCATATGCTCCACTATGGCTTCCTCACCTTAGTACATCATTAAGAAAGAACTCTGAAAAAGAGATATAAATGAGTGTGTGATGTAATTCATTTGGAAAGACTCTCCCCTCTATCTATTTATATCTTAGGTAAAGGAGAACAACAATATAACACAAGTCAACCTAAGTATTTCAAGAAAGCCTACTAAATATAAGTAAGCAATGCACAAGTGAAGTTCTCTATTCCTAGAGTATAAGTGTCAATCTCCAAAGATGATGTCATGCAAAATAATGACCCAAGGTGATGTAGTTATTTAAGGAAACTACACACCACTCCATCCTAATCCTCCACGAGATCCATCTATCCTCCAAATCTAAGTAGTCCATTGTGGTAAATACCCCTGTAAGAACTTTGTAGAAGTTCTAGACATCCCTAAGCCATATCAAATCCTCTAAACAAGAAGCTAGGCTACCACATTCCATATGGGGCATGTATCCCTCCTCTACAATGCACAACACTCCTTGTATCTTGTAGGTCATTCTTCCACTAGGTGAACCCTCCATGTGGCCATGATGTAAGACATCCACCATCTAGGCAAGAGATCTCCAATTCCCTAGGGAAGAACACTAAGTCAATGATCATTTAAGGTATAGCATCTACTGGGAAATCTATGATAAATGTGCATATCCATTAGGGATCATATTTCATGCTATAATCCATCATGGACCATCTAGGGGTTGAACATATACCATGTACCCCAAATCTCATGAATCACCCCAAACATGGTGTAAACACTTTTAGGGTAACTTGAAATTTTAACATGAAATATGGATACTACAATTAGATAATAGATTGGTACAAATTAAATAGGTCATGGATTGGAAAGATAACAGTTCACTCCATCCATCACTATGCTAAGCCTTACACTTCACAACTAACTTATAAAATTTTCAAGCCATATATTCTTTATGTCCTTCATTGTTTTGGAATTGTTGGGAATTGAAAACACTCCTAGCTCACTCCTATTCTTTGCATGTCAATCCATATACTTAGTGAGTGATTTGAAATGAAAAATTAGTTGCAACCTTGGAATTATTGAAAGTGGCATGATATTTTCCATGGAACATGTGATATGGTTGCATTGTAAGGGTATTGTTTTGTTTTGCAACTTGGACATACAAACCTATCTTCTTATATTCCTATATATATAATGCAATCATTTTTACATACATGATAGACTTTGTATTAAAAAACTTGAATCACTCAACAATTTCCTTGCCTTAATGCAATCATTTTTACATACACGATAGACTTTGTATTAAAAAACCTTGAATCACTCAACAATTTTCTTGCCTTAATGCAATCATTTTTACATACATGATAGACTTTGTATTAAAAAACTTGAATCACTCAGTAATTTCTTTGCCTCTTTACATGAACCACGATGTGCATTTTTTTTATGGCAACGATGTATCTTGCAACAATTTGTCCACAACTAGCATTAATTAGTTGTCATAATTGATGCAAAATTTTAAACACTTAATAATGCATAAAGTGTATTAAACATAAGAATCCATAACATTATGACATCTTTTCATTTTTATCTTAACAAATATGTAAAGCTAATGTCTAACCATCCATTTGTTGCTTTAAAATTGTAAAGCATTAGAATAACAAATGGCTTAGAACACTTCACTTTATTGGCTTTTGATAAAATATTTTTTTGTGCAACATGCTTCATATAATATCACTCCATGCCATGATACAGACCTTCATCAATATCTAGTATGTGTAGGTCACCTATATGGATGTGTCCCCTCTAATAAGTATCATGTAATAATTGATTTACAATGTCTTCTTTTCTATACACAGTCTCATTGTTATCACCATATTGTACATCTCTACCTTTATTGCTTTGACTCATTCCTATCAAACATAGTGGTATTAAAAAGAAAGTAAAAGCTCTAAAGGTGGCACACTTAAAAAATGCATAATTCTCTTCCATTGAAACATGTTTCCTATACCTCCTCTTCTCCCACCATTACATAAAGCAATGAATGGAAGAGGATCATATACAGTATTACGATCATTACCATAATCTTTATCATCCTTCAAATTTGAGATTAAGAGTAATTTTAGTGTTTAAAGTTAATATAAATGACCAACCTAAGTTGTAATTATAAAACACATATCAATGCTTATGTACATTGTATTTATAAATTCCATAATATTCACAAATTAACTTAAATTCATGTCACAATAATGCTACGCATAATAATTTAAATAACGTGATATTAATTGATTTGCTACTACAACTTTTGACTCTTATTCATACAAACTTTCAAGTATGACCTCACAAATGTAAAAGCTACATAATACTATTGTATGGTTGTTTCTTTCTTACTTCCCATCATTCATGGGAACATCCATGGGAAAAACAAGTTTTTTTAAGGTGCGGGGGAGTGTCATCCCTTTGATAATTATAATAATCCACATACAACTCCTCCCGAATCATAACCATAGTACCATATGATACCATTTTTAAATGAAATATCTTTATTATTTAAAACTCAATAAAATTACAAATTGATCCCTTCTACGTTTCCCATGAGTTATTAATGAATCTCACAATGTTCCCAAGTACAATGTATGTATACACAACCTACTAGCATTCTTGATGAATTGGGGAAAATGACATAATCATGCATGGAATATTGGTGTGTTGCTAATAGGATATAATGTTTTTGAAGAAGTAGTCTAAAAACACAACACTTTGCACCTTCCTCAGCCACTGGGAAAGGTGACAAGACTCCTTTAGTAGACCCAATCCCGATGACAAAAAAAATTCTCTGATTTGGCGACCACTTCCCGACCATTGAATTTTCGGCTACAACGACCTCCTCAGTGGTGACTCGACAGGAAACCTTGGGTCAGACGTGAGTACTCTGTCCATCTTTGATGTCACCTAGACGTCCATGAAATGTCTGCCACCTTTAATTCGCCCACCTACGTCCAACAACTGCATCATTAAAATAATGATTCTTCCCTTCAGTCTTCCCCGCGAAGATTCAAACATGTCCCCTACTCCTCGAGCATCGTTATTTATGGCATGATAGATGCTACTCGTTTGCAAACTAGAAGATCAGGTCATTATAATTGTTTCCATACTTGATGCAATTTGAATACCTGAGCATTGGTAACATTTTTCTGGTAAGATCATTCGCTTAGTCCATGTGAAGTCTTCGCCATTGTTTCATATCTATCGATTTCATGTGAAGTCATTGTTTTGAATCGTCTATGCACTCACTCTGGTAGATTCAACATAGTTGTTACTTACTTATCTTAGACTAACTTTGCCAAGATTTTCTGAAGGTATGCCTCATGACAATCTTCCATACCATTTTCAATGAGATTATTTTCAACTAAAGGTGTAGTTTAGTACAACTCAAAGGGGAAGTCCAATATAACAAAAGATTTCATGGAAGATCCTGCATGTGCACTCTTTAGATCATATTGTTATCATCATAGAGAGTCCATATGTCCAAGGGTTCTTCTGTATTATGCCATTTATACCCTCAACTAAATTTAGGCATCCTATAGACCTCCAAATGAACTGTCCATGCTACTGTAGTTGAGGACTTCTACACCTTTTTAATGCACATTGCTTCCCAATCGAACCAGGTCAAGGTTGTCTAAATTGAGCCCAATCAAATAAGCATCCTTTGTATGCTGATGCTTTGTCAATTCTTGACTAATCATAGATAACTTTATTTTCAACATTAATTTTAACCCAATTTTTAACTCGGATCAAAATTTTCATTATTATATGCGTAATAATGTTTTTGGATCCCACACTAGCCATAACACTATTTCCTTTGTTATCTTTGCCTCTTCTATTGGCTCTATAAAACACCAAAACAATTAGTCATGTCTTACATGTGTAGATGGTAATGACATTGGGAATTTATTCATAAGATTATTCGCAATTTTGTAACTCAAAATGAATCTAACATGTTGATTCATATTTATTTTATGCCATTGGTAATGTTGTTTTTGGTTGTTAAAACTCATGACATGGTGATATTGGTTGTATCTAATATTTGGTTATTTGAGTGCATTCCTAGCCTCTCAACCACTTAGTATATAATTTGTGGCATCCCCAATATTATAATATATTATACTAGAAATCTAATGTGAACAAAACACATGGTTTCATGGAAGATCCTGCATGTGCATTCTTGTGTATGTATAGATCATATTGTGATCATCGTAGAGAGTGCATATGTCAAAGGGTTCTTACGTATTTTCCATTAAGACCCTCAACTAAATTTAGGCATCCTATAGACCTCCAAATGAATTGTCTATGGTACTGTAGTCGAGGAGTTCTACACCTTTTTAATGCACGTTGCTTCCCAGTCGAACCAGGTCAAGGTTGTCTAAATTGAGCTCAATCAGATAGGCATCCTTTGTATCCTAATGCTTTGTCAATTCTTGACTAATCATAGATAACTTTATTGTCAACATTAATTTTAACCCAATTTTTAATTCGGAACAAAATTTTCATTTTATATCTATAATAATGTTTTTGGATCCCACACTAGCCATAACACTACTTCCTTTGTTGTCTTTTCCTCTTCTATTGGCTCTATAAAACACCAAAACAATTAGTCATGTCTTACATGTGTCGATGGTAATGACATTGGGAATTTATTCATAAGATTATTTGCAATTTTGTAACTCAAAATGAATCTAACATGTTGATTCATATTTATTTTATGCCATTGCTAATGTTGTTTTTGGTTGTTAAAACTCATAACATGGTGATATTGGATGTATTTAATATTTGGTTATTTAAGCGCATTCCTGGCCTCTTAACCACTTAGTATATAATATGTGGCATCCCCAATATTATAATATATTATACTCGAAATTTAATGTGAACAAAACACACGATTAATAATTGAATGGAAATCTATCAACAATCATTGGATCATGTACTAATGGTCAAGCCCATCTTAAACATAAGGCATAATTTTTTTTTTGTTTCACATAAAGCTATTTAATTATTTGTTTTAAATAAAAACTCTATTAAGCTCAATAAATTTTTAACTTTTATGTTCTTGATGAAGTTTAGATATGGACTTGCATAGAATGGACCTTGTCAACATCATACATCCTTATGAAGTTTAGATATGGACTTGCATAAAATGGACCTTGTCAACATCATACAACTTGATGAAGTTTAGATATGGACTTGCATAAAATGGACCTTGTCAACATCATAAAACTAAGATTGGGATCATGACAATGAGAATTTTTATTTCTTTCATTCAATTTTCTACATTGTCAAATCCTCAATCATTTCTTCATTCTCTTTTTCCCCATTTTATGCATCTTTATCTATCACACTTTGCCAATTTTTGTTTTGTTTCTAGTGACATTGACATTAGTGTGCAAATACTTTGTGTGTCAAATATTTTGAGAATGCCCCATAGATCTATTTTCGTCCACCTCATCCCAAGCCCAAGATCATAGAAACATATGCTTTGTAGAATTAATGATTGAAGCAAGATTTTTCATGCATGGGTGGGATTATTAAGAAAGTTATGGAGAATGTAACATAATTTTTGTTATCATCGAACTCATGCATTAGGGATTATGTTTTACGATCCTACTCCAACTTGCATTTTTTTCATAGTGTAAGAGATAAAGTTAACAATCAATATCTTCAATAAGAATGACATATTTGGTGGTCTTATGATCGATTTCCTTTACCTTTTTTTTTGTGTGTGTATGCATCTCGAGGAATCTAAATCATAGACACATTAGTTTAAAACAAGTATATTTTCATGTTTGTCGGCTTAAGTCTACTTTTAGAAAGGTTGGAGATATGTCGAATGGAGTAGACATTGAAGGCTCCATTAGTAAGATAGGCCTATGCTTAAATAAATCAAAAGGACTTGTAGCTAACGACATATGAGAATAGAACATTCCTAACGTCTCTTTATGTTAGTAATCGGTAGAGAGTAATCTAATGATGGGAGTTATGTTGAGTTTACTACAGTTTTCGTTGGCGAAGGAAAGGGATGGGGAGTTGAGTGGGAATGGAGTTCACAGTCAATCAACTAATGGCCCAAGGAGTATTTTGGAAAATGAGAAAGGTTATCCACATAGTTGACACACTCTAAAGAGGTTATAGGAGGGAAGGAAGAGAGGAAGAAAGGGCATCAACCTCAAATAACTACATGGAGAAAAGATCATAACTGTTTTAAGTTGTCAAAAGAAAAGCTGAGGTTGGTATTCAAGATGATATAAAAAATGGCACATGTGATATACATTTTTACTAAAATATTAACCAAATGCTTCTAGAAAGGTTCTCAACAAAGAAAACCTTAGCCTTGTGCATTGAAATAAATTGGTCATATATTCTAGGTTATGCATTGAGTTTCAATACTTTGGTGTGCAACTTTTTTGGTATTCCACTTGATTATGGAGGCAAAGTGGTATTAGGGATTGGTCTCTCTTATTCTAGGTGTCCTCTTTTCAACCCCATATCAAAGTGAGTTACTCACAATCTACTTTGGGTCAAACTATTCGGTTTAGCATTGAAATTATGAATAGAGGTTGTCTTCAAAGCCATTGGGAACACACTTGGATAATTCCTAGAGTTTGACTCCCAATTCCAAACAACAAAGTCTCACTTTGGAGCTTGAATATTGGTCGAATTGGAGGTCAAGAATGGTTTAGAAAATGAAATATAGATCCATGTGGATAATAAGGTTTATTTATAACTGTCAATTATCACTAGATCATTTGGTTAATGTGTGGGTCTCGTTAGCAGGGTGACCTGGGTTCAATTCCCCTTCTGGGGAGCTAGTTGAGAGGAGACATCGAAAATGAAACCAATAGAGGGTTGGTGTGTCCCAATATGGGTGCAATCCCTGGGTGATTTTGACGGCTCAGTATGCCCCTAGGTCATGGTTTCTTATACCAAAGGCCACTCCCATAAGCTAAGGAGAATTATAGAAAAAAACAAAAAAAGGATTACGTACATCCCTAGACCCATGATTTTTTTACACCATGATTTTGAATCTTCTCTCCCTAGAATGATTTGTTCATGGCTAGTATTATGCCATCATATTCATAGATATGTAAGTGTCCTCCAACTCATCTTGATCTTACCATGTCTCCTTCTTGGTCTTGTAGATTGTATTCTAGAATTGTAATTGGTCACTTGTAGTTGTATATTTTCATGGATCTTTTGGTCAATCCCTAGAGCATGTATTCATAGGAGAGAATGATGAAGCGATTATTATGTGAATCCTTTGATATTCTATGTGACATATTCATTGATATATTTTTGTATAAAATTCAATGATTAATAGTAAAAATGCTCAAATTGTATTCATTTATCAATTTGGAATCATTGAGTAATGCCCACGGTTGGATTAGTAACTTTTCTATGTGACTTGTAAATTGAGTGCAAAATCAAGCTCTCAGGATGAATACACCTAAAAATATCAACCAAATATTAATCCGAATTGGCACAAAAATTGGGAGGTATAGTTCACATCGTTTGGAGGTAAGGGTACAAAATGGGGAGGAAAAACAAATGGAATACGATAATGGACCTTGAGGTCCAAGACCCAACAAACATGACCTTTTCTAGCAAAGATTTAGCTTGGAGTGAAGTATTTTGACAAGACAGTTGTTTGTTTGATCGCATTGCATTGATCCATTCACATAGATTCCCTAACTTTATTAGAGGGGAGGAAACCAATGCCAAGGCACCTTGAAGTTTTTGATGCACAGTAAAAAAATCCCAAAGAGAAAGGGGTAGTGCTCCCATGCGATATCAACTGTGAGTATTTTAGAACTTCCTTCTTTAGATGTTACTCTTCAATGTACACATATGAATTTTTGTATGCATTTAGGTGTTGCACTTTCTATTGTAGTTATTCATGTACATATGGATAGGAGGACAAAAGAGGAGTTAATGCATATACACGCAGGCGATCATTTGTGAAAAAGAGAGGATGCCAATGCCATTTTATTGTAAAGGTTTTGAATCATTATTGTAAAGGTTTTGAACAATTTTTGTAAAGGTTTTGAATCAGAATTCATAGATAGAAATATTGACATACAATTAATAGGAGCATGAAGGCGAGGATGGATGCCCTTGTCATGGTAAACAGGACACATCTAGCAAGGCCAAGTCCTTGTATAGACCTAATCTTTCAAGGGAAATTGTCAACTATGTGGAAAGTTATTTTTATATTGGAGTGCCTATTGATGTTGTATGTAAAATGCACATCGACTGACAACTAGGCACAAATGTCGAACACCATGGTAGAGATTTCTTATTGACGAGGAAAGATGTTGTAAACATCTATTATCGCATGGAAAGGGAAACTATCAACTACATAAGAAAGATGAAATGAGTGTTAACCTTTGGCACTAGAAACAACCAGATGCCTTTTTCTTTTTCTAGAAGCCCAATGGTCGAAATGTCCCATTTATAATTGGAATCCAAACAAAATGGATGTTGGAGACTATGGTAAAACTACCCCATGATAGTTTAATAGGAATGGACTCCACCTTCAACACCAATAAATACAGGGTAAAGTTAAATTGAATGATTCATTCAAAATCATTGTTTGAGTTGTGATTTACTATAATTGATAGCCTCAAGTTGACATTGTCTTTTGTTTAAATATTGCAGTATCAATTGTACACGCTTATGGATTTTGATGGCCGAAAAATGGGGTTCCAATTGCCTAGGTAGTTGCATCACATAATACATCAATATATATTGTATCATGGTTGGAGGTGCTAATGAATAGGTTTTACGAACTCCGCCCCGAATGGGAAGCCAATGTGTTCATGGCCGAGGATGCATTGGATGAAATTGATGCTTTAAGGTAACTTTAATTTGGTCATTTTGTGACTTGTGTTTATTGTAACAATATCTCGATTAAACACATTGTATTTGATAGGAGGGTGACACAATGTCGGGTGATATTATGTGCACGTTATTAGGGCATGTAAATAAAATATCTACAACTTTTCCTTTACTCCACAACAGGAAAATGCTATGTTGGACAAGTTGGTCTATATCATGAACTCTGGTCAAAATGCCAAATCTATCATTGAGCACATTGATAATTTTTTCACATATTTTGCAACTAAGGAAGAGTTCTTGAAATATTTCCACATGAATTGGGTCGCGACTCATAAGCGGTGTAAGTTTGCATACTAAAGTTTTTGCTATGGACTTTATTCTCCTTATAAATTTATCTTGCACTAACTCTATTCTTTCAATTGGGGATGTGGGTCAAAGGCTTCTATGATTTCCCCCATGCCAACCAAGAGACGAATAATTCTGTGGAGGCATAACATTGCTTCTTGAAGTCTAAATTTCTATCTGATCGACGGAAAAATGTGCTCATAGAAAGGATTGGTTGTTATATCAGCTCTTGAAATATGTTGAGCCATATTACCGATTCAAGGATATTTCGAAAGAAAATGGATATTTGAATAATTACAAGAAGGAGAAGCAGTTTGAATCTTCGATTGAGAAAGAAAAACAAATTCTTGATAGTGATTGTTGGCCTCACAAGAACATATCTAAGGATTATTGGGTGAGAAGTCAAACCAATCGTGACAATAACTACCTTGTCACCTGGTATCGTATGAATTTTATAGGATGCGAATACCCATGGTCTATTCGTGGAAACATTTGAAGACATGCCATAAAGGTGACTTGGTTGTATTTATCATCGTGCATTCGGGACCAGTCATTGGAGGAAATGTAGAACTCAATATATTTGATGAAGTATCACCTAGAATATTCAACGCTCCCACTTAGATAGATATAGGGACAATAATCGTTGATGTGGATGTAAACACGATTCCTATGCCCATTAGACATGTTGATGAAGACGTTGAGGCACTTAAATTGGCCAAGGAGCATGTGTTTGGCTACTTCGATTTCCTCACAAAAGGTCCTCCCACTACATTGGAAAACACCCTAAAGCTGGAGGCCCTAATTAAAGGCATGTTCGATGAAGCCCATAATCAAGGGATTATAGATTTTTAATTTACACTTGGGTTGAGTTCGTTCGAGACATCCCTGAAATGGGGGAAGAGGTTCCTTATCCTTGCAAATAAAAGAAGAAGAAAAAATAATATTAAGGACTTAGATATTGATTTAAATGTACACCCATTTGAAGATGAACCGTTTCAATTCCCATGTTTGTAGTAGAGGGGGTGACCTTGATCAAACAATGAGTCCCCTAATGTCTGTAGTAAGTTAGGTTGGTTGAGGATATTAATTGATAAGGATTAAGTTGTGTATACATCACCATTTTTTTACTTGTATTGATTGTGCATCCACTTATATTGTTTTTGCTCTGTACGTTTGATGTAATCCAATTTTGGATAAGTCTAACTTCTCTATATGCCATGATATGATTCAGATAGAATTGTTATGTGACATATCGATGAACCTCTCATGTTCATCTTTTTGCCTCAAAACACATTAGTATCACCGACAACTCCCTAGTTGTTGATGTGCAAGGTTTGACTTATATTTGTAATACTATTTGTTATAACTAACTTTCAAATTTCATATTATTACTGTATTTGATCTTATTAGCCTATTTTGTTGATGTTAACTATATATATCTGAGGTAGCTGTAGAAGTTGAATACCCTTTTCCAATGGAGTCTGATACAAAATACATTGTGTTTTTTTTCTTAATTTCCAGGCAATGCTTGCAAACCCATTTCAAATGGTCTTATTCGCTTTAAGCTTCGGTGCTATATATAGGTTACCATCAATGGTTTAAGTCGTATTATCGTTGCTATAATTTACTATAAATTTCTTTCAGGTGTGTTTCTTTATGAATATATTTCATGTGTTTTTCTCTATGAATATATTTCATGTGTGTTCATGGCTTTATGTGAGTTAATTTTTGTTACACCTTAGATGTGCATCTAATATTTTTCCATGTTGGAGTTTATAGAAATTCAGCAGATTTTGGAGTAAAGGTAAATTTTAGAGGAGAGCAGGTCTTGGAGCAAATTTCTTGAAAAACCCTTGTTTATTGCCTCACCAAAAGCAAGAAGTTGTGTAGCCATTAATCTTATGGCTATTTTCACAGTGTGAAGTAGTCCCATGTTTGTATATATTGTAGTAGATACTTCAGTTTAGGGAGGGATCTGGGTGGACACATGAGGGTCCATGAGGATAATGGGCAAATTTAAGCATTCTATATAATCATGGATGATGTGCAAAGACTCGAAAAAATAATATACTATGAGTGAGGCTCATGTAGTGTTTGTTACAAGGAATATAATTTAACTTTTGTACTGAAGCATATTACTTAATAGATGTGTCATTACAATTTGTCTTTCACTTGCATGAGTAAATACTTTTTGAGTTACCATTTTCTACAAGGAACGCTATGGTCAATAACAATATCCAGTTGTAGGACGTAATTTTCTAAATTACAAAATTCTTATCACAAGGAAACTTGATTACAACATGGCCCTCTAGTACAACCTTGTTGTAGTTAATAACAATATGCCTTTATATCCTATTGTAAACTTGGAATTTAACCAAAGAAATTGTAAAGTCAAGAATTCGTGTCTATCAAATCGAAAAGTTTTAAAAGCATATTGTAATAATAAAACAAGACAAAGTTGTGGTATTTTTGTCTTCAACATAGTAAAATTAAACTCAACAACAAATAAACTATTTGTACTTTAGATCATACCATGCAATCATACGTATAGAGCATCAAGACATAATATTTACAATGCAAACAAAGTGGTGAAAATGGGAGATTTGACATAGAAACATAACATTGAAATGTGGCTGGTATTAGGATCTCAAGCTCAGTTTAAGTACAACCATATAGAAAAAAAGTTCAACCAACATCATGTTCTAAACCAAAAGTGCTCACCAATGGCATTGCATGTCACATAAGAATTAATTCAACCTTGCCAACTTTGCACACAAAGCATTATCATGAGAGAAAAAGTTGCCACAAGGAAAAAGGGGTATAAAATTACATTCCATGGTTCTAAAGCGGGTTTTTCTAGAGACTTAATGAATTTGTCCCAAGTATCACACTCATAAATAATAAATTTTAGTTGGTTTGGTTCAGGTAGTCGTAAATAAATTTCATGATTGACTACTTGCTTGGGAAGTGCACTCAATCCCTTGGTAATTGTGCTGTGATAGGTTGCCATGAGCTGGGATTTCTTGGTGGGTGTGCTGATATCATCATGTGATGCCTTCTTAGTGACTGTTATGTAACAAAGTCCTAGATATGGCATAAAAAGAGCAGAAATAGATAATAAGAGAGTAATCCACGCCTAAAATATGAATAGCAGAGATAAATATCAATCCTCTTCGAGGGAGGAAACTCCTTACACAATGTACTGAGTACACAAGACAAGACAAGATGATATGATGACTAAAATGAGAATATATCCTTCATATATGTAGGAGATCAAGGTGTACAATAACAACTAATAAACCCACTAATAGACCCAAGCCTACATAAATAATATGCAATGCACCACAATATAGGGGGTAATGCACCACACTATATGGTGTAATGTGTCATCATTAAGGGTTTAACATGTGCCTCCCCTTGAAAAAGTGTTGTCCTCAACGCTGAAGTAGTTTAGGATGCTGATGTATAAAGGACTCATCTTCCCATGTTGAATCTTCTGTGGGTAAGTTCTTCCATTTAATGAGATACTCTGAAATTGATCGATTTTGGAGCTGTCTAGTTCGTATTTTGGTAATTTCTTCAGGCTCCAAGATGGTTTTTCCTTCCTCATCAAGTTCTGGTAACATCATTTGAACTGGTAGCTTGTCACTGATTACCTTCTTTAAACAGGAAACATGGAAAACTGGATGGACTCGTGAAGATGCAGGTAGTTCCAATTTGTAGGCCATACTACCAATCTTTTGTAACACCTTATAGGGACCGTAGTATTTAGGTGATAATTTATTATCATTATTGGTGTTCTCCAAATACATCTGTTTGTATGGTTGTAGTCTTAAAAACACCCAATCCCCTACATTAAAGCTCCTTTCACTATGGTGTTGATGTGATTGTTGTTTCATTCGATTTTGTGCTAGATTTAGGTTGTCCTTTAAGAGTTGAATAAATTGTTGTTGATGCTCCATGTGGTATTCCACTGCTTGAACCTTAGAGTCTCTTAGTGAAGATGTGATGGATGGTGGATGGTAGCCATATAGTGCTATAAATGGGGTCATTTTTTTATGATGCATGGAAGGAAGTATTATACCACCATTCTGCCAAGGGTAACCACTTAACCCATTATGTTTGTTTATCAACTGCAAAACATCGAAGATATCCCTCCAAACATTTATTTACTATCTCTGTTTGTCCATCAGATTGAGGGTGATAAGATGAGCTAGGAGATAGTTGAGTACCCAAACAAGAAAATAATTCGCTCCAAAAATTTCTAGTGAAAATTGGATCCCTGTCACTTACTATAATATTTGGAGTACCATGTAGTTTCTGTACTGTGTCCATAAAATAATTGGCGATCGTGCTTGATTTGAAGGGGTGTGAGAGCACATAGAAGTGTGCATATTTAGTAAGCCCATCAACAACCACCATGATGACACCCTTTCCTTCAGACTTTGGTAAACCTGTGATAAAATCCATTGAGACCTCTGTCCACCTTTGGCTTGGAATGGAAAGTGGTTGTAGGAGACCAGGGGTCTTAATTGTTTCCACTTTATTTTGTTGGCAAACCAAACATTCTGCCACAAATTTTTGAACGTTAGTTTTAAGACCATCCCCAAAAAAGATATTTCTTTACCATGTGGTAGGTTTTTAAGAAACTTGAGTGCCCTCCTATCGGTGAAGAGTGGAATTCAGCAAGTACCTTTTGCTTGAGCTGGGAACTCTTACCAAGATATAAGCAATCCTTGTACCATAGCAAGTCATCTTTCCACCTAAATGTATTAGAGGCATTGGGATCCTGTTGTAGATTTTGAATAAATGTCCATATTGTTTCATCATTTTTCCATTTGTCCATTGCTTCAGCTATCCAATCGGGTTGGATGATCGAAATATTTAACATCCCATATGCGGATATTCCATTGTTTTCTATATTAGGGCTTGCTTAATCCTGTCGATTTACAATAATACTGAAATAAACTTGCATGCAAAGTGTCGAGCCAATGACCCTATTTTATATCTAAATAGGGCAGAGAATTTTATGGTGACAGATCAACACTTACCACTGATAATCCGGCTGATAATTCTCCAGAGATAATGTGCATGCATCGAGAACTAATCTGGTGAAGAACTGGTGTTCCTTGCCTCCGATGTTTACCCCAGCAGCACGAACCCCTCTATCATCTAAAGATGACATTTCCAGTGAAGGAGCAGTCTGATGTAGATGAGAATTTGCAGGAATGGAAGTCTTCCCGTGCCAGAGAGATTGCCTGAAGCATGCAGAATTTCTAAGCACTCTAAGCAGGCTAATGAATTGATTTGATGGTTTAGCTGCTCATGCCCCCCGCTACACAACTCTGATGAGAACTGCTCCAGGTGAGAAAACTGGAAGCTGATAATATCCTGGTACTGAAAGATGATACTGATGATGAGAATGGCGCTAGTATTCTGAAGATAAATGGAGATCTGAGGACCCAATGAATGCTTTGGGGTTTTCTAGCTAAAAACCCCCTACGGCTGCACACTTGTCCCTGCAAACAATCTTCTTATGGGTACCGAATAACTGTATATGGATGAATAAGATGAAGAGCGGATGGTGGACCTGGATGGTCTACCCTGAAGGAGACTAGGGCATATATTTCACTGTTGAAACCTCGTTAGCTAAAGACGTCGTCTTCAACCCCAACTATTGTGGCACGATGTGCTACTACTCAAAGGCTCCAAATCAATCATAATCATAAGTGTCCTTCTCCATTCACTTTATATTTCTTTTATAACTTTCAACTGCGAATAACCTGACTTTTGACGTAATTAGGTCACTTTAACTTCTAATTTGTAGTTGACTTGCATGCATGCCATGGAGACTCAATTGGGTGCATGCATCATCAAATAATGCTCAGATGTCATGCATGCAGGTGGTATTTGGCTCTGGTGGCCCTCTTCTACCCCACAATGATATAATATTGATGCCCTAGATCTTCTGTATATGGCATCAGTCTTTAGTTGATTCCTTGACTGTTAGTACCCGCTCGAACCTACAGGAATCACATAGGTTAGTGAATCAGTCCTCAATGCCTAAGTAGAAGAGGACATTACAGTCCCCCCCGCTCGAATTCGCTTGTCCTCAAGCAACTGTAAAGGTGGGTGTTGTAATTCCTGTTATGCATCCCAAGTGGCCTCCTCTATAGGAAAATATTTCCACTGAACCAAGTAGTCTCTGATGATTCTGTTCCTCAGTTTCCACTCTCGCACCTCTAGGATGCGCTCCAGAATCAGAATCAATTTCCACTCGTCATCAAGGGGGGGCAGCTCGAAAGATGTAACAATCTGCTGACCGACTTCCTTCTTGAGTTTGGAGACATGAAATACGTTGTGAATCTTGATCTTTGGGGGTAGTTCTAGCTCATATGCTACCTCTCCAACCTTTCGAATGATCTTGTATGGACCATGGAAGCGAGGTTGGAGTTTTTCCGCTCCTTTATTTTTAATAGATGACTATTGGTAAGTTTGGAGGTGTAAATAAATGAAGTCTCACACCTCAAAACTGCGCTCAGCCCTATGCCTGTCTGCATTTATCTTCTGCTAATTCTGAGCAGCCTGTATGTTTTCCCTGAGTATCCTGAGGATATCTTGACCCTCCTGAATCCACTCTTTGGCCTTGGGGGCCTTGCTATCGCCAAATATATGGTCTGCAAATTTGGAAGCATCATACCCATACAGGGCTCAGAAAGGGGTCATCCCAATGGTCAAATGGTAGGTGGTGTTGTAACAATGTTCACCCAAGTGTAGCCATTTGATCCATGTCCTTTGCTGACATGATACGTAATTTCTTAAGTATCCCTCAATCCACTTGTTGACAATATCTTTCTGCCCATCACTCTGTGGATGATAACTTGTGCTCATGGCTAACTCGGTCCCCACTAACCAAAAAATCTCTCGCCAAATGGCTCCTATGAATTTGTTGTCCTTGTCACTGACAATGGTCTTGGGTAACCCGTGGAGTCTAAATACCTCTCTGAAAAATAGTTCTTCTACCTGTGCTACTAAATAATCTGAGGAAATGGCAAAGAAGTGGGAAAACTTGGTCAATCTGTCCACTACTACGTACAAGCAGTCTTTGCTTTGAACCTTGGGCAGCCCAGTAATGAAGTCCATAGAGATGCTCTTCCATTTCTACTCGAGAATAGGTAAGGGATGTAGTAAACCAGTTGGGTGGGTGTGCTCTATTTTGTTTTGTTGGCACAAGCTGCACTCTCTCACATGTTGTGTCACATCTTTCTTGAGGCCCTTCCATGAGAACCTTTCTCTAATCTATCTGTAGGTCTTGAGAAATCCCTAATTCCCTGGTAATGGTGAATCGTGCAATGCCTGTAAAATTTTCTTCTTAAGGGGAGACTCTGGAACCAAGAAGATTATGTTTTTGTAGTATACGATGTCATCAATTACCCTGTACCTATCATCCTGAATTTGTTCATCCAATAGCTTGCAAGCAAACTTATCATTGGAGTACTCAACCAAAAAATGAGACCTCCAATCTGATGAGATGCTCATAAGGGATAAAGTAGTTCGTCGTCTAGAAAGCGCATCGACCACTACATTATTCTTTCCCTTTACGTACTCAATCTCGAAGTCATAGGCCTAAATTTTGCTTACCCATTTCTGTTGTCTCTCGTTTAGCTCTTTCTGTTTTAGGAAGTATTTCAAGCTGTTGTGATCTGTCTTAACCTTGAATATGCCACCCACTAAGTACTGTTTGAACTTGGTTAGCGCATACAGAATGACTAACATCTCTTTGTCATATATCGAATAGTGGCGCTCATAGTCTTTGAGCTTCCTACTCTCAAATGCAATGGGGTGGTTGTTATGCATCAAAACTGCCCCAATTCCCTCTCTTAAAGCATCACATTCTAGCACGAAGGATTGAGAAAAGTTTGGTAAAGCTAACACTGGGCATGAATGTAACACCCCGGTTTTGACCCCGTTGCATTAATGTATATGATGTATATATTGTAATTAATCGTGGTGTGGAGCTAAAGGAAAAAGGCCCACCATCAATTTATTGTTTTATGTTCCAGCAATTAAAATCGTTGCCGAAGGTATATTTCATGCTAGCCGACACATTATCATTTTTGACATCATGTAAATATGTATTTTAATTAAAAATCCCAACCAGCTATGTCTATGAAACAAGTATTGGGATGGGGGCATGATTTTTCTAAGGAATAGGAAGGGAAAATATATAAACCTTTGGGCCAATGGGGAAAAGCCAAATGTCAAAGGGAGAACCCATCTATCAGTCAACTACCCATTTTGTCTTTTTCCCCAATCATTAAATTCTGCCAGAATGTGGTTGAATTAGTTATTGCATGGGGATGGGAAGAGTATGGGTAGCAATTTCGAATTTGCGGAAAACCCATTTTTGGGGAAAATCAGTTTTGACTTTTGGGGCAAGCAAACACCCAAAAATGCATGCCATTTGCCCATACACCCACGTTCTTCATTTTTGGGGCTCACACAGGGAAGCTTCGGAGCTGTTCTTACCTCCACGAGTTTGTTGGTTATGTGTTCTTCCTTCATGATTTGGGCTCCTCGGAGTTTTTATAAGTATCATTCACCCACATTGGGGATCCCTCAAGCGGCTGGGCATTTCCTGAGTGTGAAATCCATGATTTTGGATTGCTTTGTATTTCTTCCTCACGTGGACAGTCATTCTTCATTTCCTGGTGGTTGAGAATTTCGTTTTGTGATGTTCTTGCTGTTGGGTTTCTTCCCCAATGTTTTCAGTTGCAATTCCCCAATGGTTGTCAAGATGAAAATCATTTATGTGTTTCCCATCATTGTAATTATTGTGTATGGTATTCGTTTTTGGCCACGTTAGGGCCAAAACACCCCTGGGATACGTTTTGTTGTTAGTGGGTTGATCTTACCCTATGTGGAAATTAATTCTGTGGCTGAAGTGTTCTCCTCTACCCAGAAATGGTGTATATTGTTGTGTATGCAATTGGTCTTTGGACTGTGTAGGAGTGGAAAGGAGTCTTCTTGAAAGTCCTAGTGTTTTGCAGGAGCCTCATAGACAGAGCTAGAGGCTTGATTCTCTTCTCTACACCCCCTGAATAGCACTGGAAGGGAAGTCATGTCCTGAGGGACTGTATAACAGAGAAGGGAATGATTCCTTGTGTTGGGTGTGTGTAGATGTCTTAGCAGTCAAGCTAGTTCTTGTGAAGGTATCCTTAGCTCTTCAGTGAGCCCACTAGCTTAGTAGACAGTGCTTCCATCTCCTCATAGCTAGATAAACCCAACTTGTTGGCTTCGTTATGTGTTTTTATGTACTCTTGGTATGATAAACCCAACTGTGTGGGCTTGACTGAGTCTTGACATATGTATGGCTATGTGTGAGCCTGCCTAGTTTCCTTATTCCTTGGGGAATCATGCCCAGCTCGGGGGTGGCAGTGTTGCTGAGAGATTAAGGAGCACACTAGCCTATGGTTGGGTGGAACGTTGCAGCGACATAGCTGGTTGCGGGGCGTTCTTCTTCATAAGATAAGTATTCTTGTGTTTAATTCCCTGCAATTGCATTTGATATTGAATTACAATGAACATGCTTAATGCTTGAATGTATGGTTTTGCTTCCACTGTATGGTTATAATGTATGCATGTTTTAGTTCAAAGCATTTCAATTTTTATGTGTATGTTCATGGGTGGGGTTAGCATCCCGAGTAGATATCAGAGATTGGTAGCATCCTCTTTGCTGGTTGGAGAGTCGGGGACATTACAGTGTGGTATCAAAGCACACGTTGCAGTATGGGCCTCAATGGGCCATGAAGAAGCAATGACAAAGGTAGGGTTACCCTTTGCCCAGCTGAGGAAAAATGAGGAAGACAGGAAAATTTCAAAAAAATTCTAAGTATGGAAAATGTTGGATGACTTAGGCTGAAGTCCATCTGATACGTCGGATGACTTAGGCTGAACCCCATCCGATACATCGGATGACTAGAGCTGAGTCCATCCGATAAAGAACCCCAGCGAGGAGGAAAATTTCAAAAAGTGTCAAAATCATTGGAAGACGTTTGCTGAAGCCAGCCGATACGTCGGGTCAGTTAGCCGAAGGGCTGTCGATGACGCCGGATGAGAAAATATGAAGGGAATCGAAGGTATTAGCTGGGAGTAGCCGAAGGTATCGACTGAGTGGATCCGGTGGTCTCGACTGAGTGGAGCCGATGGTCTCGGCTGGGGTGATCCGATACACAGTCGACAAGGAAACCAGAGAGAAAAATTTTGAAAATTTTTCGAAGTGTTAAAATTATCAGAAGACGTTCGTTGAAGTGGAGCCGAGATGTCGGCAAGGCTCGTCGGAAGGGAGCCGACGCGACGGCGGGAAGAAGAAAAGTAGAGGAAATCTCGAAAAAAAATAGAAGACCAGTTAGCCAATACGTGAGAAGATAGAGGAAGATCGAGCCGATGCGTCGAAAGATAGAGGAAGATCGAGCCGATGCATCGGAAGACAAAGGAAGATCGAGCCGATGTGCATCAGAACATAAATGAAGATCGGTACACCAAGGTGTCGAAAGAGTTGTCAACTAGTGACCTGATACATCAGATGGTTAGTTGCGAAGCGATCTGATCAGATGAAGAAAAAAAATTGAGGGTTTTTTTTTTCAGTGGCAAAAGCAGATTTTCAGCGGATTTACAAGGCTGAAAAAAGGAGAAAAATGGTAGCGATATTATGCGCCAAATTGCACGAAAATCAAATATTTACACACAAAAAAGTGAGGGCACTACCCTCGACCTGCCCTACAGTGGCGAAGGGGGCAATCCCCCTTGACCCCCGTCGTCCCCCTAAGATCGTCATTCGTGATGGAAAGAAAATTTTGTGTTTTGAAAAAGTTGTAAATATGGTATTTTCCAATGCAGGTAAGTAATGTATGAATTCATGAGATTGTTATACAGCTAACAGTTGTGTTTATTAACACATTGTGCAGAATTATAGTCACCTTTAGAGGCAACATTCCGCATAGAGCACTTTCAAAAAAATCTGTTCTTGGTTGGGCCAAGATGAGGATCGACGACATGAATGATGCACAAGATCCCTATGAGTTCTAGGAAGATGCTATGGGAGAAAATGTCAGAGTTGGGAATGACGAGACAGAGTCCAATGGGAGAAGATTTCAAGATACTCCCCCAGATATTGTAGCCACCATGAGGAACCTAAGGGTGGAGTTGCAAAGTTGCAGAGAAGATAATGAAAGGATGCTTAAGGCTCAAGAAGATCAAAATCAAATAAATGTAGCTATATTGTAGAGTTTGATAGACATCCAGGGACATATAAACTCTGGGCATCTGACAACTAATCCAGAAAGAAGCAGGAGTAGTGCCAAGGGATATTCCCGTAAAAGGTCCCATGTCTCCAGGAGGGCTGCCAGGGACAGAAGGAATACTCCAAAATGGCCTACCAGTGGGTCATCTGATTATGAAAGACCCAGTGGAGATTCAAGCTCTCCATCTCGTAGGAATAACAGGAGGAGACATTACAAGAACAATTCATGAGATGAATTCAAAAAGGCAAGGCCTCCTACTTTTAATGGTGAGGTCAAGACTGGTCAAGAAGCTGAGGCTTGGCTTCTTGGGATGAGGAAGTATTTCCAAGTTCAATATTACTCCAGAAATATGAAAGCAAGGGTAGCAATATTCAATTTGATTGGGAGAGCATCCATATGGTGGGAACACCACAGACAAGTAAAGAAGGTTAATGAAAGAAGAATTGTGTGGAAACAATTCAAGAAGTATTTCAAGCAGAAGTACTTCTCTGTCAGGTACTATGATGAAAAGATTAAAGAATTCCATGAGCTGAGATTGGGACAACAGACCATCGAAGAGTATGCAAATAAGTTCTTGGAACTATTGAGGTATGTCAGGTACATCAAAGATGAGAAGGTGAAGATCCAACATTTCCTGAGTGGCTTGCCTTAGTCTTACAAAGACAGAATTGAGTTTTATGAACCTAGAACTCTTGAAGAAGCAATAAGGAAGGCTAAGTATTGCTATGAGCAAAGCAAAGGTAAATCTGAGTATCATAAGACATGGAAGGACAAGAAGAATGAGAAGTCTGGCCATAGAAAGAAAGGTTTCAAACCTTCTAATTTCAGGAATCAACCGAAGCAGCTATCCCAAGCTACGAGTAAGCCAGCTAGAGTGGTGGGAGAAAAGCCAAGAGATCTGCAGCAGAATAGGGAACCTCTCCAATGTTGGAAATGTGGAGGACCCCACATGCGCAAAAATTGTCCACTTGAGAATGAGAATGCAAGGAAAGCTTACAACATTCAAGAAGCAAAAACAGTGGGTCAAGTAGCAAGGGCTGTCCCTAGGATTTATGCATCACTGGAGGACCGCCAGGCAGATCACCAGTCAACTGTGGTTGAAGTTGCAGGTAAGATTCTTGAGCAATATGTTTCTATTTTTATTTACCCTAGTTCTACTCATAGTTACATTACCCCTAGAGTAGTGGAGATTTGTGCTTTTAAGGAAGTAAAGCATAGAAAATATTGGTTAGTTCAGCTAGCCACTGCAACTAAGAGAGAGGTTAGTGAAGTGGTAGAGAAATTTCCATTGGTCATGAATGGATTGGTCACTTGTGTAGATCTGAATGTTCTACCACTTGATTCCTATGATGTTCTCATTGGAATGGATTGGTTAGAAGCTCACCGGGTAAAGATTGACTGTTACAATAAGACTTTCAAATGCATGGATGAAGAAGGGAACCCAGTAGTGGTAAGAGGTATTCCAAAGGCGATTTCTATGAGGCAAATTTCAGCCATGCAGTTGAAGAATTTTTGTAGGAAAGGTTGTCAGTTGTATGCAGCTCATATTTTGGAGGAAGTCGGGGTTGAGACTCCTAGGTTGGAGGACTTTCAGGTGTTGCAGGAACTTAGGGATGTGTTTCCTGATGAGATTCCAGGACTTCCTCCGGAGAGGGACATTGATTTCACAATTGAACTTGTGCCAGGAGCAGCACCAGTGTCCAAGACCCCCTATAGAATGAGTACACCCAAGATGCTAGAGTTGAGGATGCAACTACAAGAGTTGTTGGAGAAGAAGTATATCAGGCCAAGTGTGTCTCCTTGGGGAGCACCAGTTCTATTTGTAAAACAGAAAGATGGTACACTCGGGTTGTGTATTGATTACAGACAATTGAACAAGGTTACTGTGAAGAACAAATACCACTTTCCTAGGATTGATGACCTCTTTGATCAAATGAGAGGAGCAAAGGTATTTTCCAAGATTGACTTGAGGTCTGGTTACCATCAGGTGAGAGTCAAGGATGAAGACATTCATAAGAAAACCTTCAGAACAAGGTATGGACATTATGAGTTTGTAGTGGTACCGTTTGGTCTCACAAATGCACCAGCTACATTTATGTGCCTTATGAACAGTGTCTTCAACAAGTATTTGGACAAGTTTGTTCTTGTTTTCCTTGATGACATTCTTATTTATTCTAAGAATCAGGAAGAGCATGAAGAGCATTTGAGATTGAAATTGCAATTGCTTAGGGAGCATCAACTGTATGCAAAGTTGAGCAAGTGTGACTTCTATAGAGATAGAATTCAGTATTTGGGTCACATTATCTCAGAAGAGGGTATATCTGTGGACCCTGAAAAGATTGAAGCCATTATGAATTGGCCTACTCCAAGAAATGTGACAAATGTAAGATCTTTCATGAGACTTGCAGGATAGTACCGGAGATTCATTGAAGGATTCTCCAAAGTTGCACATTCCATCACTTCTTTGCAAAAGAAGGGGATAAAGTTTGAATGGAAATCGAGGTGTGAAGAAAGCTTCCAGCAGTTGAAAAATCTTCTCACCAGCGCACCAGTATTGAAAGTTGCAGATACAGAGAAAGATTTTGTGGTGTGTATTGATGCATGCGGACAAGGGCTTGGAGGAGTCCTTATGCAAGACAACCATGTGATATGTTACGAGTCAAGAAAGCTGAAGGAGCACGAGAAGAACTATGCCACTCATGATCTAGAGCTTGCAGCCATAGTGCATGCTCTCAAGATGTGGAGGCATTACTTGATGGGCATAAGATTTGAGCTAAGGATAGACCATTGTGGTCTGAAGTATTTGTTTGATCAGCCTACTCTGAATGCTAGGCAAAAGAGATGGTTGGAGTTTTTATGCAAGTTTGATTTTGAAATCAAGCACATAAAGGGAAAAGAGAGTAAAGTAGCTGATGTGCTCAACAGGAAGGTGCAAGAAATGCATGTGGCATCTCTTAGTATTTTCCAATCAGATTTGAGGCAGTAGATTGTTAATCATACTATTGGAGATGAATTGTATGAGCAGGTTTGAAGACAAATTGTAGCAACAAAGTCTTGAGAAGAGGTATGAGGGATATAAATTGGAAGAAGATGGACTTCTTACTTATAAAGGCAGAATTTATATTCCAAATGTAGCAGAGTTGAGGAGAGTTGTTATGGATGAAATCCATCAAGCTCCATACTCTGGTCACCCAGGATATCAGAAGACAATTGCTACAGCCAGAAAGCAGTACTTTTGGCCAGGAATGAAAAAGGGCATGGCTGAATATATTTCAAGGTGCATGAAGTGTCAGTAGGTAAAGGTTGAGCACCAACACCCAGCGGGTTTGTTGCATCCTTTGCCAGTTCCAGAATGGAGATGGGAAGTAATTTCCATGGATTTCATTACATGATTGCCAATGATTTGGAGACAACATGATTCCATCATGGTTGTGGTAGACAAGTTGACAAAGGTAGTGCATTTTCTACCGGTTAAGTCTATGCATAAGACTAGTGACATTACAAAGATATTCATGAAGGAGATTTTCAAATTGCATGGATTGCCTAAGGTAATAGTCTCTGATAGAGATGTCAAGTTCACTTCCAATTTTTGGAAGGGGTTGTTTGCAGATTTGGGTACAAAGCTGAACTTCAGTACTGCCTACCATCCTCAGACTAATGGGCAGACAGAGAGAGTTAATCAAGTGCTTGAAGATATGCTTTGCATGTACGTGATGGATAAACCAACCAAGTGGGAAGATTACTTACACTTGGTAGAGTTTGCTTATAACAATGGACAACAAGCATCCTTGGGGATGAGTCCGTATGAAGCTTTGTATGGCAGAAGGTGTAGGACACCAGTGACTTGGGATAATCCAGTGAACAGGGTTGTGCTTGGTCCCAAATTTCTCAAGGAGATGGAGCATGAGATTGTAAAGATCAAGCAGAATATGAAAGTAGCTCAGGACAAATAGAAAAGCTATGCAGATAAGCATAGGGTGAACAGAGTTCAGTGTAGGGGATCATGTTTACCTCAGAGTAAGGGCAAAGAAGAGTTCCTTGAAGCTTGGAAGGTGTGCCAAGCTGTCACCTAGATATTGTGGACCGTTTGAAGTGCTTGAAAGAATAGGGCCAGTTGCATATAGACTTGCATTGCCTACTAGTACTAGAGCTCATAATGTTTTTCATGTTTCTTTGCTTAAGAAATATGTACATGATCCTAACCATGTGATAAATTGGGATGTGATTCAGGTGGAACCCGAGGGAGAGTTCCAAATCGAGCCAATGCGCATCCTCGACAGGAAGGTCACAATGCTCCAGAACCGAGCCATAGGACAGGTAAAGGTGCAATGGGATCACTTTGGTCTTGAAGAGGCTACATGGGAGCTGGAGGATGCCATGCAATTGGCACATCCACTTTTGTTCAATTCTGCGGAACACTGAGGCGGTACCAATGTAGCATTTTGTTCAATTTTGTAAAGCACCAAGAACAATGCTATTGAAGGGGGAGGGGAATTTAACACCCCGGTTTTGACCCCATTGCATTAATCTATATGATGTATATATTGTAATTAATCATGGTGTGGAGCTAAAGGCAAAATCCCCACCATCGATTTATCATTTTATGTTCCGGCAATTAAAATCGTTGAAGAAGGTATATTTCGTGCTAGCCGGCACATTATAACTTTTGACATCATGTAAATATGCATTTTAATTAAAAACCTCGACCAGCTATGTCTATGCAACAAGTAATGAGATGGGGGCATGATTTTCCTATGGAATAGGGAGGGAAAATATTTAAGCCTTTGGGCCAATGGGGAAAATCCAAATGTCAAAGGGAGAACCCATCAATTAGTTAATTACCCATTTTGTCTTTTTCCCCAATCATTAAATTCTGCCAGAATGTGGTTGATTTAGTTATTGCATGGGGATGGGAAGAGTATGGGCAGCAATTTCGAATTTGGGGAAAATTAGTTTTGACTTTTGGGGCAAGCAAACACCCAAAAATGCACGCCATTTGCCCATACACCCACGTTCTTCATTTTTGGGGCTCACACAAGGAAGCTTAGGAGTTGTTCTTACCTCCACGAGTTTGCTGGTTGTGTGTTCTTCCTTCACGATTTGGGCTCCTAGGAGTTTTTATCAATATCATTCACCCACGTTAGGGTTCCCTCAAGCAGCTGGGCATTTCCTGAGTGTGAAATCCATGATTTTGGATTGCTGTGTATTTCTTCCTCACGTGGATAGTCGTTCTTCATTTCCTGGTGGCTGAGAATTTTGTTTTGTGATGTTCTTACGGTTGGGTTTCTTCCCCAATGTTTTTTGTTGCATTTCCCCAATGGTTGTTAAGATAAAAATCATTTTTGTGTTTCCCAGCATTGTAATTATTGTGTATGGTATTCGTTTTTGGCCACGTTAGGGCCAAAATGCCCCTGGGATATGTTTTGTTGTTAGTGGGTTGATATTACCCTCTGTGGAAATTAATTATGTGGCTAAAGTGTTCTCCTCTACCCAGAAATGGTGTATATTGTTGTGTATGCAATTGGTCTTTGGACTGTGTAGGAGTGGAAAGGAGTTTGCTTGAAAAGCCTAGTGTTTTGTAGGAGCCTCATAGACATAGCTAGAGGGTTGATTCTCTTCTCTACACCCCTTGAATAGCACTGGAAGGGAAGTCATGTCCTGAGGGACTATATAGTAGAGAAGGGAATGATTCCTTGTGTTGGGTGTGTGTAGATGTCTTAGGAGTCAAGCTAGTTCTTGTGAAGGTATCCTTAGCTCTTCAATGAGCCCACTAGCTTAGCAGACATTGCTTCCATCTTCTCATAACTAGATAAACCCAACTTGTTGGCTTGGTTATGTGTTGTTGTGTACTCTTGGTCTGATAAACCCAAATGTGTGGGCTTGAGTGAGTCTTGACATATGTTTGGCTATGTGTGAGCCTACCTAGTTTCCTTATTCCTTAGGAATCATGCCCAGCTCGAGGGTGGCAGTGTTGCTGAGAGATTAAGGAGCACACTGGCCTATGGTTGGGTGGAATGTTGTAGCGACATAGCTGGTTGCGGGGCGTTCTTCTTCATAAGATAAGTATTCTTGTGTTTAATTCCCTGCAATTGCATTTGATATTGAATTACAATGAACATGCTTAATGCTTGAATGTATGGTTTTGCTTCCGATGTATGGTGATAATCTATGCATGTTTTAGTTCAAAGTATTTCAATTTTTATGTGTATGTTCATGGGGTTGGCATCCCGGGTAGATAACAGAGATTGGTAGCGTCCTCGTCGTTGGTCGGAGAGTCAAGGACGTTACAATGAACTCATTACCTTTTTCAATTTCTCGAATGTCTGTTGTGCTATCTTCGACCTACTGAATGCCCCCTTCTTGGTAAGATCCTTGAGGGGTGCGGTCATATGTGAGAATCCACTGGCATACCTCTGTAGTAGGTTCAAAGGCCCAAAAATCCCTTCAGTTCTATCACATTTTTAGGTGTAGGCCAATCCAAAATTGCCCGAATCTTCTCTAAGTGCACTTGGACCCCGTTGGCCCCTATCACATGCCCTAAGTATAACATCTCCTGCATGCCAAACTCACACTTGGACATTTTTGCATATAGTGATTGCTCCTGTAGAATTCCAAGTACTTCATCTAGATGCCTCAAATGATCTTCCCAAGTTCTATTGTATATCAATATGTCGTCGAAGAATACCAGAATATACTTACGTAACTACGTCTTGATGATATGGTTCATGCATGACTGGAAAGTAGCTGGTGCATTAGTGAGCCCAAATGGAATCACTAGAAACTCATAATGTTCGTAGTGGCAACGGAAAGCGGTCTTTGGAACATCCTGTTCTCTGACCCAAATCTGATGGTACCCTGAGTAGAGATCAATTTTGGAAAAGTAGTTTGCCCCCTGTAGTTCATCCATCAACTCATCAATCCTAGGGATGGGATACCTATTCTTTATGGTCTTCTTGTTGAGTTCCTTGTAATCAATCCACATCCGTAAGGTTCCATCTTTTTTCTTCACTAGCACTACTGAAGATGCAAAGGGACTGGAGATAGGTTTGATGTACCCTCGCTTGAGTAGTTCCTTGATTGTACTCGCTATCTCATCTTTGTACCTCTTGGGATGTCTATAAGTAGTGGTAATAATTGCTTGGGTCCCCTCCTCTAACTCAATAATGTGCTCAAATCCCCTATCTGGAGGTCGACCTGCTGGAAGGTCTCCGAATACTTCCTTGTGCTTCTGCAGTAATGCCTCTATATCTGCTGGATGTTGTGTGGCCTCATCTAGTGGTTTCCTGAAGGTAACCAAACACTCTACAACCCACTTAATATCTCCCTGTCAGAGTACTGCCTCCATCCTGTGTGATGTCACTGTTGTGGGAGGTTAGGTATTCATCCCTCTCAATACTATCTTCTGTCCCTCTGCTCTTGTAAACTCCATCTCCATGGTCTAGTAGTTTGTGGAATACTTCCCTATGGAATACAACCACTGAAATCCTAGTACCACATGCATGTCAGGTACATATACCACATAGAATGTCTCTATCACTGTATAATCCCCAAGTGTTACTTTTAATTTAGGAATCCTCTGACTACACTCCATGGTGTGACCTGCTGCTGCTACTGAAAACCCATCAAAACTAGCAGTCTGAATGTCTCTCTTTTTAACCCATGCAGCATCAATAAAGTTGTGGGATGCCCCACCATCTATCAGTACTCCCACTCTGTGGCCCTGTACGATACCTTTGATCTGGAGAGTGTGGAATCTAGGAACCCCTGTCATGGTAGCAATGGTACCTCCTGAGGCCTGTCCCTCAACAACTGTCTCTGGTGTGTCTCCCTGCTCCTGATCCTGGTAATCCTCATCCTCCCCACTATCGAAATAGGCCTCTATGTAGTAGGCCTTCCCTTTTCCGTAATATCTGTGACCTGGTACCCATGTTTCATGGAAAGTGAAACATAGCTTTTTTCTTCTAAGGTCTTGTTGGGTATCATTGTCCATCCATTCTTTCTTGGGACATTCTTTTTGGAAGGGTTTCCTCTCTTCATCTTTAATAGGCAAATTGGTTCTTGGACAAAACCTATTTTTGGGCACTGCATCTTGCAAGTCTCTAGTTCAGTTGATGGCATCTGCTAGGGTGGTGGGCCTGTAAGACTCGACCCATCCCCGTAAGGGTTCAATGAGAGCTTCAATGAATAACATAATCAACCTACTCTCTGATATATCTGTCACCATGACTGTTATCATCTGAAACTCTAAAATAAATGAATCTACACTACCTGTCTGCTTGAGCTGTGCCAACTCTCTAAAGTGTACCTCAGGGTCCTTCCGATCAAATCGCTCAATGAGCCTCTGTGTAAAATATGGGTACGATGTGATGGTATTGTGACCCAGTGTCACTAACCTGTGGTACCACCACTCATATGCTTCTCCATCCAAATGCAAGGTAGCCAATTTAACGGCATCTGTCTCAATCATGGGGTTGAGCTGGAAGTATGTATCCAACTTCTGCACCCAATTCCAGGTTGGGCCACCCCAGGTGCCCTCAAAGGTAGGGATAGTTAGTTTCCCTACGGTGCGCTGTAACTCATAGTTCTAGGTGAATGGCCTATTGTAAGCTTTGGGTTTGTTCTTACTTTTCAAGTGGTAGAAGTCAGTGAAGGTCATGGTGGAATGAAAGTCCTCTCCTAAAGCTCTATATTCTCTCAGATAGGCACTCATGGATTCTTATGGTTCTGCTTGTGCTAGAGGCACTGCAGCTGGACTATCTAAGAATTGAGGCATGGTGGGTCAGAAAGGATTGTATATATGGGGATGGATCCACATGTTGGTATGTAAGTTCTCCCTACTACTGCTGGTGGATACCCTATCACTTTTGGGAAATAAGGGACTGTGTGGGGTGGGCCCATTTTTATTAGTCATTTGCCTCAAGGTACTCATCATTTCTTTTTTCCAAATAGTGAGTTATTTTATGGCTGATATGAGACTATTGAAAGTTGTTTTATCATAATAGACCATTATTTCTTTTCCTTTCCCAAACTGATACTCTCTATTCCCCAAATCTATGTCCTCTAACTTCTCTTCTCTGTCTCTACACCTCTATCTACGGTGAGTAATGTTGCATGGGCCTTTTGAATTCATTTATAATTTTACATGCCCACAACTGGCAAGAAAAATAGATCTGATACCACTGTAATATCCCAGATGTGGATATTCCACTGTTTTCTATACTAGGGCTTGCTTAAGCCTCCCGATTTACAATAATACTGAAATAAACTTGCATGCAAAGTGCTGGGAAAATGGCCCTATTTTATAGCTAAATAGGGTAGAGAATTTTATGGTGACAGATCAACACTTACCACAGATAATTTGATTGATAATGCTCCAAAGATAATACACATGCATCTAGTGAAGAACTGGTGCTCCTTGCCTCCGGTGTTAACCCAGCAGCACGAACCCCTGAATCATCTAAATATGATGTTTTCAATGAAGGAGTAGTCTAATGCAGATGAGAATTTGCAGGAATGGAAGTCTTCCCATGTCGAAGAGATTGCTTAAATCATGCAGAAGTTATGAGCACTCTGTTAACACCTGTATTTAACAAAGGGAGAAATAACACCATAGTGGAGATAAGGTAATGTTGTTTAAATACTTTGGTTAAAGGATATAGTGCAAGGGTGCAATGATAGTCAAAGTATCGATCAATTTGCCAAAGAGCCCAGGCCGCGATGAAGGAAGGAAGAAAATCAATGGTTGGTATTCCCCCCGCCCTTCGCAACATGCGAGGAAGATAAGACAGGTTCCGACTTTTAACCAGCTGCACAGATCAAAGGTTATAAAGTGGTCCTGGGCAGATCCACGGCTCACATCAAATCCGCCTTGTGAAGGCACGAGTTGGTTAAGAAAATGGAGTCTGGCGGAATCGTGTATCCTTCTCTCAATCCGACTGCGGAGAGGCGAGGTCAGATCATATCGAGGGATGGGAGTGATTCCGGAAGCGAAACCTGTGCGGCGGATAAGCCCAAACGGCCCAGCGGAATTTGTTATCCAATGACACATCCGACGGACGGAAATCAAAGCGGGATAGATCAACGATTATTATAAGTTCCGGGGAGTGAAACTGCACGGGAGATAAGTCCCAGACTCCCAGCGGAATTGGGTAGACGTCGACAGATCTGATGGCTGATGAATGTCGGGCGATCACATCAACGGCTGAAAAAGATTCCGGAGCCCAAACTTGCACGTTGGATAAAGGGAAGGATCCCAGCGGAATTTGATAGGTGGCAAGTGATCAAACGGCTCGCCAATAAAGGTATATTAGATCGAGGGCTGTGGATGATCCCGGAGATTAAAGCTGCACGAGGGTTAAAGCCAGAAAGCCCAGCGGAATGTGGTACGTGGCGTTTGATCCAATGGTGAAAAATGGAGGGTACGGCACATCAACGGTTGTGAGCGTTTCCGGGGCACGGAGTTGCACGTTGGTTAATACCAGGGCGCTGGGCGGAACGGGATACATGGCACACGATCCAAAGGCTAGGAATTAAAGAGAAACCAGATCTATGGTCGTGGATGAAACCGGAAAATAGAAGTGCACGACAGTTAGAGATAAGTGGTGGTTGCAGAAGTTAATGCTGTCCACGTGGCGAATTGGGCGGTCCTATAAAGGCAAGGTTGACCCCTCCAATGATTATTTTATTTGCTCGGGACCCGACGAAAAGGACCTGGCGATTTGGGAGCTTCCATTTGTCAGTACCAGGCACGTTCCGAACACGCGCTTCCACAGTAAACCAGGTAGGACTTTAATCCTGTAACTCCTCCGTCCAATTACTGGTATAAATTAAGAAAGGATATTTGATCAAAATGATGTTGCCAAGAACCCCAAAGTGAAACCTGTTGGTGATGCCGTTGAAGACAAGAATATTGGCACCGAGGAAAATCCTAAAATCATAAAATTATCCAAGAAGCTGTCGGAAAAGGAGAAAGAGGAGTATGTAAAGTTGATGAAAAAATATACAGATGTGTTTGCCTGGAGTTATGAAGACCTCAAAGAATATGATACATCTATCATACAACACACTATTCCTATAAAGCCTGGGGAGAAGCCTTTTAAACAGAAACTCAGAAGGATCAATCCTAAACTGATCCCTGCCATTGAGAAGGAAATAAGGAAGTTATTTGATGCTAAGATCATTGTTACACTCAGATTTTCTAAATGGGTTGCAAATTTGGTTCCTGTCAGAAAGAAGAATGGAGAGATAAGACTGTGCATAGATTTCCGCAATTTGAATAAGGTCTCCATGAAAGACAACTATCCCTTGCCCAAGATGGATCATATACTGCAGCAAGTGGTGGGAGCTGAAAGGATTTCGATGCTGGATGGTTTTTCCGGGTATAATCAGATCAAAGTGCTGCCAGAAGATCAGGAGAAGACCGCCTTCACTACACCATGGGGCACTTTCATGTATGCGAAGATGCCTTTTGGTTTGATGAATGCAGGTGCCACTTTTCAGCGAGCTATGGACATTGCCTTTGCAGGAGAAATTGGAAGTTTCGTGGTGATTTATATGGATGATATCACAGTCTACTCAAAGTCTGACAGAGAGCATCTCCATCATCTGGAGAAGGTCTTCATGAAGTGTAGGAAGTATGGCATATCTTTGAACCCTAAGAAGTCTAATTTTGCGCTAGAAGAGGGAAAGCTGCTAGGCCATATAATATCCAAAGATGGCATAAAGATTGATCTTGAAAGGGTGAGTGCGATTCTGAAGGTAGGAGAACCCAAAAGCAAAAAGGAGATACAATCATTTCTGGGACAGGTAAACTTCTTGAGGAGATTTGTACCAAGCTTTGCTGAGATCTTGGTGAATATTACAAATATGTTGAAGAAAGGTCATGAAATAAAATGGAATACAGAAGCTAAGGAGTCATTTTGGGAAATCAAGAAAGCAATTTCAGAAGCCCCTGTCTTGGTAAGTCCAGATTTTGCCAAATATTTTTCAGTATTCTCATATGCTTCAGAACATACTATAGCAGCAGTATTATTGCAGAAAAATGATGAAAATTTGGAACAACCCATAGCCTTTTTCAGTAAAATGCTACGGGATGGGGAGTTGAAATATGATATCATGGAAAAGCAGGCCTATGCTCTGATTAAAGCATTAAAGGATTTCAGAGTATATGTTTTGCATTCCCATGTAATTGCACATGCTTCGACTGCTGCAGTAAAAGCAATTTTGACTCAGCCAGACCCCGAAGGAAGGAGGGCGATATGGATAGCTACATTATTGGAATATGACATAGAAATAAAACCTACGAAGCTGGTTAAAGGACAAGGGTTAGCAAAGATGATGACAAAGTCAAATTGTGAATCTTTACAGATCAATTTTTTGACTCACCAGTCTGATCAGTTAGACACAGAGATAGAAGTGATGGCTGACTTTGTGTCCTCTCCATGGTACTCTGGCGTTGTGTATGTCCTCCGAAATTTGCAGGCACCGGAAGGGTTAAGTAAATCGAGAGCAAGATCTGTAAAGTTGAAATCTGCTAAATTCTGTATCATAAATAAATATCTTTATTGGAAGGATCCTGGAGGAGTTCTACTAAATTGTCTGTTGGAAGATGAAGCCCAGCAAGTTACCAGAGAGTTTCACAAAGGAGACTGCGGGGGACATCATTCTTGGAAGGTGACTGCAAACAAAATCCTAAGAGCTGGTTACTATTGGCCTACGTTATTCTATGATATATATAAAGAAACCAGCAAATGTCATCAATGCTAAATTTTCGACGGTAAGAGAAAGGTACTGTCTCTCCCTCTGGATCCAATAACAGTTGTCTCTCCCTCTGGATCCAATAACAGTTGAGGCTCCTTTCCAGCAATGGGGTTTGGATTTTATTGGTGAAATAAACCCCAACTCATCAGGTCAGCACAGGTGGTGGATCTTGACAGCTACAGACTATTTTACTAAATGGATAGAGGCAATTCCTACCAGGAGGGCCACTGAGAATGTGATCATGGAGTTTCTTGAAGAAAATATATTGGCTCGGTTTGGGTGTCCAAAAAGGATAGTAACAGACAACGCAACCGCTTTCAAATCCAGGAAGATGATTAACTTTTGTCATAAGTATCATATAAGCCTCAATCATTCTACCGCCTATTATC
>LPNX010809826.1:239088-301233 GCA_001517045.1 Pseudotsuga menziesii | reverse complement strand
AGAGCAGTTTCAGATTGATGACTTGGTTTTGAAGTGGGATGCTCCTAACGAAGACAAGCATGGAAAGTTCGACCCTATGTGGGTCGGACCTTATGTTGTTGCTGGATACAGAGGACAAAATGCGTTTTTGCTGGAATATACAAATGGGGTTCTTCTGGAGAGCAACCTCGTAAATGGAAGATATCTGAAGCATTACCTGTCCTGAGGGGGAAGGTAAAGTTTGTATCATAGAATTGTATATATTTGTTTCTCTTTACAAATAAATAGCAATGGTAAGCCGAATGTATTTGAAGCTCGCAGTGAAAGCCCTAAGATCCAGGAGGCTTACCATTCTTTTTTAAAAATATCTAAAAATGATATATTTACAAAAGACAAAAGATGGGTTTTTGGGAGTTAGTATACAAAATCAAAAACAGGCACCTGGTCTACGAGTTCTTTGATACCTCGCAGGGAGGATATCATCCCCAGATGGAGCCAGCTGTTAACACCTGTATTTAACAAAGGGAGAAATGAGACCATAGTGGAGATAAGGTAATGTTGTTTAAATACTTTGGTTAAAGGATATAGTGCAAGGGTGCAATGATAGTCAAAGTATCGATCAATTTGCCAAAGAGCCCAGGCCGCGATGAAGGAAGGAAGAAAATCAATGGTTGGTATTCCCCCCGCCCTTCGCAACATGTGAGGAAGATAAGACAGGTTCCGGCTTTTAACCAGCTGCACAGATCAAAGGTTATAAAGTGGTCCTAGGCAGATCCACGGCTCACATCAAATCCGCCTTGTGAAGGCACGAGTTGGTTAAGAAAATGGAGTCTGGTGGAATCGTGTATCCTTCTCTCAATCCGACGGCGGAGAGGCGAGGTCAGATCATATTGAGGGATGGGAGTGATTCCGGAAGCGAAACCTGCGCGGCGGATAAGCCCAAACGGCCCAGCGGAATTTGTTATCCGATGACACATCTGACGGATGGAAATCAAAGCGGGATAGATCAACGGTTATTATAAGTTCCGGGGAGTGAAACTGCGTGGGAGATAAGTCCCAGACTCCCAGCGAAATTGGGTAGATGTCGATAGATCTGACGGCTGATGAATGTCGGGCGATCACATCAACGGCTGAAAAAGATTCCGGAGCCCAAACTTGCACGTTGGATAAAGGGAAGGAGCCCAGAGGAATTTGATAGGCGGCAAGTGATCCAACGGCTCGCCAATAAAGGTATATTAGATCGAGGGCTGTGGATGATCCCGGAGATTAAAGCTGCATGAGGGTTAAAGCCAGAAAGCCCAGCGGAATGTGGGACGTGGCGTTTGATCCAACGGTGAAAAATGGAGGGTACGGCACAGCAACGGTTGTGAGCGTTTCCGGGGCACGAAGTTGCACGTTGGTTAATACCAGGGCGCCGGGCAGAACGGGATACGTGGCACACGATCCAAAGGCCAAGAATTAAAGAGAAACCAGATCTACGGTCGTGGATGAAACCGGAAAATAGAAATGCACGGCAGTTAGAGATAAGTGGTGGTTGCGGAAGTTAATGCTGTCCACGTGGCGAATTGGGCGGTCCTATAAAGGCAGGGTTGACCCCTCCAATGATTATTTTATTTGCTCGGGACCCGACAAAAAGGACCTGGCGATTTGGGAGCTTCCATTTGTCAGTACCAGGCATGTTCCGAACACGCGCTTCCACAGTAAACCAGGTAGGACTTTAATCCTGTAACTCCTTCGTCCAATTACTGGTATAAATTAAGAAATGGACCAAAGGAGTGAGGTTAGTGTGTCTGGTCGGGTCATGGATGATAGAGAGGAATTTTTAATAGACAGACACAGGGGCGTCTGCGACCCCTTCCTGTACACAGGGAGCGTGTCCGGCAGCAAAGAGAAGTTGTGGTCTTATTTTTCATAGGGGAATGACGTTCTGAATGTATGCATGTCCTTTTTGTACCATTTCGCCCTTGAGCAAACCCTCCACTTCCCTGAATTTGCCGAATGGTGCGCGGTGAACTATTCTCCCTCTCAGAGGATCATTGTGAGTAGGTCCGCGTCAAAAATACTGTGTAAAATTGATGCTCCGGTCGTTAGAGAAAACCTTAGTCTGCCCGAAAGCTACCCTGTAAATCGTGAGTCTGTAAATGAATCTGTCCTTGCTGAGTTTTTCAAAAATTGCAAAGGTGAAAGTCGCTCTCAATTCCTGTCAAGTATCCTGAAGGAAGGTCAGTCTCTCGAAAGCCTTTTCTCACCTTACCCTTTGCACGTTTTTAGAACTGAGGTGCAACTAGTAATGTCTTTGGTCTGTCAAGTGTTAGGTCTAGATGACGATTGTCATATAGGTGATGTTATCCTTGGTTTCTTGTTAAAAATAAACTCTTTAAGTCCAGAGTCCCAGTCATTCCCAGTGATTAATTTAGATGAGTACCTTGCCGAAGCGATCCACCTCCAGTTGACTGAATTTCCCAAGGTCCAGTTTTTTAGATTTCAAACACACTTGCTTAGCATGTTACTATGTTCTAATGTTACTGAATTAAAGTTCTTAAGTGCTCTATCTTCTTCTGATTTGCCCAAGCAAATCAACATGGTCGAATTTGCCAATTCGATCATGTCCGAAATATACAGGATGTTATTTGATGAAGACTTGCCCCGTGTCCTGGATGAAATGAGATGTCTAATGCAGTCGTCGCCCGAAGAGCGAGTGGGGGACTGGTTCCTGTACAGAGGTTACACAGTGTTAAGAGTATATGGCTTTACTGGTCAGCCTTATAGGCTACCATCCTTCTTGACCCCAAGGATTTTCGCACTGGAGTTCATGAGGCAGAGATTGTTGTCAGAGGAGGAGCACTTTGGTGCTTTCAGAAAGTCTTTGAATATTAAATTTCCATTTAAAGTAGGCCCTTTCATTTTTAAAGGTAAAGGTGCCCTGGCATTTATAGAAAGGTTGATGGAGAATATGGATTTCATAAAAGATGTAAATATGAACTACGACCCCCACCAGGTGATCTCATTGAGAAAACAGGCAAACAGGAATAAACCATTTGAGCATCAGGCTATTGAGGGGCTGGCTGAAATGGAAAATTTATTACAGTGTACTGACAGGTCAAAGTTTGATGAAGAGACAGCAGCCCAAGTAACAGAAGGTGCTGGTATTTTGGTCAAGAGGAGTTTGTCTGAAACTGAGAGTATGGATGTAGACGAGGAGGGCCCCCATAAAAGGACAAAGCTGTTGCAGAGTGGCGAAATTATAGATGAGGAGGTTTCTGATGGTTCCAAAAGAGGTGCCCTAGTTCCCCTGAAAGCGGTGCAGGTAATCCAAGTCTCTTTTAAGAATCCGGAAGGTGATGTAGATAGTTCAGAATTGTGCCACGTGTTTAAGTCGAAGGAAGACCTAAAAGCCAGTTACATGGAAAAGAGGAAGCAGTCTATGGAGGAAACGAGAAATTTTCTCCCGAAGGTTAGAAGTCTGTACAGTTCGAAGACCTCTCTGGTCTCTGCTAGAGATGCTGAGAGGAATACTTTTAGAATGGCTATGGTAAGTGACAAGAGAATGTCTGAAATAGAAATCCGGTTAGACAAAATCAGAACTCCGGACAAAATTCAACTCCACAAACAGACAAGCGATATCATCTACTCAGACTTGCTTCAAGCCATGATGAAGATCAATAAATTGCAAGTCTTGATAGATAAATTGGAAATCCAGTTGAAACATGAGAAAGTAGAGAATAAAGCAAATGCTTTTCAGATTAAGAAGCTGCAGACAGACATTGCTAGTTCAGACAGTACACAGGCAGTCAAGAGGTTGTTAGAGGAAAAGGATAATGCCCTCCAAGTCCTGAAGAAGAAACTGAAAATCCCAGGCACTGAACATGTTCAGTCATTTGAATTGCTAGCCCTCCAAGAAGAAAAGGATAAAGTCCATCAGGAGATGATGGAATACAAAGGAAGAGCCGGAGAGTTACAGGAGGAAAAAGAGAAGTGGGAAGCCGAAAGGGAGGAGCTGTTAGCCCAAATCTCCTTGATGAAAAAAGATCAGAATGAAGAGAAGGAGATTATGGAAGAGTTGATGAGCCAAACTCCCACCAGCGAGGATTTGTCTATTGTAAATATCCAGAAGCCTTTAGATGATTTCTCTACTGATGATTTGTTAGTACTAATGTCACAGGTGAGTTTGAAGGAAGAAGCAATCAAAGATTTGAGAGCAGAAAATGAGAAGATGAAAGCTGAACTGGTTAAAGTTAATGAAAGCAAAAAACAGATCTTGCAAGACAAGAATCAATTACAGAAAAAGCTCGATGAGCTAAAAGAAAAATGCATTGGGAAAGGCCCTGTTCAGGGGGCGAAACATATCATTTGGGACACCCTGACTATAGAGATTACCAAGTTTCGACACTACTTGAATTTTATTGATGATTTGAGTATACTGACAGATTCGGCTCAACAAAAACTGAAATTGGTAAATGAACACATGGCAAAAAGACCCCTCACTACAGCTCAGAACGCATAAAATATTCTGAATTCACTGACATACCAGAAGTTGCACGACATGGGCATAAAGGACAGAATCTCAATAGTGCTGTGGGCGAAGAAGATCATCCACAAACACCATTTAATGAAGACAGTCCAAGACAAGTCAGAAGAATTGCTTGTGCAGGTCAATAAGTTCAAACAAGAGTTTAAAGAGCTATTCGAAGATGGATTGCCGTCCTTTTGGGACGAAGAAGGTTGGATTCTCCCGCCGGAACATTATCATCACTTGCTTGTCCGGGCTCGCATGGACCACTCAAAATTTAATAGCTTGGAGAAGAGCCTGAAAGGACAAACCATTGTGAACATGTTGATGGAAGACTTCGAAATCCTGTAGAAGTTCGCAATCATCAGAGCCAGATCGCCCAAGAAATCTTATGAAGCATTTATGGAGCTCGAGGTAGCAATTCCGGAGATGATGGAGTGTGACACCCCAAGTTCAGAGCAATGGAAAGCGGTAGAGCGGTTTGGGAAAACAAAGTATATTCTTCCCCCCTAGGAACAGGTGTCAGGTACATGGAGCTGATGGTGCAAAGACATGGAGCTGATGGGGCAAAGACATGGAGCTGATGGGGCAGAGACGTGGAGCTGTTGGGGCAAAGACGTGGAACTGATGGGGCAGAGACGTGGAGCTGTTGGGGCAAAGACGTGGAACTATTGGGCGAAAGTTTGTTATCCAATTGATTTGTACTTTGTGATCTGTTAGGAATGGGGTTGTAACAACTTCCTAGTGGTGTAGGAATTCAGTTACAAACTCTAATTTACGCCGATCATTCTGTTATTGATCTGTTGGGGGCCGACTTATTGTTTTATCTATAAATTTGTATCTTTTTATGAGATGGGGGTTGAAACCCATCGGGTCGTGAATAATTTTGGAGGACATATCTGTTTTTTGGAATGACAAAGTAAATGCATGAGAGTTTTGTCAGAGATTCATGTGTTGTTGATATTACAGTTTGTGCTTCTTTCGTTTATGTGATTGTACCTTCTTTGTGTAACACTCCATTTTGTTTCTTCCTCGTATCTGGAATATAGCGTTAGATGATCAGAATTCATGTGTTCATGCTCTGGTTATCATTTCAGATATTATATGAATTTTTCTGCTAAAGTTGATATAGAACTCATCCTTGTTGATGCTATGTATTAATGGGTTGTTTCTTCATCTCTTATGTTCCACCAGAATCAATTTGAATGACTGTGATGATATGATTACCTTGCCTTTGATGAATATCATGTATATGCCTTTGTGGTATCTTTGTATTGTATATGACTCCATGCCCAATGGTTATGTTATTGTTTCAGCCAAATACATAAATCTGTGAGTGTTATTTTAAATCTGGTCTTGTTAAATCTTTACTGAGAGATCCCTCTCTGGAAGAAAATACCAGTTTCTTCCTAAAGTGGTTTTGCTGTTACCTTGGAGTATACCTTTTACAACCTGGGTACATTCTGAGTGCTAACACACTCTAAGCAGGCTAGCGAATTGATTTGATGGTTTAGCTGCTCATGCCCCCAGCTACACAACTCTGATGAGAGCTGCTCCGGGCGAGCAAAATGGAAACTGATAATCTCCTGGTACTGAAGGATGATACTGATGATGAGAATGGTGCCAGTATTCTAAAGATAAATGAAGATATGAGGACCCAACGAATGCTTTGGGGTTTTCCAGCTAAAAACCCCCTACGAATACACACGTGTCCCTTCAAACAATCTTCTGATGGGTACCAGATAAATGTATATGGATGAATAAGATGAAGAGTGGATGGTGGACCTAGATGGTCTACCCCGAACGAGACTAGGGAAGATATTTCACTGCCGAAACCTCGTTAGCTGAAGACATCATCTTCAACCCCAATTGTCGTGCCCACACACTGTGCTGCTACTCAAAGGCTCCAAATCAATAATAATCATAAGTGTCCTTCTCCATTCACTTTATCTTTCTTTTATAACTTTCAACTGTGAATAACCTAACTTTTGACCTAATTAGGTCACTTTAACTTCTAATTTGCAGTTGACTTGCATCCATGCGCATGGAGACTCAATTGGGTGTATGCATCATCAAATAATGCTCAGATGTCATGCATACAGGTGGCCTTTTGCTCTGGTGGCCCTCTTCTACCCCATGATGATATAATATTTATTCCCTAAATCTTCTGTATATGGCATTAGTCTTCAGTTGATTCCTTGACTGTCAGTACCCGCTCGAACCTACAGGAATCACATAGGTTAGCGGGTCGGTCCTCAATGCCTAAGCAGAAGAGGACATTACAAAATAATAGAGAGTAATGCTTCAACATCCTCATATTTCCTATAGAGTGCATCTACAACAACATTTTGCTTCCCCTTTTTATATATGATTTCAAAGTCATATCCCAACATCTTTGTTACCCATTTTTGTTGCTCTTCTGAACATAGCCTTTGTTCCAAGAAGTATTTATGGCTATCATGATCAATTTTAACCTTGAAATGTATCCCTATAAGGTAGGGGCACCATTGCTTCAAGGAATGTAGTATTTCCAACATTTCCTTCTCATAAATGGGGTTTTTAAAGTTCTTTTCCTGATTGGATGACTTGTGAAGTCAATAGGGCATCCTTCTTGCATTAGTACAACTCTAATTCCATTTCTTAAAGAATCACATTCCACAATAAAGGTTTTTGTGAAGTTTGGTGTTGTCAAAACATGAGCTATACACATGGCCTCTTTGAGTTGTTGAAAGGATTGAGTTGCCTATGGAGTCCAATAAAATGCATCTTTCTTCAATAACGACGTTAGAGGAGATGCTATTCTTCCATAGTTCTGAACAAACTTGCGGTAGTACCCTATCAGACCTAAGAATCGTCAAAGATTCTTCAGGGTTTTGGGAATCGACCAGTCCATCATGGATTTAATTTTTTTAGGGTCTACCTTGACACCTCCATGAGATACAATATGGCCCAAATACTCTACCTCCTTTATCCCAAAGAAACATTTTGAGGGTTTTGCATAGAATTCTTTCTTCTTTAGTAGTTGTAGTACTCTGTCAACATGTTGAACATGTTCTTCCCAAGAATTACCATAGATTAGTATATCATGAAATAATACCAGCACAAATTTTCTAAGGAAAGGCTTGAAAATATAATTCATCAAACCTTGAAATGTGGAAGGTGCATTTGTTGGACCAAATGGCATGACCAACAATTCATAGTGACCTTCATGAGTTCTAAATGTTGTTTTGGGGATTTCTTCATCCTTCATTCCAATATGATGATACCCGGAATAAAGATCCAACTTTGTGAAGACAACTGCTCCATGTAATTTGTCTAACAATTCATCAATGACAAGAATGGGAAACTTATCTTTAATGGTGGTCTTGTTAATCTCTTTATAATCAGGACACATACACCATGATCGATCTAGCTTGCGTACCATTACCATTGGGGAAGAGTAAGAACTTTGGCTAGGCCTAATTATGCCAACCTCTAACATTTCATCTACCATACGCTCAATTTCACTCAATTTTCTATAGGGATATCGGTAAGGTATGATGTTAGGAGGAACACTGCCAGAATTAAGTGGATAGAATAATAAAAGTCATGAACAGGTGGAAGACCTTTGGGAATACCTTCAAATACCTTGGACTGCTTATTAATGACCCTTTGGAGATCCGGGAGATAGGGAATTTTGAGGTATGAACATCTAATGAGCAGAATTGTGCAACTATACCTTGATGTCCCTTTTTTAACAACTTTGTCATACCATTAGAGCTTATCACCTTGCTTGGTTTTCCTATGATACCATTTAACTCATATTCTTTACCTTCCCATGAAAATTTCATGAAAAGTTTTTGAAAATTAAAAGCCATTGTTCCCAATGATTGTAACCATTGGACACCCAAGACAACATCAACACCAACCATTGGGATATAAATCATTGGACTATTCAATACATATTCCCCCATAGCTAGATTGATATTATGGCATTTCCCTGAGCAATTTATAGTTCCTCCATCCACAATCATTACTTGAAATTATGGTGTTGGATAAACAAAGCAATTAAGAGCTTTGGCGAATTTACAGTGAATGAAATCATGAGTACTACCCGAATCAATCAACACTGTTACATTATTATTTTTTATGTATCCTTCTATCTTGAGATTTTGAGGAGTGCTAATTCCAGCCAATGCATGACAAGATATGGTGGGAGTAATTTCTTCTGAAGTAGCCTCTTCTATTTCTCATGAAGTCGCCTCTTCTTGAGATGCTTCCTCTTCTTTTGGTTCTTCCTCTTCACAATCTATGTAGAATAATTTATTCTCGTTGCACTTATTTCGCTTACTATACTTGCTATCACAATTAAAGCACAATCCTTTTGCTCTTCTTTCATCTAGTTGTTGGGGTGTCAACCTTTGTGGTGGTTTAGAAGAAGGAACATTATTTTCTCTATATGTGTTGGGGAAGAACTTTCTAGTAGTCATTGCCATATTTTTATTTTCAACCTTCCTTACCCTCATGAAAGCCTTCTCTAGCAATGATGGTTCAAAGAGATGCACCTCATGTTGAATGCTATCTTTCAAGGTTCCAATAAAGAGATCTAACAAATTATCTTCTGAAATATTCTTCATTCTGAGACTTAGTTGCTGAAATTGCTTGATGTGATCTGTAACTGAACCTTTTTGCTTGAGATTTACCAACTGATTGAAGAAGGTGTTTCTATTTATATCCTCATAATGTGAAATCAATTATTCGGTGAATATAGACCAAGAGATAATAGACTCCTTTTTACGGTCACAAAGCCATTGGTACCATACAAATTGATTAGGTTCTAAATACAAGGATGCAATAGTTACCTTTTGCATAGTGGGCACCTGGTGTAGATCAAAGAATTGCTCTATCTGAAAAATCCACGTGATTGGATCCTTTCCATCAAACTTTCGCATGTCAATCTTGGGGCTAAAGTAGTCTCTTGGACCTGAATTTAACCTATGATGTTGTAGTGAATCATCAACTTTGGAGGACTCCAAATTCCTACTCTCCAATTGTTTTTCAATTTTCTCCAGATGTGACAGGAATAAGTCATCTTGTTCCTCCTTATCCTCTTCTTGAGTAGATAATTGAGGAATAAAGTTATGTTTGATATCCTTGATAAACTCATTCAAGTCTTGAAGATATTCTTTATTATCCATCCCTTTGAGATCTTCTTTTGTAGCCATCTTCTTTTCCAATTTAGCAAAGTCATCAATTTTCACATTTCCTTTAATCATGTCTTCCAACTTGGACACTCTAAAAGAAATGTATTCCAATTCCTTGTATGTCAGGGATGAATCCTTTGGGGTTTGAGTGGAGAGTGATTCTTTCTACTTCCTTTTGGTGGAATTTTTAACACTATCACACATTAGGGTTTACCACAAATATATCCTTCTACTAAAATCTATTCAAATGCAAAATGGCATACCCTGTTCAATCCCTAATTGGGAGATTCTTTTAGGGCTGACTTGTAACTGAGGTAGAATTTGAATTGTGACTCCTCTCAGTCTAAAAATTTGGCCTGTAGTACCTTGATATGTCCTCTTTCCAATGTCGTAGGTCTGACCTAATTTGGATGAGCCAACAAAAACTTATTGCAAACATACCAAAGCTTCTTATTCTTGGCCTATCTAGAAGAGAAAACTTGTGATGTATGCCGCGTGTCCACTGTTTTGTTTATGTATCTGAAACTTCTACCACTGCTACCCTGTTCATCCTCTTTCATATGCAACTGGTCTCACTCTATTTGGATCTTAGATTCCTCAGATATGACCTATTTCCCAATAACACTTTTTTTAGATTAGCTGCTGCACTAGTAAAAACCCTATATTCCTCTGCAATTATCTCTAAAACTGTAATGAATCAGGATTTGAATTTTTTATTGGAGATATTTTGGCGTGTTCTGGAAGTGGGTTTTTAACCTCAATCTCTGATTCCTTTTAGAAAAAAAATTTGTAGCCAATGTGCCAAGATGACTCATTTTGCAAAATCCATTCCCGAGGAAAGAGCTCTGATACCAAATGTTATGTAACAAAGTCCCAGATATAGCATAAAAAGAACATAAATAGTGAATAAGAGAGTAATCCACGCATAAAAGATGAATAGCGGAGATAAATATCAATCCTCTTCGAGGGAGGAAACTCCTTACACAATGTACTGAGTACACAAGACAAGATAAGACGATAGGATGACTAAAATGAGAATATCTCGTTCCCATATATAGGAGATAAATGTGTACAATAACAACTAATAGACCCAAGCCTACATAAATAATATGTAATGCACCACAATTTAGGGGGTAATGTGCCACACTATATGATGTAATGTGTCATCATTAAGGGCTTAACAGCGACCTGTGTTACAGTGTTTTCTGCTTCAACGTCTTCAACCTTGATGTTTCTTAACTCAACCAGTCATTTCTCCTTGGGAATGGGCTCCTCGAGTATACTGGAGGAGGAAATATGCATATTTCGAATATCTTTTCTATCGTAGCGTGGAAGGCTTGGAATTTATTGAGTGAACCAGTGATGTCTTTATCAAAGGTTTCTCCCACGTTCTTACATCTATCCAGGGTGTTGTAGTCTACTTCCATATATTTCTCACCTTTCCTGGACATATTAAGGGGACCGTTCTTATTTCCTTATTGCCATGCTACAATGTTTTCCATCCTAGCTCTAATCTATGAAACCTTTTTATTAATTTCTTGATTTTTGGACCCCATAGACTGGGGTTTAATTCTCACCCTTCAAACCTTAAAAAACAGATCTGTGACTCATTCATGTACGCCCAAATATTCATCTTGTAACACAATTGCATACTCATGAAATCCTGATAAACTTGTATTGTCTTTCTTGTAAGATTCCACCTCCATGGTCAATGCATCTTTCTCTCTCTACAAACTATCTATTTGGGTAGCGGTGCTTTCCCTTACTGCCTCGAGCTTGTTTACTTTAGCTTCCATCTCATATTTATACCTTTGGGATAAGATCTCCAATGTTCTCTTCTCCACTTGCAGTGCATCATTGTCGTGCCTCAATTCTATGCTTGTTGTTCTTGCCTCTAGTAGGAGAGCTTTTAGTGATCTGATTCTTTGTTTGGGATTCTCCTCTTCATTCAACAATTAATCAATATTATCTTCTGTGGCCATCCTTGAGGCCATAGAAATAGATGTACTTATGGCCTTAGGTGCTTTATCGGTGTTTTCAAAGATTGGGACTTCCTAAGAAATGACCATCTCAGGATGTGTACCAATTTGAAGCCTCTGTTATGTCTTTCACACAATTTGTTTATTGTGTGTAGAGTACCTATAAAAACTCAGTTTAGCTACTAAAGTTGATTTGGAGGGGTCATATATTGTAACCCAAGCTCCTTCAAAGGGAAGTGTCCCCTGGTGAGTGGGATCTCAAAACTGGTGATTGGCACATTGACATCCATATTTTGTGTTTCGACTGCTTGTGTTTTGTCCATTTGTTTTATCTCCTCTGTAGCCTTCTTCTAGGTTTCCTCGTGTTCCCTTTGATCCTTTCCCCCTTATGATAGTTCTTCTTGTTTTCCTTTTTCTTCTTACTATGTTCTAGGCACATCGACGTCCATAATTTGTGTCTTTCTTGCTTGTGTAGCTTCTGTTTCTTCTAGATCCTTTGTTTCCTTCTTTCGGGTTTCCTCGTACTCCCTTTGTTCCTCAGTGTCTTGTGATAGTTGTTCATGTTTTCCTTTTTCTTCTTCTTGTTTTCTAGATAAGGATTCTGCATGTGTCACTTCTTCAGCTTCTTGTTGTTCCTGTAGCCTCTGTTTCTCAACGTTTTTCTTCTTTTTGTTTTCTGGCCTCTATTGTTGCCCCTAAATGTTCTTCATGGGAGAATTATTTGCAAGATGAGGCTTCCCCAGTGCTTTTCCCTTTATCCATTTTCTTATCTAGGTCCTCCAAGGTTTGAAACCACTTATATATTTCCTCTTCCACACATTGGTAATGATTATAGGGCCAAGTGTACTTTACATTCGTGCAAGGATTTATGACTTTCCCCTCCCGACCATTTCTTATGAAATGTCCTTATCCAAAATGGTATTTATCGAAGTCTTTAGTAAATTCAAGGGCTTATTTTACCTTTGTAAATTTATAGGCCCCAACCGTGATTGGAAAAGGAGGCCAACCGTGATTGGAAAAGGAGGCCATACTGCCTTCTTCTTATTGTTAAGGGTAGACTCGATCCCGTTTATAAATGCTTGACGTGTGATTTCCTTCATAATAAGGTAATCTATTACATACTTGGGAATAGTGTAAGGTTCCTTTTATGCCCCGTATATCCACAAATAAGTGCCATTTTTATTTAAGTACCAATCACCCAATTTTGTCACAGTGGAAATGGCATTGTCTGACATACACTTGGTCGGGTTCCCATGTATGATTTTGTATAGTGGCCTAATGAACTCTTCACATATTTTCTTGTAGCTTGGGATGTGTTTTTGGGCCAAAATTACTTGGAAACATACATGAATAGGAGTCTCCCTGGGAACCAAGTGCCATCCCATACCTGAAAAAAAAATTGATGGGCAGACCGCGCCTATGAGATATAAGGACACATAAACGTCTGATTGTTGCTTGAAAAACCCTCTTTGCACATGGAGCACCACGTCCTCCATATTCTGTGAGAGGATGTCAACCCAACTGAATCTTGCATCGTGATTAGTGAAGTAGTGCAATAGAGGGACCCAATCCATCTAAAAATGTGTCGCATCCACCTGTTCTTATAACTGACATAAGAGTGTTGTGATCATCATTTAGGGTCGTCTGAGTGTCCTGGTGTTGTAGATGCCATTTTCATTTTGGAAAAATTGTTTTTTGGGATCCAAGTTTACTTAAAGAAATTTAAATAGTTAAGCTCTATCGACAACAACCACTTGTCCATAAAATCAATCTATGGTGCTATAAACCTATAGTACTTGGCCATGGGAGTAAGCACAAACAACGTTATGGGTTCTCTTGTAGTTTTATTTACAATGCGCCTCTTACCATTGGTGCAAGGAAGGAGCCATTCCATAATTTCCATGCATGGGAACAATTCGTTTCCGCTTACCGCATTATGAATCCTGAACCGTCTTATGTTCTTGACTAGTGGGATCTCATATTTTCTTGTCATTTAGTATTCTTCGAATCTTGAACCGTCTTATGTTCTTGACTAGTGAGATCTCATATTTTCTTGTCATTTAGTATTCTTCTGCTCGAAAGAATTGATACATATCGCCCCATTGGTATTCAACATCGGCTCCAGTGGTGCTATTGGTGTCTCGAAACTGCAATAGTAGAATGGGCATTCTTACTTCCTTTGTCATTTTGTAGTTTGGTGAAATATCTTGGGTGGTATTTGAATGTGGTTGGGATTTTTATTTGGACATGGTTTGCTCCTACAGATCATCAACCATGTCAATTAGTGTTCATCTATAAGTTGCCATATATATGGATTGACATAAAAGAAAACAATTATGGAGTGATAGGAATATATCAAAATATACCTACCTCACCAATAATATTCTGGAAAATGCTTATATAACTAATGCAAACTACGTGTCACATACTTATGATAGTAGTACAATGAGAATTAAATTAAACGTCATGGATGCCAATTTGAATGGAAAAATGCATCACATTACTAGCTCTATATCAATAAAACTTTTGTCCAAACAATAGTTTTTACCAAAATTTTTTTATATAATCAAATTACTATGTCAAATTATATAAGTTTACATTATTTTATTTTTATAAAATTAAAATAAAATGAATTATCTATATTATAAAACTAAATGACTTCAGTTATCAATGAAGTAAAACAAAATAAATTTGTTTTCTCAAATTCTCATCAAAGTGCATCATGGATCATACATAACAAAATCCACTTCCTTGAAATATTTTTTGTAGCTTGGTATGTGCAAGTTCATGTGAAGTAATAATTGAGGAATCCAAAACAGTCCCTACTTTAGAAAAACAACATTATTTGACAATTGAATCCAACTCTCGAATCACGGTTCGTATGTTGTTTTGTTTCACCCTCGATTGAATGATGTATATTTTCTTATATAACGTCATTGTTGAAGGGTTATTTCTTCACTAAAATATTGTGACTGGCAAGATAAAAAGTTTAAAAAATTAGTTGAAAGGGCAAGCTTTCGGGCTTACAGGACGAGTCTAGGTGCCCATTACGGCCTTCCATGGCAAGTTTGGGCGGACCTTTGCGGCCCTTCTCTGCGATTCATGGTGCTTGTTTCGGCCTTCCATGGCAAGTTTGGGCGGACCTTTGCGGCCCTTCTCTGCGATTCATGGCACTTGTTTCGGCCTTTTAGGGCCAGTTTGGGCGAACCTTTGCAGCCCTGCTCGGTGATTCATGGCGCTTTTTTTTGGCCTTCCAAGGCGAGTTTGGGTGGACCTTTGTGACCCTTCTTGACGAGTCGTGGCGCCTGTTTTGGCCTTCCAGGATGAGTTTGGGCAGACCTCTGTGGCCTTTCTTAGTGAGTCATGGCGCCTGTTTCGACCTTCCAGGACGAGTTTGGGCAGACCTTTGCATCCTTTCTCGGCGAGTCGTGGCACCCATTTCAGCTTTCCAGGACGAGCTTGGGCGCCCTGTGCGACCTTTCTCAGCGAGTAAAGGCGCCCATTTCGGCCTTCCAGGACGAGTTTGGGCACCCGTTGTGGCTTTCCACGACGAGCTTGTGCGCTTGTTGCAGGCCTTCAAGATGAGTTTGGCCGCATAAATTTTAATATTATTAAATGCGATCTATATTTTTTCATAACATAGAAAGAGTAGAAGCAAGGTGTGAGCTTGTATTTTGCTTTTTGCGAAGGAGAAGAATATCTCTTTTATCACAATTTTTGGGGACTCGAAAGTGATCATGGACTGTGCAAAGGATGTTCATTCTCTATAACTGTATTCCTGCTCCTGAACTCATTAATCTCTCCAGAGTTGTCCCTTATAAATTGCTCCCCATCACTATGGGTTTCAAGTATCTTGGGTTCTTCATCAAACCCCTGGGGTATAGATCCAATGATTGGCTTTGGCTTGTACAAAAGTTTGAAAAGAAAATCAGTCTATGGACTCACAAGCTTTTCTCACTGGGAGGCAGGTTGGTACTTGTGCAATCTATTCTCTCTAGCATCCCTGTCTAATGGATGGGTTTAGCTCCTATACCGGTCTCTATCTTGCATAAACTCAGAAGCATTTTTTTCGCTTTCTTATGGGGATCTTCAGGGCATACTCATAAATACCACTTTGCTAGCTGGATGGACTTATCTTGGCCAAAGAAATTTGAAGGATGGGGAATCAAAAATTTTCATTGGTTCAGCATTGCTCTCCGTCTTAAGACTTTTTGGAGAGTCCTCTTCAGTGATAGCCTTTGGCATAGAGTACTTATCTCTAAGTATCTGAGGCAGACCATTGTCATCTCTTGGCTCAGGAAGAAAAAGTTCAATACTAGGGGTGTTTCAGCTATCTGGAGGGGGTTTATTCAAACTCTTCCCTGGATGGGTACCCACCTTACTTGGCAAGTAGGGAATGGTAATGATATCCTGATTGGTATTGATCCTGTGATGGGCAATCCTGCTTCCTTTCCCTTCCCTGATGAACTACGAACATATTTGGAGGACCTGGGAATTATCACACTTGCTCAGGCGCATAATACATTACCAGATGCTTATCAATACTGGTTTTCTGCTGAAGAATTATATCTGGAAGGTGATTGGAATTATGTTTGGAACTCATTTATCAGATGCCTGAATCTGAATGGCATTAGATTATCATTTGAACCCGACTCGCTGATTTGGGAGTATAATAAAATAAATGGGTCGATCTCTGCTGATAAAGTGTATGAATGTATTGTCAATACATATAAACCAGATCCGGGCTGTCGGCTGTTTACTTCTCTTTGGTCGAGTCTCCTTCCAAGGAAGATTGGATGTTTTACATGGTTGGTATTAAAAAATAAAATACTCACCTGGGACAATTTACAGAAGAAAGGAAAAATCGGGCCAGGTATTTGCTCCTTGTGTTTTGCAAATTATGAGACTGTTCACCACATTTTCACTAGCTGTTTGATTTGGAGATGTATATTGGGGGCTGTATGTGATCAATTGCAATTAAGTATACCCCCTGTAGCTGACTCTATATCAGTTTTTTTTGAAGAATGGGCAGCCTCCCATCATCGCAGTTCTGATCTGTTTTACATCCCACATTATGCGATTTGGGCTGTATGGAAAGCTCGTAACAGAGTTGTTTTTGATGGTTATAAGGTAAATATATTATGTGTTATGCACCAGATTTTATATGCTGCTAAAATTTCCACCTCTCGGCCTGTCACTAAGGGAAAGAAATTCAAATCAGTCAGACAGATTGGGCCTAGACCACTCATGGTTTATCCTTGTGGTTACTTCGATGGTGCATCAACTTCTTCTGCAGCGAGCATTGGTTATTGTTTGCATATCAATGAGAATCACCGTCTCGAATTTGCGCTGGGGGTTGGACATGGATCCAATACAAAAGCAGAACTCCTTGGACTTTGGGCAGTTCTGCACACATCCCAAATGATGGGAATCCCTTTAGCCCGCATTTACGGTGACTCACAGGTCATTATCAACTGGGCTAAAGGTATATCTGCTCTCTCCCCACCAGATCTCCTTCACTGGTGCAGGGAATCTCAAAAGCTTCTCAAGAGCTTCAAAGATCTTTCCATCATTCACATCTATCGGGAATACAATGGGATTGCAGACCGTCTTTCAAAACAAGCACTCACATACTATCTTGGTTCTGGGTGTTTTTTTGAAATTTTTGATGACCATTTGGTCACTTGTGACTCTTTCCAGCGCCTTTGAGCGTGTACTGGGGATATCTCCCCTTCATTTGGGACATGTCCTGATTGTTGACTGAATGTTTCTTTTGGACCGCAGCTCTGGTCCCATGTTTCCCGATAGGTGGGAATGGTGATGAACGATCATTAACATGATGAGACAGATTTCTGATGGGAACACTATGCACTCCATTCCCTCCGGCTGCATCTTGGACGTGATTCAGTATTGTATTGATGTATCTTTGCTGATGTATGTCCCTTTGGGTGGCTGTTACCAAAGCCCTTTGATTCTTAATAAAGAATATCGAGGTCTGATTTTTTCTTCTGAAAAAAAAGGATGTTCATTCTCTTCACTCTATTGAGCTCCATCACTGGATTATGCGGGTAAAGAATCTCATAAATAGTTTCCAGCATATTACTTTTAATCATATTTATGGTGAGCGAAATACAAAAGGATATATTCCTTGCTGCTTATGTTTAGTATGGCGTCACCAGCTTTTACGAAGATGGTCTTATGTGGTTTTGTTTTTTAATTTTTTTGTGTGAAAAAAAAAGAAAGAGTTAAAGAAGTATTCCAAGGATTAATGACAAACTTGACTTCGCCAATGTTAATTTCTTACCCATATACTTATAATTGTGCAAGGTATTTGTTATGCTTATAAATTTTTTAGTTGTGGATTTTAAGAAACAATAAGATTTCTTTCAAATGTATTTCCAATCCATCCATGAATTTATAGTTGATACATATGTTGATATCTCTAAATCTATTGCATCTTCTTAACTAGATAGAGATAGTAAATCACTTTACACACCTAAATTATCTAAGTCATGATGCCTCTTCATTCCATCCAAAAGGTTTTCTACCAAAATTACCTAAAAAGAAGAGACACTTCATTCCATCCAAAGAGTTTTCTACCAAAATTACCTAAAAAGAAGAGACACTGAGTCCATTTCCACGTCAATGGAAAGGTTTGGCACCTTCGTTGTGGAGATCATTGCTTTATAAACTTTTTAAAACTACATCTAAATATTTCTTCTCCATTAGTAACAATCCTCCAAGGTCATGGATTTCAAATTTATTCACATGAGGAATTAGAGACGTTGAGCAAGATTCCCTCAACCTATGGAAACCATCGTTATTATGAAAATCTTGAAATTAGAATAATTTAAAGTTTAAACTTTTTGGTATGAACTATTTTGATACTAATGTTTTATATGAAGGCATAAAAATGTAGCTCATCTTAAACTTGGTTAATCTAAGTAGTTATTTCGTAATTTTGATTAAATTAAGGATTATGAATACCAATTATGGACTCGATATCTTATGTATCAACACAATAATCTATGCTTATAAAACAATTAAAAGAAAATAAAATATTATGTGTGATCTTTGATAAGCAATTCATGCTAATAAAACATTTGAATAAAAATAAAAAATATTATGTGTTATCTTTCATAAGTTTGATTTTCATTTTGAAACATTTACATAATTTTGTTATTAAAACATTCAATATATTCAATTTGATATCCACATTCATTTCATTGACCCTAAATTTAGATAAGCCAAACTTATACAATGACTATAGGCCAATCTCCATTTGCAACTATATTTACAAAATAATTGTTAATAATTTCCAAGGTTTTAATACTCGTACTCAAAATTCTATTTTTTAGGGCTATCAACCATGAATAATTTGGGTTCTTGGAAGCAAGATAGAATCATGATGTGAATAGTACAACCTGAGAAGGGATTCATTTTATCAAATTGAAGAGTTGTAGTGCAATGATTGTCAAACTAGATCTCTTGAAGGCATATGATAGGACATGCTAGCTTTATCTCGTATTATTATCAATTCATGTAGGATTCTCACTTAGCTTGGTAAAATGGATAATGGCCTGTTTGACTACAGTCTCCTTTGATGTACTAACAAATGGGGTAGCATCTCCATTCATCATTCCAACAAGAGGACTTTGTTAAGGATGCCCCCTTTTGCCATACCTTTTCTTGTTGGTGGTCGAGGGTTTAAGTAGGTCTTTGATGGAATCTCAAAGAATTAGAAGAATTCAAGGAATTAGAATGATAAAATTTCAATATCACTAATTTACTATTTGTAAGTAATGTGTTCATGTTCACAAATGGTACTATTTTGGAGGGTAGATCACTCCGCATGATATTGACAATTTAGTGCAAAGGCACAACTATGGAGGTCAACTTTGGAAAGTTTGCACTCTCCTTTTTTGTTATTTCTGAAAGAGAGGAACATTAATTATTGAATTTTTTTCCATTTCAGTTGATTAATTGCAATGAAGGATTCAAGTATTTAGGTTATAAATTGAATCCCAATGCATATGGAAAAGGTATACTAGGGGTTATTGATTGGTAAAATTGAAAGGAGAATCATTTTTTGGTGTAATTGGTGGTTGTCTTATGGGAAGATATTGACAATAGTCAAGACTATTCTTGAGGAAATATCGATGTATTGGCAGTCTCTAACAATAGAGTTTTCTTTCTTCGGAAATGGTGCTGTTATCACACAAAGTGTAGCTACCCACTAAAGGTATCATATCCGGGACGATAGAGGTAAGGTATCTAATTGATGACACCACAAGGGCCTCGTCCACTACGGATGAAGGGTAGTTGTCATGTTAGACAGTCTCTTGTCACTTTATATCAATCCATAGAATGATCAAGGGGGATACCCTACTAGCCTAAGAGGGATAGCACACCTACTCAAGACTTTCCTACAGTTATGCAATGTTTGAAAGAAGAGAGATAATGAGCGAGGAAGTCCAGATTAGAGAATAGATGTGGTATAGAAGTTAGGGAAAAGTTGGGGAGGCTTGTCAAATAGGGAAAATGACCCAACTTGATTGGAAAAATACCCAAAAAAAGTTCAAGAACGTATATCTAAAGAGATCTAGCCACACAAAAGAGAAACCTAATGAAACCCACCTAGGGTTTATGCAAAAGTGGACATGGCGGACCCAAAATAGTATATAGGGGTAATAAATAACTAGATCTAGTAGCTTGAAGGATATATATGTGAAAATAAAGTGGGTTCAAGCATACCCAACTGATAGATCTGAAAAAGTGGCCACCCACCTAAGGAGGGCGCCCCACCTAGAGTGACTAGTGCTATATCCCAGGGAAAATGGAGTCATATTTTTATGAGATTTGAGATATAGGGTTTATTCAATAATATCCAAGTGGGTTTTGATGTCTGCCATCAAAAACTCACTGAATCTATTAGATCTACAAAACTAGGGTTTGAAGGGAAGGGTTTTGCTGGACAATTGGATGAAAATAATGAAAAACAATATTAACCTTGCATATATTACCTGAAAATAGTTACACCCGCCTTTTTTGTCGATGATGCTTCCAGTTAGTTACAATTTCAAGTGAGATTCGGCAAAAAACAAGAGAAAAACGTCCAGTGAAGGTAGTGCACCCCTCTTCTCCATCTGCAAAATCAAACTACCGAAGTGAGATTTTTGTTTACGGATGAAAAAGATACGCTACGTATGTCGTCTACAAAGAAAAATCCAATGCACAAAGTAACAATTTAAAAACTCCCTAAAGATGAAACGATTTGCCTGGAAGATGATGCAAGACACCTTAGCAATCTTCTCTAACCAATTCGCTACCGTGCAAAACATTAGTACGACCTCCACAAAAAAAACAATTTTTGCATGCAAGATCCATTGAAATGTATAAGTAAGAGGCATAACAATCACATCCAAGTACATTCACAAAGCTTCGAAGAGTTTCTACAAAAACTTTCTTGTATTCAATATTCTCAAAGCCAAAAGTCCTCTTACAAATGAGAGAGCATCACAATGTATATATCTCTCAACTACATAAAACCTAGATAAAAAAATATCAAGGGTCAATATCATAAGATAGAAACATCCTAATATACAACTAAGATTAGTCGAATACATCATACATGGATCAACTCAATAATAGAGCGCGACACATCACTAAAATGCCCAAAGAGGGGTGCACCACATAAAAAATGACAAATAATCATAAGATATCATATGGTGGGGCTGCGAGGTTATAATATTCTCAATAGCATGGCCCCATGGCACAATAAAAATGTGTGATGGTCAATAATATCATGAAGTGATCAAAATCACTATGACGTCCCCCTAAAAAATACATCAAAACACCCTTAAAATGAAGAAATCAAGGACATGTGGACCCCATGTATACTAAAGTTGATGTTGGATAATGAAGGCGACCCAAACACTATTCCTATGACCAATTCCATGCCATTTCCTTGCCTCATTTTCCCAAATTGATTTCCTTATTATCCATTTTTTATCATCAAAATGTTGCCTCGGGAACATAAAACTGCCAATATCTCATCGGGGACCAAAACCTGAAGCCAATTTATTGCACGAAGAGGTTTGGCACCATAGAAATATGGTAAAATATACTGGATGCACCCCATGATTCCCTCTGGTGCCCTAGGATAACTCACCATTATCTGTACTGTGTTTTATTTTTTAATTTCCTAGGGCTAGATTGCTCCAACTTCCCGAAACTGAAAACTGCCTACAACAATGGACTTAGATTTCCAAATCAACTAGGAATGAGTACTCATACACCACATCTTCATCACAAAGGTATGTCAGAGACCCCATCCATGTTAGAACCATAATAATAATAAAGCTTGTAAATGTTGATAATCATAAAAATAATGCAAGCCATCATAGTAAACTAGTATATGAAGCATGGATATGTCTAATGGACATTGATATACCATAAATAGTCATAATCCACAACCATAGCTCTAAAACTCATCTTGGACCCTGCTCTTGGCTTGGTCAAATTGGGTTGACTAGGTCAAGACTAATCAAATTATGACCCAAGTGCTAAACTCTGATACTGCAAGGTACAAATGGATATACATGCTCAATTATATATGCTAACAGTGAGACTAAAGTATAAATAGCTTATGTTGGTGAGTATAAGAACAATACATATATATAAATAATCTAAGTCAAAATGATTAGATAATTTAAACAAGAACCTCTAGTGTATACTGATTTATAGATTTAGCCATTTTGCTAGTAAGGGTGAAGGTGAATGAAACTAGGTAAGGCCAAGGGAATGACTTGACACTTGACATTGTAAGCATCTACACTAAAGGAAAAAGAAATCCACACAACACATAAGTTGTACTAGGTGAACAATAGGAATCACAATGTTTCACAAATGTGTGGAATGATGAGAAGGCTCCACTAGACTCAAGACAAGCAACCTTTTTAGCAATTTATTTGCACAACACCGTACACTAGTTAACCTCTAGAGGTAGGTGCCTTGGTAATCCTTCTGGTTTTCTAGAAAATGACAAAGACATGACCTTTGGGGCCATTCCCACCCTATTTCCCTGTGGGGGGGAATGAGTCGTAAATTATACAATAAATGAGTTCTCATCCTCTAGCCATTTATTTCACTGTTATACAAGGTAATAACCGACCTACAAAGAAATGTGCCATGGAAAGTCTTATGGGCTCCAAAAAATGGCTAAGGCCTAGCCTCGCTGCTAGCGAGCATCCATATGCTCGACGAGTTTGCCTCACCCTATTTCCCTTGTGGCGGCCAATGATCCTTACACCATACAATTGATGAGTGCTCATCCTTTGGCCACTGCCTGTTTTATAACATTTATACTTTATTTGCAACAATGTCTAAAAACACTTTTGTTTTGCAGGAAAGGCATCCATTTAGAATAACTTTAAGCTTCAATGCCTTAGTGTCTAAAGACACTCTTTGGTAAGACTACTTGTGTTCAATACCTAGAGGTAGACCATCCCTGTGACATACATCACATAAAAAAACATCGAGACACAATTTAGACACGGGGAATGTAACATCCCATACTAAATAAACATTTTTTATAATATTTTGAATTACTATTTTATTTTTGTGAAATAAGATTGGCTGAATCTGGAATCCTCCAATAAGTCCTTGGAGGACATATGTAATTGAAAACAATTTGATTTTAATAAAAAAGAAAAATGAATGATGGGGGCAACCACGTTGAATGAGGAAACTATGCATGCAAGAGTGGGGGACGAGTAAGAGCAACCTCAGGGAGGTTACACCAAGTGTCAACATGCCATTATGGCACTAGACAGGTCTTAGAAAATCAGGGGACGATTGTGGGCTGCGGGAATTCCACGAGGAATTGGCCACTAATTGAAAAAATACCTAGGCAAGACAAAAATTGTAAAAAAGAAGCATATGGGAGGAGGAAGGACGCTTCTTAGTATGCTGGAAAGCTTGCTGTGGGAGCACTTTGTGTTAGGCAAGCTGAAGAGATACTTGTTGTGTGAGCATTCTGTGTTAGACAAGTGATTTCGTGCTAGGAAACTGGACTTGAGGTAGGATGTCACTACTCTTGGCATGCATAGTTTAGCTCGAAGGTGATTGAGGACATAAATCAAGAATGGTCCAAATCTACGGTTTGGTGGAACATGGTTGTTACTTTTTCATTCGTCTCACTGTACAACCAGGTTCCTTTAAATGTTTATTTCCTTGTTGGATGATTTTATGGATTCTGCAAGAATACTTAGATGCTTTATAATTTTGTTGTTAATACCTCGATTTAAGGGATTCCTTGTAGGTAGTGGAATGTTTGTCATCTTAATGGAACTCCTGCACTTTACTTTCATTTTCTTTTTGTGAATTTGTGAAAAGAATGTGTTGATTCCATAAAAAAACCGGCTCCGGTAACCCATTGTAAAATCCCCAAGTACGAACTATGCCTTAAGAAAAAACCAAGAAAAATTATGGACCAGATGGCTTGCGGAAGGTTGAGAATTCCTAGAAGTTAAGTACTTCCGCAATCTGCAATCCACAATGCGGAAGGAAATTATGTAAAGAAGTTAAGTACTTCCACAATCCGCAATCCGCAATGTGGAAGCAGAAAAGCAAAAGGAAATTATGTAAAGAAGTTAAGTACTTCTGCAATCCACAATGCTAAAGGAAATTATGTAAAGAAAATTAAGTACTTTCCACAATCCGCAATCCACATAGCGGAAATGGGATTGTAGAAGGGAAAGTTGTAGAGAAAATTACGTACTTTCTGCAATCTACAATCCACATTGCGGAAGCGGAATTGCGAAAGGGAATTTTGTATAAGTTTTCAGCACTTCTTGCAATCCGCAATTCGCATTGTGGAAGCAGAGTTGCGAAAGAATTCCAAAGCTTAAGGTTTTGGATTCAGATTTCATAAAGGTTGTAGGATAAATATTTAAGGTTATTTTCAAATTATTTCCTGGTATTTTTTAGGGGCTTAAGGTATCATATTTAAGTCGAAGAACCATCAAACGAATTGGGTGAGAAGCATGAAGTCCTTGGTTAATATATGATAGAGAATGGTTTATGACTTATGGCTTATGGCATTTATGTGATGCCAATTTTTTTTTTATTTTTTATTTTTTTATTTTTTATTTTTTTTTTATTTTTTTATTTTTAATTTTTTAGATGGTTATATGGGTATGTTACACTGTAAGCATTTAGGATAAAGGACAAAGGAATCCACACAACACATAAGTTGGACTAGGTGAACAATAGGGAATGACAATGTCTCACAAATGGGTGGAATTATGAGAAGGCTCCACTAGACTCTAGACAAGAAACCATTTTAGCAATTTATTTGCACAACAACGTGCACTATTTATCCTCTAGAGGTAGGTGCCTTGGTAATCCTTCTGGGTTTCCAAAAAATTGCGAAGACATGACCTTTGGGGCCAGTCCCACCCTATTTCCCTATGGGGGAAAATGAGTTGTAAATTATACAATGAATGAGTGCTCATCCTCTAGCCATTTATTTCAATTTTACACATGGTAATAACCATCCTACAAAGGAAGGTGCCATGGAAAGTCTTATGGGCTCCAAAAAATGACTAAGGCCTAGCCTTGCTTCTAGCGAGGATCCATAGGCCTGACTAGTTTGCCTCACCCTATTTCCCTTGTGGGGGCTAATGAACCTTACACAATACAAATGCTGAGTGCTCATCCTTTGGTCACTAACTATTTTATAACATTTATACTTTATTTGCAACAGTATCTAAAAACATTTTTTTTGTAGGCATGGCATCCATTTAGAATAAATTTAAGCTTCTATGCATTAGTGTCTAAAGACACTCTTTGGTAAGACTACTTGTGTTCAATACCTATAGGTAGACCATCCCTGTGACAAGCATCATATAAACGAACACCGAGACACAATTTAGACATGGGGACCTATTCCAACGTAGAGGTGAAGGTGGGGGAAATCCTATTTGTCACTATTCAAGTTACATGTCAAGGTTAATCAACAACAAGGGAAGGAAACATATGGATAGATACAATGAAAATGGTGCCATGACTAGCAAGCTATGTCCCTAAAGGGAAATAACCAAATCCATACTACAAGTAGGATAGGGCCAATGAGTATACATAGGATTCCAAGTAAAAACCAAAATAAAACAAACATAAAGTAAAATCAAAATAAAGTATCGCCAACATATAACCACTATCAACTAAGTCTCACTGCTAAAATAAACAACAGAGCAACCTTAAAGTCCATATGCACAAAACCATAATATCACCTGGGTTATATACCTGCACTGGATCTGAAACAAATATGAGGATCACAGAAATAACTATTGCTGCTACATATCATGGGAATTAGAATAATCTCTGCTATGGGTTAGGAAAAATGGCTAACTCAGTCATCGAATCTGGGGTCATAAGGCTCATTCATGGAATAGAACTCGTCAATATGGATGCTCTAGATCCGCTGAAAGTGGGAGATCATCAACTGATGGCTCACCGCCTGCTAATCCTATAGTAAAGGATTGGCTCAAAGAACTTCTCATTACTGCTCAGGAACAAAAAGTAGCCTAGCTACTATATAGGTGACAACAAGTACATTTCTTCATGACATGAATTTCAGATATTTAAATTAATTTAAAGATTCAGAGACAACTGGAATTTGGATGCAAGGATGGAATACTTTGAGGATTCTAGGTTTACCTAAGACTTAGGAAAAGGCTAGGGATATGTTTGTGGTGGAAATCATAAGAGTGCCTATCAAGATTATGGATGAACCGAATAATTTGGTTTGGATGGGGAACAAAATAGGTAGCTCAGTGTCAAACCCTAGCTGTAAAACAAAGCTAACCCTAACCATAGCAATCTATGCCTACCTAACCATAACCCTAGCAATCCAAAACTAGCCAACCCTAACCCTAGCAATCGATGCCTACCTAACCCTAACCGTAGCAATCCAAGCATAGCTAATCCTAACCCTAGCAATCTATGTAAAATCCTAAGTTTGAAACAAAGATAACCCTAACCATAACAATAAATATCTCACTAACCCTAGCCCTAGTAATCCAACCCTAACGAGGGTAACTACAAGTAATTAACATCGCACTAAGTGTCAAACCCTAGCTGTAAAACATAGCTAACTCTAACCTTGGCAATCCATACCTACCTAGCCTAACCCTAGTAGTCCAAAACTAACAAACCCTAGCCGTAACAATCCTAGCCTAACTAGGGTAACAACAAGTAGCTAGGATCAAACCAATTGTCAAACCCTAACTATAAAACAAAGCTAACCCTAACCCTAACAATATATGCCTACCTAACCCTAACCCTAGCAATTCAAAACTAGCCTACCCTAACCCTAACAATCCATGCCTAGCTAACCTTAACCCTACAAATTCAACCCTAGTTAAACCTAACCCTAGAAATCTATGTAAAACATGTTAGAATATTATAAACCCGCTCAACACTTAGGATAACAATAATTAATCATTTCTGGTTAATTTCATATGCACTAGCCTAGATAGTTGGCATCCCCTTGCACCACTTGGTCAATACTTTCCATATATTCCCTAGGATCGCCTTTATTCTAATTTTGGATAGATCCTTCCAACTTTATTGATTGCCCAGATTGGTAACTGCGCCTTCCTGCAGATTCTGTCTTTATACTACTTTTTCCCCGCTTTTCAGTGGATATGATAAAGTTAGTCAACTAAGAAACTACTATCTTTTGTGGCCAACCCATCCTCCATGATTTTATCTCTAGATTCCATGATTACCATGTTTTTCCATCACTCATGATTTATCCAATTTGTGAGCTCCTTGACTGATTTGGAAAGTGATTTAGTCACCTATGGGGATTTATCATATTTTAGTAAGTCCGCTTTATGAGCTAGCATGAGTTGTCTCCTAAGAAACTTGATTTTACCTATGAGGGATGTATTATTTATGTACATTATGTTGACCAATAATACATGGAAATATATTGGAGCATTCTCCACTTCGCTTGTTTTCAGTCTCATTATTCTTCTCTCTATTTTCCTTGTGCATGCTTGTGAGAAATATCTTTGTAGCTAGATATTTATCCTGTGCTTCTACAAAGCATCAAGCCTCTATTTCTTCATGGTATCAGATCTTCTAGTTCTACATGGTATCATATCGTTCAGGTTGTCAAGTTCTACATGGTATCATATCGTTCAGGTTGTCAAGTTCTACAGAGTTGATGAGCTATCATTTCTATACATCAGAACGCATCCAGTCTCCTATCCCTCTCTAAAGAAGAGCTTGAATTGAGTTTGCAAGTTTTTCTCCTAGTTTTTATTTGTGGAGGTTGTAAAGAGTATCTTCAATAACACATCAACTTATTAGCATGGATTCCTTTTTAGCTATGATCCCAGACCCCTTCAACTATCATGAATGGAAAGCCAAAGTTGGCATTCTGTTGCGCAGTAAGGGACTCTATAGAGTTTCTTTGGCTTTAGAGAACGATCCCAGTGCTATTGTTGAGAAAGCTAAGTGGCAGAATAGGTTTGGTGAAGGATATGGATTGCTTTGTCTCTCAATTTCTCTTGATATTATTTTTCATCTAGATGGTTTTACCACTCCAAACCAAGTATGGAACAAACTTGAGTCTCTCTTTGGAGTAAAAGATGAGATAAGAGCGCATCAATTGGAGGATGAGTTATTCTCATTGAGTCCAAGTAGTTTCAAATACATTGAAGGTTTCTTCACCAAATTCAAGTCACTTGTTCTATTTCTCAAGCAATGTGGGATTGAGAATAAGGAAGATCAATTGATACTTTCCATCCTTTCAAAATTGTGTCCTGAATAGTCAATTTTTGTGTCAACTTTTCATGCTACTAGGCTTGTTATTTCAAATTGGAAAATGCCTTCTTTGAGTACATTCTTTGATTCACTGACAACAGAGCAAGATAAATTGATCCATATGGGTGCTCTTAGAGTCTCCAAGGGAAAGGATCATGCTTTTATAGTTCAAGGAAGTAAGAATGCAAAGTCAAAAGAGAAGAAAACAGTGAAAGAGAAGAAGCCAAAGTTAGATAATGAAGATGATTAAAGATTGAATCTTACTGATGAAGGTTCAAAAAGTTAAGAAGAAAGGGAGCACATCCAAGTGTTCTTATTGCAGAAAGGGTTTTTCATTCTGAGAAGAAATGTTTCAAGAATAATATGGACATCATGTATCAGTTGCTTAAGAAGCATAGCATCGAAGTACCATATGAATTAGAGAAGCCTGTTGAATCCTCAGAACATTGTCATAGTGCACAGTCCCAAGGTAATATAAACTATGCCTTAAGTTCCAGAGTTAAATCTCTTTCTCACATATTTGATATAGATTCATTTTCTGATATATCATAATCATAAATCTCATTGTCTTTCTTGGATAAATCACCTATCATTCCACTAGATTCATCTCCCAATGATTGTGTTTTTTCACTAGATCCTGACTTGTCTTTATCCAACTCTGTTTCACTCCATTCAAATGATTATGTATCTGATTTAGAATCATTTTTGCAGGATGATATGTAGGTTATGACATCATCCATACCATTTACCCATCCTCTGAATACTCCTAAGACTATACAAACCCCAAGTTCACTAGTCGATTCCTTATTGTTCTCCTACACAGTGTTACCTATATCTAATGGTTTCAAGTATTTTCCTCTTTTCATTGGTTGGTTATTCATGACACTAGTAATATTTGGACTTCTGTTACACATGTTTGTATCTTATCTAAGCATCCATGGTTCTTATTTCAAGTCCATCTATCATTCATATTTACACATCCATTAGTTTTACCCAGTTGCTCATCCTTTTCCTACTATGACCCTATCCTCTCATGGAGACACTACACCTTTGGTTTTCTCTACTCCATATGATAGTAATTATCATATTTCATAGTCATCTAATCCTCATTTTAGAATTGGGAAGGTTCTACAACAGTTTGAAAAGAATATACATGGCCCATTTCACCATTTTGAAGCTATACAAGGAACTGGTTGTGTTGATTTTTTGTGTGTGTTGATCTTAGCAACACAAAGCATTCATATAATGCTCCTCCACCATCATATGATGAGCTACACGGAGTCTCTCCTCTTATTTCTTGTAGACACTACACTCTAGAACATGATCATTCTATTCACAACTTCTTCATCAAGTTCTTCTACCATAAGAAGTTTAGTCAACTCATTTAAGTGAAGAAGAAGATACAATGAAGACATGTTGTTCAATTTTGTGCCTTGTCCTTTCTTGAGGGAGGATTTTCCCCATGTGTTTTTCCTCTTTCCTCACTTTTTCAGGAAAAAATAATTGTAAAGGGTGACCATAGCCTTGTTGTTGGGCCCTATATACATCTATATTTTATTATTATTTCAGATACTCCATCATAAAGTCTTCCTCAAATGGGGGTGTTAGAATATTATAAACCCACTCAATAGTTAGGATAACAATACTTAATCATTTCGGGTTAATTTCCTATGCACTAGCCTAGATAGTTGGCATCCACTTGCATCACTTGGTTAATACATGCCATATATACCCCAGGAGGGCTTTATTCTGATTCTGGATAAATCCTACCAACTTTATTGACTACCCAGATTATTAACTGCTCCTTCCTTTAGATTTCGTCTTTATACTGCTGTATTCCTATTTTTCAGTGGAGAAGGTAAAGCTAGTCAACTAGGAAACAATTATCTATTGTGGCCAACCCATCCTCCATGATTTTCTCTCTAGATGCCATGATTAACATCTTTTCCATCACTCATGACAACTCACTCATGCTTTATACAATTCGTGAGCTCCTTGACTGATTTGGAAAGTGATTTAGTCACATATGGGGGTTTATTATATTTTAGTAAGTCTGCTTTATGAGTTAGCATGAATTGTCTCCTAAGCAACTTGATTTTACCTATCAGGGATGTATTATTTATGTACACTATGTTGATCAATGATAGATGGAAAGATATTGGATCATTCTCCACTTCTCTTGTATTCAGTCTCATTATTCTTATCTCTATTTTCCTTGTGCATGCTTGTGAGAAATATCTTTGTAGATATATCTTTATCCTGTGCTTCTACATATCATCAAGCTTTTATTTCTTCATGGTATCAAATCTGATATTCGTATAAAACGCTAACTATAAAACAAAGCTAACCCTAACCCTAACAATCTATGTAAAAACTAAACTGCAAAAAGAAGATAACTCTAACCCTAAATATCTATGCATATGCCTCCCTAACCCTAACCCTAGAAATCCAAGCCAAGATAACCCTAACCATAGCAATCTGATGCAGGAGCATCCAACTCATGATCGATCCAGCTCACAGATTAAGTCAACTTAATAGGGTTAGTTTTAATTTGCAATAAGTGGCAGATTTTCCTTGTTCTCCTTGATCCCTGCGTGGATTTCTCAAGGATTGATCTTTGTCGATAGGTTTTTCTTTTCCAAGGTTTTAAATCCAGATTAGTAGGATCTGACAGGTTAGTAGGATCTGACAGGTTTTCTAAGTGCTATAAATCGATTTGAATGTAATAGATTGAGCAGGAGTGAATGATGAGTGAATGTGAGGATTGAATTAGTGATTGTATGCACATCAAGAGGGTGAATGCTCTATATCCTAAATTTCGATCTTATTGAATAAAAACCAGAGATTTAAAATATGCGTGTGTATGATAGGTTCCAGACTTGATTTAAGTCTGTAGATGTTAAAATTCTATTACGATTCAATCCACACAGGATTCTGTAATTATTTTGCAGAGAATTTGCAGGAAAAATTGATCCTTGCAGTGATCAATTCATGCACAGGAAAACCAGATCTCTGAACAGATCAAACAATGGAAAAATAACACAGAAGGAATCAACGATGGACGTTCATCCCACATCTGAAACCAAATCAACGGTTTCGTGACATCCCGCAATTGATCAACGGTGCATATAGAACCTTGTGGGCGGAGAATTGCAGAACAAAACTTTGGAAAATGCAGAAGTGCATCCTACAACCCACGTGTGGAATAAAGATAGCAGGAACTCCTATTGCGGAGACTGACTTACAGGAAGGTGAATTTTGAATTGCAGAAAAGTGGTTTCTGAACTGTGGAAATGAAGATTGCACAACGGTGCCAAAAAGTAGGAAAATTTAGTAGATCGCTAAATTTGGAGGTTCGCTAAAGTTAGAACCTGTCTATCCTAGGAAAGCTAATACAAATTAGTTTACTGGTTCGAAGTTGGGGATTTTGATCCAGTCTTCTGATTCGTGTTGGCATCACAATCTATGTAAAACCATAATTGTAAAACAAATCTAACCCTAACCCTAGCAATCCAACCCTAGATAACCCTAACCCTAGAAATACATGCCTAGTTAGGTTAATGACAAGTAGCTAACATAACACTGAGTGTCAAACCCTAACTATAAAACAAATCTAACCCTAACGCTAGCAATCAATGCCTAGCTAACCCTAACCCAAGAAAACCCAATTCACAAGGAAACCCAAGAAAATAAATGCTAATCAAATGTACTTCAATGCAAAATGTTTAAGGCCGTAGGGCATAATTCTAGATTAAATCATATATTTATAATGACTTATTACAATAGATTATGGAATTATTAAATCTACCCAATTATCTTCTTAATATGCATTAAATCACTTAACAAATTCAATTCACTTAAGCATTTCTAAACTTGATCAAAATGTTTGGTTATGCAGAATATGGTGCACACCTAATATACATCACATCGACAAACAATAGATTGAAGCATTCTTGCACAAAACAACACACCTTAATAAATGTCACTATTTATATGAATCAAAGTCACTATTTAAACAAAACAAAGTCGTTATTTATACAAATCAGAATCACTCTTTTTCTTTAAAGTGCATGTTCGTGTCTTATTTGTTTTGGAAATAGACTATGAGTAAAAGGAAGGGTGACAATATTTAGAGTTCATATCATACAGTTTGTCTAGGGTGAGAAAGGTCCTCTTACAGCCCTTATGCCATGCATTTTTATTTTTTGGCACAAAAAGATCTAAATCCAAAGGAGTCTTTTTGAACATTAGTGGGCTTATAGGAACACTATCTAGTGTCCTATAAAATATTGGTCTAGATGAATGCCCAGATGGACATTGGATGGTATCTAGTATATCATTTCATTCATTAACAATGTGTGATATCTTATCATATAACATCGTCTTATCATATAATGGTGTCTTATCAAAATGCTGAAAACTGTAAATAGAATCAGATGTCTCATCTTCTTTGTTGACAACATTTGATGTCTTATCATACAATGCGACATCCTCATCTTCACCACCATCATGTGTTTGACATGTTCCTTCACCTTCTTGAATACATTCATTTAGTTCCAATCAAGATGAATGACTATGAGATTTAATATCTCCCTGCCAATATAAGGACATAATGTCAGTACAAGGGATTCTTAGTAACCTCTTTCTAACACATAACAAAAAGTGTAAGGGTTTTTAGCAAATACATTGAGTGTCTCTTCAACAAACATTATATCAACCTCAGAACAATTTGAAGAGCTACATCGAAAGGAAATAATGTTCAATTTTTTTTTCTACAACTACCAATCAATATTGATTTGATATCTTGATCAAGCAACTATAGAATATTTGGATATGAATTGAAAAAATATTACCAATGACTACTCATTGAAGATTTTACGTAGCATAAACTAGTCCTTACCTTGTATAATTTGCTTACGAACAATCCTTTTTAGTGCTTATTTTTTTCCTTTGATTATGCATCATATTCATAAACAACACTTCGCATGCTCTCTACCGCTTTTGCGCTCAACTCTTTCTCACACTTCACCCCCTATGACAACAAAAATAAGAAGAATCCTGGATAAAACAAGATTTGGTGAATATATATGCAAACGAAACATGAGCAAAAAGAAACTTACATCTCTTAGGACCTCTTTTCGAATGGCAACGGCCTCAACAACCTTCGTATTCTTTTTGAACCGATATTCAATGTCGTACCTTTTTTGCTTACAATATTTTTCCAATTTGATGCAGATCTAAGCTTGTATTTATAGCCCCGTAGGGCACCAACATCCAATGTTATGGGTTCCCAAGAATTCATTTCCTCTTTGTGTTTATATAATGTGTGATATTTAGTACATCACAAACCATTGCATTCAATAGGAAAACTATAAAAAGAGTTGCACCCATTGATATCCTTAATTACTTTATAAGTGAGGTCTTCTTGAAATGGTTACCCAATAATATATTTTGTTCACATAATAGATTATCTACCTACTAAACAAATTAATTAAAAATTCGATTGTTCAAATATAATAAAGACTTGTAATATGGTCATCTTATTTTCTAATGCATCCAACCAAACAAAACCCTACAAAATTAACAAGGTACCTTAGTCACAAATTATATATGCATATTCTATCCATCTCTTGCACATTGGGTCCAATTTGGTAATCCATGATTTTTCTAGTTAATGTTCCATCAATAAAAGTTCCTGTCAGGCATAGTTCCTCTCGAGGCATAGTTCCATTAGGAAGAGTTTCTATCAGGGTATAGTTCCTCTCAGTCGGAGTTCTTAACGGGGCATAGTTCCATCGGGAAGGGTTCCATCGAGAAAGGTTCCAACAGACATGGTTCTTCATAGGGCATAGTTCCTCTTGAGCATAGTTCCATTGGGTAGACTTCCTACCGGGGAATAGTTCCATTGGGAATTCCATCGAGCATAGTTCCATCCAGGGCATAGTTCCATCGAACAATGTTCCAACCAGGGCATAGTTCCATTGAGCAGGGTTTTAGCCAGGGTGGGTTTTCATCAGGGCATAGATCTTATTAGGTATAGTTCATCTCGAGTAGAGTTCTTCTCAGGGATAGTTCCTGCCAAGGCATAGTTCTATCGGGAATAGTTCCTATCAAGGCATAGTTCTTCTCGAGCATAGTTCCTGCCGGGGCATAGTTCCATCAGGAAAAGTTCCTGTCAGGGCATAGTTCTTGTTGGGCATAGTTCCTTTTGGGGCATAGTTCCATCCGGAAGAGTTATTACTGGATTATAGTTCCATTGGGCATAGTTCCATCAAAAAGAGTTGCTGCCGGGGCATAGTTCCATCGGGCAGAGTCCCATCAAGAAGAGTTCTTGCCAGGGCATAGTTCCATCAGGCATAGTTCCATTGGTCATAGTTCCATTGGGCATAGCTCCTTTAGGGCATAGTTCCATGGGGAAAATTTCATTCCAAGGCATAGTTCCGTCAGGATGAGTTCCTGCTGGGGCATAGTTCCACTGGGAAGAGTTCCTACCAGGGCATATTTCTTCTCGGGCATAGTTCCATCGGGAAAATTTCCCACCAGGGCATAGTTCTATTGGGAAGAGTTCCTTTTGGGCAGAGTTCCATCGGGCATATCTCCTCTTGGGAAGAGTTCCTCTTGGGCATAGTTCCTGTCGGGGCATAGTTCCGTTGGGCATAGTTTTTGTTGGGGCATAGTTCGATCAGGCAGAGTTCCTACCGAGGCATAGTTCTTCTCGAGCATAGTTCCTAACATAGCATATTTCCTACTGAGGCATAGTTCCATTGAGCATAGTTCTATCAGGTATAGTTCCTGCTGGGGCATAGTTCCATCTGGACAAAGTTCCTACTAGGGAATAATTCCATCAGGCATAGTTTCTGTCGAATCATGGTTCCATCGAGCAGAGTTCTTGTTGGGGCAGAGTTCCTATCGGGGCATAGGTCCATTGAGTAAGGTTCCAGTAGGTCATAGTTCGATTGAGCATAGTTCCTCTCAGGTGGAGTTCCTCCCGAGGAATAGTTCCATCGGGCAGGGTTTCTGTTGGGGCATAGTTCCATCGTACAGAGTTTTTGCCGAGGCATAATTCTGAGGTATTCAGGTTTTACTTTAATGCAAATTTAAACTACAAAAATAAATACTGAGGTAAAAGTATGTACAACAGTAGTAAATGTATGACCAATAAAAGATATAATTTTAATCTCTTTCAACTTTAACACTCACTAAGGATCACTTTGTTAAAGTTAGGGTTTGAAACATAAAAAATGACAACTACATATATACATAGTAAAAGTGCACTTGAAATAACATCACAACCTGTAGAGAAGCAGTAGTGATAAAGTAAACTAACTAACAAAAAAACAAAAGAAACAAGTCTGCTAACTTACTTGATGAGTTGGACCTCCCTTATATCCAGATAATACTTTAATGCAAATTTAAACTACACAAATAAATTCTGAAGTAAAAGTACATACAGTAGTAGTAAATGTCTGGCAAATAAAAGATACAATTTACTTTTACTTTAATGCAAATTTAAAATACAAAAATAATCTTGAAGTAAAAGTACAACATTAGTACAAGTCTGGCCAACAAAAGATATAATTTCATCTCTATCATCTTTAACACTCACTAAGGATCACTGTGTTAAAGTTAGGATCTGAAACATATAAATTGACAACTTAGGGTCTAAAAGATACAATTTACTTTTACTTTAATGCAAATTTAAAATACAAAAATAATCTTGAAGTAAAAGTACAACATTAGTACAAGTTTGGCCAACAAAAGATATAATTTCATCTCTATCATCTTTAACACTCACTAAGGATCACTGTGTTAAAGTTAGGGCCTGAAACATAAAAATTGATATACACAGTAAAAGTACACTTGAAACAACATCATAATCGGCAGAGCAGAATCAGTGATAAAGTAAATTAACTAACAAAGAAACAAAAGAAACAAGTCTAATAACTTACTTGATGAGTTAGACCTTCCTTATATTCAGAATTTACCTTAATGCAAATTTAAACTAAAAAATAATATTGAAGTAAAAGTACACCAATAGTAAAAGTCAGGCCAATAAAAGATATAATGTTCATCTCTTTCAACTTTAACACTCACTTAGGGATCACTGTGTTAAATTAAGGGCTTGAAACATAAAAATTGACAAAAACGGATATACAAAGTAAAAGTACACTTGAAACAACATCACAACCTATAGAGAAACAATAATGATAAAGTAAACTATCTAACAAAAAAACAAAAGAAACAAGTTTGATAACTTACTTGATGAGTTGGACCTTATATTCAGAATTTACTTTCAGACAAGATCTTGTCTCTCAGAGACAAGTCAATAAATGGGTAATCACATACTTGAGAGAGAGAGAGAGAGAGATGTGGGATAGGGTTATACAGTTACAGCAGGAAATGCAGTAGCTTAAGACATCCAAGTTCAACCTCAACATGTTAAACAAGACAACCAACAAGTGTCTAAATGAGAATGGCAACCTCAAGCACTTCTCAATAGTGGAAGGAAACCTTAGCAAGATAGAAACAACACAAACATACCAAAAACAATCTAGTGGCATTCACATAATAGTCCACATAGGCATCAACCTACTCAAACATCCCACACAAACGAAACTTCTCACTTAAACATCCCATGCATAGGTAGCGACCCACTCAAATAGCCCACACACAGGCAGAGGTTCACTCAAACATACCTTTCCAGCCTATGAACACCCAACAACAGTAGCTGCACCCTCCTAACAAGTAGCGACATATTCAAACAGGGTATGGTGGCCTCAAAAAAATCGTAGCACCCTCAAACAAGGTATGATATCCTGAAAACATAGTACAACAAGCGCAAAACATAGTATGAATCACACGTGTATTGAAGGGAGAAGCAAACATATACTCGAAATCCAAATCAAGAGAGTGCTCAAGCAAGAGAAGTATGGAAACCCTAGATGTCACCCAAATAAGCATGCATCAAACCTTGGACTCCTTGAAGGTTCTACCTTCTAATCCTTCAGTGACTTTAGGGTTACCATAAAAGACGTAGTCTAAAAACACAACACTTTGCACCTTCCCCAGCCATCGAGAAAGGTGACATGACCCCCCTCCGCATACCCATTCCTAATGACGATGAGACTTCTCCAAAAATATGGAAGGTTCTACCTTCTAATACTTCATTGACTTTACGGTTACCCTAAAAAGGTCAAAACGTCATACCATTAGGGAGGGTTACCAAATATAAAATTTAAATTAATGTTAAAACATCGTAACAAAGGGTTAAGGTACCACGCTCAAAAGGGGCTCTAGCACAAAGAACCAACAAGCAAAGGGTCAAATCAAGACTAAGTGAACACAAGGCTAACCACAAGTCAACAGAGGGTGTCACAACAAGGTCGGGAGACAACCCTTCTAACCATAAGGAGAAACAAGCAAACTTTTATCTTTATGTCTCAATGTATGTGCTCCACAAGTGTTCCATACAATAGCTGTAAGTTTTATCATTACCATATAAGGAAGGATCATTGTAGAGGATTGTGTCATATGTGGGAGTTGCATTCCCTAAAGGAATAGTTTTGCGAGAAATGATTAGTACGAGGGTTATGATGTGAACTTCTTGGAATGTTTAGTTGGTAAATATTGTATGATCTCTTACACTTCTTTGTAAATATGATTGGAGCAAGAAACATAATGTAAATGAGAATGACAACCTCAATCACTTCACAATAGTGGAGGGAAGCCTTCAAGGAAACCTTAACAATATACCAACAACATAAACATACCAAAAAAAATCTAGTGGCATTCACATAAAAGTCCACACAGGCAACGACCCACCCAAACAACCCGCACATAGGCACGACCCACTCAAACATTCCACACACAGGAAACATCTCACTCAAGCATAGTTCCTTTGGGGAATAGTTCCAAGAGTGGAATGACTCACTCAAATAGACCTCGACACCCTTCGAACAGCCAATAGCGACACCTGCACCCTCCTAACACAGTAGTAACACCTTCAAACATGGTATGGCTACCTCAAACAAATAGTAGCACCCTCAAACAAGTTACGACAACCTGGAAAACATAGTACAATAGCTTCAAAACATAGTACCACTCACATGTGTGGAGGAGGGATAAGCAAACAATTGTTGGATAAGCAAACAATTGCTGGAAGTCCAAATCAAGAGAGTACTCAAGTAAGAGAAGTCTAGAAACCCTATACGTAACCCAAATAAACATGTATCGAACCCTAGATTAGACATAAGCAATCAAATCTCAAATCTTCATCTTCAAGACTCATTTACAATGTAGGATTAGACTTGTTTTTATAACCTTTAAAGACTCTTGGAAGGTTCTACCTTATAATCCTTTGTTGACTTGCGACCTTCCACAACAAGTTTGGGTGCCCAATTTTTTTAAATTCACAGGTTAATTTTTTATTCTATATATCTATAATATAACACAAAGAACCAATAAGGAAAGGGTCAGCACAATACTAATCCAACATAAGGATAACCACAAGTCAACAAAATGTGTCACAGCAAGGTGGGAAGGCAACCTTTCTAACCACAAGACAAGGCAGGAAGACAACTCTTCTAACCACAAGTAAAATAAAACAAACTTCTATCTCTCTCTCTCTCTCTCTCTCAATGTATGTGGTCCACAAGTGTTCCATACAATAGTTGGAAGTTTTAGCATCACCATATAAGGAAGGATCATTGTAAAGGCTTATGTTATATGGGAATTTCATTCCCTAAAGGAATAGTTTTGCGAGAAATGATTAGTACGAGAGTTATGATGTGTACTTCTTGGAATGCTTAGTTGATAAATATTGTATGAACTCTTACTCTTCTTTGTAAATATGATTGAAGAGAGAAACATAACGAATAGGTAATTAACATGTGCTTTGTTCGAATAGAGGAATAAATGTAGTTTATAGGGAATGTAATTTCTAGAAAACATTAATAATTAAAAGAAGAAAAAGAGGAATAGCCCCTTCGTAAGTAAGCATTTCGTAATGTGGTGTCAACAGGGCATTGTACTTTGATTCTCTCACCTATCACACTAGCACGTAACAAGCACTTATGAAAGCATATAGGAACTAACTAGTTAGAAAATGAACATTTTCAATACTTATATGGTGATGTATTGTTGCAACGACTTAGTTAGATATATTCCAGTGCATCAACATGTTAAAATTAGGGATTTTTTCATAAAAATAATTGAAAAACTTATGCTTTAATTTAAATTTAAACTAAAAAAATAATATTGAAGTAAAAGCACAACAATAGTAAAAGTCAGACCAATAAAAGATTTCATTTTCATCTCTTTCAACTTTAACAATCACTAAGGATCAATGTGTTAAAATAAGGGTTTGAGACATAAAAATTAACAACTACATATATACATAGTAAAAGTACACCTAAAACAACATCACAACCTGTAGAGCAAGAATATTAATAAAGTAAACTAACTCAAAAAAAACAAGTCTGGTAATTTACGTAATGAGTTGGACCTTCCTTATATTCATATTTTACTTTCAGATCAAATCTTGTCTCTCAGAGACAAGTCAATAAATGGAACAAATAACTAACCCTTACCCGAGGGTAATAACATACCTGTGAGAGAGAGAGAGATAAAGTGATGTGGGATAGGGTTAGATGATGACAATAGGAAGTGAAACAACTTAAGACATCCAAGATCAACCTCATCATGTTAAACAAGATAGCTAACAAGTGTCCAACAAATAATGACAACCTCAAGCACTTCACAACAGTGGAGGAATCCTTCAAGGAAACCTTAGTAAGACAACAACAACACAAACAAACCAAAAACAATCTAGTGGCATTCACATAACAGTCTACACAGGAAACAACCCACACAAAGGCAGAGGCTCACTCAAACATCTCACACATAGGCAATGACCCACTCAAACAACCCACACATAGGAAACAAATCACTCAAACACACCTCGACACCCTTCGGACAACTAACAAAAACAAATCCACCCTCCTAACACAATAGAGACACCTTCAAACAAGGCATGGCTGCCTCAAATAAATAGTAGCACCCTCAAACAAGGTACAACAACCTAAAAGACATAGTACAACAGCTGCAAAATAGAGTATACTCACACATGTGGAGGAGCAGGAAGCAAACAACTGCTGGAAGTCCAAATCAAGAGAGCACTCAAGCAAGAGAACTTTGGAAACCCTAGATCTCACCCAAATAAGCATGCATCAAACCATAGATCAGACATAAGCAATTAGATCTGAGATCTTCATCTTCAAGACTCATTTACAATGAATGATTATACTTGTATTTATAACCTTTAAGGACTCCTGGATCCTGACGACGATGAGACGACCCCTTCCCGACAACCACCTTTCCAATGAAAATGAAATGTCGAGTCGAAAATACAACCACGTGACGCATTGAATTCATCCAACTTCTGCATTCAAGTCAAGGGGAAAGCAATGGATGTCGTCGGGAACTCCCCATTTTACATGGTCTGAGAGTGAGCATTCAACTGCATTCTGAGAGAGAGTGTTCCCCTCCATTAACGCATGCCCAATTCATACATTGAACACCCCACCAACTATTTTTCCAATAGTTGGACGAAGATGAGGAAAATTGCTCCCAAAGGAAAACGAGGACAAGTCAACAAAAGGTGTCACAACAATGTGGGAGGAAAACCCTTCAAGACACAAGACAAGGTGGGAAGACAACCCTTCTAACCACAATGAAAATCAAACAAAATTTTATCTCTCTCTTAATGTATGTCGTCCACAAGTGTTCATACAATAGCTGGAAGTTTTATCATCACAAAATAAGAAAGGAGCATAATTGTAAAGCCTTGTTCTATATGTGGGACTTGCATTCCCTAAAGGAATAGTTTTGCAAGAAATGATTAGTACGAGATTATGATGTGGACTTCTTGGAGTATTTAGTTGATAAATATTATATGATCTCTTACGCTTCTTTGTAAATATGATTGAAGTGAGAAATATAATGTATAGGTAATTAGCATGTGCTTCGTTCTAATAATGGAATAAATGTAGTATATATGGAATGTAATTTCTAGTAAATATTAATAAGAAAAAGAAGAAAAATAGGAATATCCCCTTCTTAAGTAAGCATTTTATAATGTGGTGTCAATGTGGCATTGCACATTGATTCACACACCTAGCACACTAGCACATAACAAGCACCTAGGAAAGTGTTATCACCCTCCTTGTAGTTGCCTGCTTGAGGTGGATCCAAAATGGATGGTAGAGGGGCAAGCAACTGAGGGGTGGAACCACGACTGCCTAGACTCCCAAATGGATGGTTGTCATGCCAATCAAGGCAACCTTCACTTTAGGTTATCCTGGTCGAGGACAACAATGGGGGAGACCTGGATCTGCTCCCGACAGGAGAGATCAAACCTAGACACCAGAAGAAGATCAGATGGGGCTTCAAGGTACTTAAAGTGCAAGGTGAATGGGAACCCTAGCTCTAGGGTTTAGGTACTAGCAACTGTCTTGGGACACGTAACTATAACAGGGCAAGCAAGAACAGAGTTGGGACTATCCAGTACCTAGAAATCAGACTCAGTAAAAGGTGTTTGAGCTATCAGTGAATGTTGGTAGATGGCAAAGGCTAAGAGCCTAAGGGCAGCACTAGCTTGGAGATCAGTGCTTTGTATGCATTGGGAAATGGAGTCAGTAGTAAGACAATGTTTTAGGAAACCCACTTGGGAAACACCTTGATCTACGAACCCAGAAAGTAATTGGTCCAGAAAAGCTAAGGTACAAGAAACCCAGCTCAGTAAATGGCTAGCGCTAGGGCTTAGGAGGATAGATCTGCAGTTCTAGGGTCACCGGGAGGCCAATGGCTCAGTGTTGAGGAAGAAGAGAGATCAGGGAGACCTGATCTACAAGCCCAAATCAGGAAATCAACAGAAAAATCAGATCTAGAAAAGTCAAAATCGGATGATGGGGCTAGGAGGCTGAAAACTAATTTTTTTTCAGATCTAGGGCTAACCGGGAGGAACTAGCATAGCATTGAAGGTGTTATGGAATGCTTGGACCCTGATCTATTAGCCTATCTTATCAGATTTTAGAAAAACATACTTCTGGAAAAATCCAGTTTTCAGTGAGGGCGCTAGGGCTGTTTCAGCCAATTTTTTAGATCTAGGCCAAACTGCCAAGAATTTGGACAGTGTTGGGGTTGATTTGGATTGTGTGGGACCCGATCTATCCACATGTGAAGTCAGAATTCAGAAAAACTCAAAACCCTATCAGGTCAATTTTCCAGTGAGGGGTTATGCAGTTTTTTGCTTAAAAATCAGATCTAGGTCAAACTATGAGGAATTTGACCAGAATTTTAGTTGATTTGATGAAGGGGAGGCCCGATCTATGAAACCCAGAAATGGTTTGGCAAAAGATCAAACAGTTCCCTGGTTTATTAATTTTTTAGGTTTTTAGTGTTTGAGGAGTTTTTCAGAAAAAGTTGAATTTCAGCAAGGTACAATGGAATAAGATCTGAAAAAGAAGAACTTACCTATTGGATCTTACCTGGAAAAGCTTGTAGAATTCTGTAACAATGACGATCTTTGCTATCCCGATCAATTCTGGAAGATCCCCGTGATTTCTATGGCATATGCAAGCTCCAAGCCACCAAAGCGCCCCCTACCCTGCATGAGCAAACATCAACCATATCAGATTTGCACATACAAAATAAAGAAACTGAATGTTGCAAGATAGTAAAATGAAGTAATCATAGATCACAATGAAACTAATGAAACCCCCCTGATCCAAGACGAAGAGAACCGAGTGAGTTGAGGTCGCCCTACAAAAACGCTATAGCCAAAACGCCCTCCTGTAGACAAAACAATTATAGCCACGAAAAAAGATAGATCCCACGAGAATTTCCACAATGCTAGGAAGCTGAAGACAAGCTAATCACCATTTGAGCACATCAGATGCAAAGCGGATCCAGAAAAATTTCCACAGAAAAAGTCTTTTTATTATTCAGATCCAAGAGCCAAAGACCCCTTACAAATGAGAAGCTCTCTCCTTTAAATAGAAATGAGAGAACCTCAATCATAACCAAATCCTAACCACTTTCAAAACGAGTGGCTAAGATTAAAAGATACAATGTTTTAATCAATGGTTGAGATGAGCTCAACATACAATACATGGATCAATATAATTATAATTTACCAAAGTGGACTTAAACCACCCAAATAAAGGTAACCCACTCAACAAGAAATAAATGAAAGCACATGGTGGGTCCAAGGAGTGTTTGACTCACTCCCTTTGGGTGTCCCCATGGCACAATAAATAATATAACAATTTAAAATTTTGACTTTTGTGCCTCCTTGAGGAAATCGTGGGTCTCCCAAAAAGAGCTCCAGAAAATAATAAAAAATGCCCAAAAATAGGTGTGGGCCCAATCAGGAGCTGCAACTGCTGGAGAAGGTGTGAAGGAAATCACTCTCATCATCATGACTCATCCCATGTCATTTCTTTGCCTCAGTAGCCCAAATCGATTTCTTCAATAGCCATTTAATCATTTTTTAATCTGCCTCGGGAAACATGATTCTACAAAAACAGCCTCCTAGGGTGCCTGCGTTGTCAAACTGAGCCCACTAGGCTCTCTGGGATGGGGGTACAATGGTACAAACAAGTGGCTACACACCCCTATGCCCCTACAACACCCTAGGAGATCCAACTGAAACATTTCCTTGCTCAAAAATATCAATTTGTGAAGAAAAAATGCATCAGAAAGGCAGATTGAGCCTGATCACATTTGTAAGTGCCCGGAACTGAAAATAAACTGTCTCATTGGACTCAGAGAGTCCCAATCCATCTAAGGTGTATACTCATACCCCTCATAGGTCTCTATCTGATCATCAATCATACCCAATAAACAATATAACCATCTATGAATAATCAAACACCAATAATAACTCAGAATACATCCATCTGCTGCAGGTGTCAAAAGGTTAAGCCATGCTCTACAACTCATTCAAGTAACAATCTCAACAAGTAGCATTCATTTCATTGGCGATACATCAACAAATATATATATATATATATATATAAGGCTTTATTTATTATTACTTAGAATCAGACTTTCAAGACTATACTCACTTCATAGTTGTAGTCAATTTGCTAGTGAAGGGTGAAGGGTGGAAATGTCTAGGCTAAGGCAAAGGATGACTTCCTACTCAACATCTTGACACTTTGGACAAGGAAAGGGAAAACTCACTATAACCAATGCTGGACAAACAACAACACAAGGAATGGCAGTGCCTCACAGATGGATGAGTTGTTTAGAGAGTGCTTATTCAACTTAGGCATCGTGTCTACATCAATATTGATCCAAGTTCATTAGGACCACATTTCATTCCATGGCCTTTATGGACTATATGACCCCTTTGGGACTTCACCAGTGCTTAAAAGCACAGCTAATCGCAGCTTTCATCCAGGACATATTTATTTTTAATAAGGTCATCAATTTTTTGCTATAGCACATTTTTAACCATTGCTTTTTTAGACCTTTTCTTATACTCTTCAAGGAGTATTTTAGCACTTTTATTGCTCTTGCCCTTTTTACATATGTTAAGAAACACAGTTTTACATTTTCATTTACCATGGGCGCATATTCAATATTTCAATACAAGTAGTACATGAGCTTTCAGTTTTAGCCAACAACATCTCAAGTGACTAGGGGGAATTCTGCACAGTGCCAAACATCGGGACAACCGACCAGAATGATTTAGGCATACTATCCAACTTACCAAAGGCAAGTTTTGTCACCAACTCAGAGCCGAGACACAATAAAAATAGGGAGGCTTGTCCAACAAAGGTTCTAGCGGGGAAAAAGGTCCTCCATGCACAAGTCAAGAAGTCAGTCGGGTTGAAAATTAAACTGGAAGGTAATGGATGGGTGAAGACAATGAAGTGATGGAGCCAACACTAGCAAGCCAAAACAATGGTGGGAATGACTACCTCTATTCTCCCTAAGGAGGGTAAAACCAATGAGTATAGATCAAGAACTTCAAAGCCAGAGTAAGGACATCAATACATAGTATAAGATACAACCAAGTCCATATAATTATGACCGCCAGATCATGATACCACATGTCAATACATGTCACAAGAATCAATATAAGAGCAGTAATAACCATGACACAATATAAAATGCTGAGTCATATCCATGCAATATAATCCATCTGAAACACCATCTATCCAATGAGAAAGTACTGATATAATACTAGGAATCCACTACTGCTCTGAAATAACATAAATGGCTACATCGGTCCTCAAATCTGAGTGTCCCGAGACTTAGTCCTGACATGGGAGAGTTCAATAGTCCACAAATATAATCATGATCCATAAAAAATGCTCATCTCAGCATCTCATATGTAAGAGATCTGGCTGAAAAAAGGTACTGTGTCTGAAAAATAGAATATGGTAGCCCGGCTACTATATATGTGATAACAGAAAGTATATAGTAACTAACAAGTTAAGAGATGAACATTTGCAATACTTATATGGTGATGTATTGTTGCAATGACTTAGTTAAGGATATTCCAGTGCATCAACATGTTCAAATTAGGGTTTTTTCATAAAAAATTGAAAAACTTATACTTTAATGCAAATTTAAACTACAAAAATAATACTAAAGTAAAAGTACAACAATAGTAAAAGTCCGACCAATAAAAGATACAATTTTCATCTCTTTCAACTTTAACACTCACTAAGGATCACTATATTAAACTTAGGGTTCGAAACATAAAAATTAAAAACTGGAGATATACACAGTGATGGATGATTATTATAATGATATATTGGAAATGTGATGAATGATTATTAAGGACTTGATTTTTTTGTATTTCGTCTCGTTTGTAACAACATAAACTTCAATACATTGTTGATATTTGTACCCAAATCTACTAGTGCATGGGCTAGCAAGCCTCCACACTATGCCTTGCACACAAATATGATTAACTTGATTAACTTGTTTAAAGTAATTGTTGAAGTGTAAAGTAGCAATGTTTGATAAAATTACCTTCTCTAAGTAGAATCAAAAGTGCAGTGTTTGATAAAACTGTCTGCTCTAAGTATTATCAAACTCAAATTACCATTACCAAATGACAACTCATTGGCATACAAAGGATTCTTATCTGATTGAGCCCAATTTATATAACCTTGGCCTGGTGCGACTGGGGAGAAATGTGGGTTAAAAAGGTGCATAAGTACTAACCTACAACAACATGGCCAATTCATTTGGAGGTCTATAGGATGCCTAAATTTACTTGTGGGTCTGAATGTCAGAATACATAAGAACCCTTGGACCTATGGAATCTCTATGATGATCACGGTATGATATATACATACATAGGAGTACACATGCAAGGTCTTCAATGAAATCCTTTGTTATACCAAACTTCCCCTTTGAGCCGTACTAAACTACACCTTCAGTTGAAAATAATCTTACTGAACATGGTATGGAATCTTGTCATGAGGAAGACCTTCAAAAAATTTGGGCAAAGCTAGTCTAAGATAAGTAAGTAAAGCTATGTTTAATCTACCAGAGTGACTGCATGGAATATTCAAAACAATGACTTCACATGAAACTAATATATATGGAACAATGGAGAAGACTTCACATGGACTAAGTGAATGATCTTACCAGAAAAATGTTACCAATGCATCAGGTATTGAAACTGCATCAAATATGGAAATAATTATAATGACAAGATTCTTCTAGTATGCAATCAAGTAGCATCTATCATGCCACAAATAATGAGCATCAAGTAGCAAGGGACATGTTTGAATATTCGCGGGGAAGACTGGAGGGAAGAATCACACTAATATCTTAATGACAAGGTTGTTGGACATAGGTGGGGGAATTAAAGGTGGTGGACAGTTCGTGGTAGATTGGGTGACATCAAATCTAGCAGGATACTCACGACCGAGAGGGGGCTGCCCAATGAGTCGCAACCGACGAGGTCGCCGTAGCTGGAAAGTTCATGGATAGGAAGGGGTAATTGTATCGGATAATTCACGTCGTCGATGGGAATGGGTCTGTTGAAGGAGTCACAACACCTTTCCTGGTGCGGGGGAAGGTGCAAAGTGTTGTGTTTTTAGAGTACTTCGCGTTGAATCTAGGCAAAGGAAAACTAACCAAGGGCTACATAAGGGGAGGTTGAGGAAATGCAGGTAAACTTCAAACCCAGGGACGAGACCCTAAAAGGTCAAGTTTAATGTGGTCTCTACAATGTTAACTACATAAGCATACAACTGTACATTTTATGCAGTGGTAAAGAAAAAAGTTGAAAGCAGATAAAGAAGGGTATAGGATAAATGGACATCCTATGATAAAGTAGGTGTGGAGATGATTCCATTGATTCTTGATACAGTATTTTCAAGAAGCAGAGACCCTACATACATAGAGATAGTGGATTTTTACTAGCACATGAAGACTTTCACACATAAATCATCAACAAACTCAATCAACTTGACCAAAAATATGAGAATTTTATCAATGCTATATAGGGGTATGAGGAAAGAATTGAGGACCCATAATAGGAAATAAACATGCAATGACAAAGGAAGAAGAGAAAGGAAAGAAAATGGTACATGTTGCCACGACCAATCAAGAAGGAAATACTTCATCTACCTACATCATTGTAGTTTCCAACATTTTTTGCTATGTTAGTATTGTAGTGATGTTTCAAAACTATAGAAAACATACTCTATGTATTCCTTTTTTAAATAACGAGTACTTTTTTAAATCTCTTAAACAAAAGGTTCCTAAGGAGATAGGAAGACCTAATTAATGCCAAGAAAACCTCTATGTTCTTTATCATTGCTAATACCTATGAATTGAAACACCAACAAACTTCACAAAATGTCATTACGATGGATATTATGGTTAAACATAAGAGGCAATTGTAGGGTCTTGAAGAAGAATGTGTCAAACTTAAAGCCATTGTTATTTCCCTCAACAAAGACTCAACTTCTTCAATGGTTAACATTAACACTTCAATTAGCTCATTTCCATAGAGTTCACGGAGGAAGAGACTATCCATGAGATTCAAGAGGGCATGGAGATTTACAAGAAGGTTTTTTTTGCCCTCAAACCAAGCCTAGGATGATGCTATGAGAGATTGTGCTGATTCTTAACTTGTTTCAATCATGTTTTGTAAAATTGTTTAGTTCCTTGGAATCTTTTGGATAATCTACATGATCAAATGTAATAGGCCTAAATATATTAGAATAAGAGGCACAATATATAGGCCACTTTTTATCAGAATTTCCTAAGCTTTCATGCTTCATTGTGCTTAAGTATTGTTCAACTACGTTGCAACTTCTTTTTATTATAAATTTAACTCGTTCTTGTTTTGTTTTGTTTTGTTTTTGTTTTGTTTTTGTTTTTTTTCTTTCTATCTTGATGGCATAAGATAAAACACAAAACATATCTATTATTTTTTATCATTTTAACTCGTTGTCCCTTGCATGTCCCTTGCATCTAACTTAAATTAATGTTATCTATATGATATTAATAAACATATTAGCTAAATTACAAAAAAATGTTAATAAACAAAATTTAAAAAAGAAGAAGTTTTGGATAACAATAAAAAAACTCAAAAAAGGTTAATGATAATTCTATCTTAATTCCCTATTTTTGATCGATATTATCTCTGCATTTTTTTTTCAAGAATGGGTATTTGTATTATATTAACAAAAGGCTATGGATAAAACAATCAAATGTACAAAGAAGATTAAAATTGAAGGGATTTATGTGTAGATCAAAACATAAAGCTTTCCCAGCAAACCAATAACTACATTGCCTTACAAATGACCGAAGCATTAGAACACAAGTATGGATGAGAAGATAATAAATCAAAATGATGCTCACTATGGAATTCTTCCATAAGTACATAATCATTTTCCTAAGCACGATCACCATGTAATTGCAGTTGTTTCAACATCACTATCACTGTCTACTACATTGTGTCATATTCAACTGCTCTTTATAAGACTAAACTTAAGGAAACCAAAGGTTTAGGAGTTGTATATCAATCCCCTCAGGGGAATCCTAAGATGATATTGTAATGCATAACTATGTCATTAGCCAATTTGTTTGATTTTCAACACTACAACATTTTAACCTCCATTGCTTCATGTTTTACTCCCAATCTTTCCACATGAATGTTAAGTAATATATTGCTCACTTAATTCCCTCTCACCAAGCATTCATTATCCTCTTAATATTTTTGATGTATGAGATTCTTTCACTTTCAGTTATATCTGAACCAAAAGTGTTATCCATAATAAGCAAGGGGAAGGTGGTATTTTTATTCCTCTCAATAACATGAGTGTTTCCAATACCAAGCCAAGCTTCCATTGAAAGGGATTTCCAATTTACATACACAAAAATTAAATAGACCATATCCCAATGCAAATAAATTATCCTATCTCAAGCATCATCACCACAAAGCGCCAAGAGATGAAAAAATAGAAAATTGAAATCAAAGTACCAAGTCACAAAAATTCTATTTTCTTCATCAAATTGTGCATATCACCGACTAACTCTTCTGTTTGTCTTAGGTTTTTTAGCCTTCTTCTATAGTTGATTGATTACTTTAGAGTCTCTTGTTTGTGATTTCTTTCTAAATCTTTCTTTAAAACGCTAGGTTAGTTTTCCTTTTATTTCATGCATTACATATATATTAAGTTTCTTTAGCCAAGCTCCAATAAATGATTAAGTCTTCATTATATATGGTTATTGATATGAGTTGGCAGCACATGACAAAGTCTCAAGACGTAGGTATGCTACCAGCTTGCCAAGAAGATATTGTTGATGCAGATGATAATGAATCAGTACAGAGGAATTAATCTTTCCACGAGAGGATGAAGCAGTGAAGTTCAGTAGTCAACATGGAAGCATTCGTGTTAAGGAAAACAAATCAGAGGAGACTGTTTTTGTAGTGAACTAAATTCATAGATTGCAAACATTAAATGATAAAGAGGGAAATTTGATAAGCAACAAGTCTGGGGATAACCCTGGCAGAGGCAAGAATGCTAGAGAAGGTTCTCGTTTTCCCATTAGTGTATCAGAAGAGAAGGTAAAAAAGATGGGATTCAGGATTCAGTCTGCCCTCTACTGGTATTTGCTGAACATGCTGATGATGAGCATGTTGAAGCTGTTGATATTGATGAGAGAGAAGGAATAACTAATTATCAAAGAGTATAACCTGAATGGTCAGTTCCAATGGATATTTTCACAAAAGAATACCAGTACTCCAATTGTCACGGCTAAACTCCTATGTGATAATGATGAAAAACCATCACCGCCAGTACTTTTTGTATCAGATGTTGTGAGGGTTAAAATATATACATTCTGCAAATGTCCTTCACAGGGATTTGAAGCCCAACAATCTTCTGCTGAGTGCAAATTGTGATCTCAAAATAGCCGATATTGGACTAGCCCGGATCACATCTGAAACTGACTTCATGACAGAGTATATGGTTACACGATGGTACAGAGCCCCAGAGTATTGAATTCAGCAGATTACACTGCAGCTATTGATGTGTGGTCAGTATGTTTCATTTTCATGGAATTGATAAATAAGAAACCTTTATTTCCTGGCAAAGATCATGCGCATCAGCGCCGTTTAAAATACAGAGTTAATTGGTACCTCAACTGTCGCTGATATAGGTTTTCTTAGAAGTGAAAATGCGAGACGTTTTTTTCCAGCAGTTGCCTCGACATTCAAGACAATCACTAGATGAAAAGTTTCCACATATACATCCTTCAACTATTGATGTTGGCAAAAGAATGCTCACATTTGATCAAAACTAGAGAATCGCAGTGGTGGAAGCATTCTTAGGAAATATATGCAAGGCGTGGACAAAGGAAGTTCTAAAATAGAAGTTGAAAAGCTTTGGGATTGATAATGATCCTTAAAATGAGGAAATGAATCGTGGCTTTGCCTTTATTGAGTTCTCAGCCTGTTCAGATACCATGAATGCATACAAACGGCTGCAAACGCAAGATGTTGTATTGGGTACTGATAAAACTGCGAAGGTGTCATTTGTAGAGACATTCATTGAGCCTGATGAGGAAGTTAGGGCTCGGGTTAAGACTGTATTTGTTGAGGGTTGTCGCCTTTCTGGGAGGTTTATGGTCCTTGCACCATGTGGGCAGCTATTTTAGGGATCGTTCAAACTAAAGCTTAATGTTCAGAGTGCTCATAACTATCTGGACACTCCAAATGTCAATAAAGCAGAGTACCTGTATGCAAAATTTTTGGTAATAGAAGATTGTTCATTTCCAGGAAAAGCATGAAGATCAAACAGAATAAGGATCAGTTGATATCAAATGACAAATGGCAGAGGCATCTGGCATCATTTAAGCATTCAAAAGATATAGCTGGCAAGTTAGTTAATCCCTATGCTATTTCAACTCAATCCCAATTAATAATCAAAAGCATTTACAGGCTTTGAAACATCAGGTCGAAGATTAATTCCAGATTGGAGTGCATGTGGCAGTATTTTATGTAGTCAGTTGAAAACAGTCGCAGGTTTTGAGGATGATTGGCGCTGACATAGCAGTCAAACATTATAGATGGCAGCAGAAGTTTTCACATGTTAAGCAGGGGATCTTACTAAATCCGAGGAGAATTGTTTCCAGTCTTCATCATTCGAGATTCCTGGCTGTTTGTTCCATTGTTCTTGTAACTTAATTTTATTTTTAGCATATAGCTTGGATTTTCACCCTAGAAGATAGCAACATCTAGTAGATTATATTGGTTATATATGTTGTTACTTAACGGGGAAGGTGACACAATGAGGTCCGGAGACTGGAATTTATGCAACCTTTATGTGTAAGATCTTTTTGTTTTATGAATGATTAATTTCTATTTGGAGCTGGGTTTTGGACTTATTTTATGTTTATGTTTATTGGTTTTGTTTGAACCCTGTTTATAGTGCACTTATGTAGATGTCTTCTATATAGATGCTATATTTACTTGTGAATGTTTATGTTTGCATGAGATTTGGGATGTTATTCCAAATGTTTGTATTTTTATATATTTTACAATAATAAACTGTTTGTTTATTGCTTGTTTATATATATTCATAAAACCTTGTTTTAATTGCTTAAAACAATGTCATCATTTGTACTACAAATTTGCTTTCTTATACATATTTGTACTTGATGTTATCAGATTATTGTATCTCTGTGTATGTTTCTTGCTATATCTGATTCTTATATTGTAAATCCAAAAACCCAAAAAGTTATATTTGTATGTTGAGGTGCCTGAACACTGCTGACCCCGTAGTCTAGGTAGCAAACTTTAGGGAAAACATATTCCAAGGTTCTTTGAATGAGAAAGGATGCAGGTCTAGAAATTGCGAGAATCTAAATGTTCCAAATAATATGTAGAATTTTCCTTACATTTATCTCTAGAACATGGGCAATGGAGTTGCTACACTAAAAAGCCTATTTCCATAAGAACCAGTGCCACGACCCAAAACACATAGTGTTAGAAAACAGGACCGCAAAGCAATAACACATATACAGTTAAATCATTAAACAAGATGCAAAACACATTAAACAAATTACAGAGAGACACAGATATAACGTGGTTCACCCAAACGATGGGCTACGTCCACAAAGAAATTGTTAGTTTGTTTATTACAGTCCAGAAAGATGAAGAGATATACCCTGCAGCAAAACCGTTGCACTTCCTGTTCACGCTCTCATAGTCTCTCCCACACAATCACAGAGATTGTTTACAATGCAAAATATTACCATACACAGTCGTGTTACAATGCTTTCTTTTATAGGGGAAATACCATGGGAAAATACTACGGTTAACCCAATACCATGGGTTCGCAAAATTGTTGGCCAACACACATCCCAACCCCAAAGCAAGGGGAATGAGTGTGCAATACACCTAGGGTACAAACACAACTAAATAATATCTCTGGATCTCGAAGATTAGGCTCCACAACCAACACATTGAATGTAACAAAGCACACTGGAATTCACTGATTAAATGTATAACACACTATCCATTCAAAAGCCATAATATTGAAAACAATGCAAATGGATGAGCTTGATGGAAGATATCTGTAGCCCGACAACCAGTGTCAAATTTATCAGCAAATTTCCTCATCCTTATTTCCTTCAGGAGCAGTTATTATCCGCGTCCAACTGTTGGTAAAACAACCAATGGGGATCCCACGGGGAATATAATAGATGGTGAATGGGTGTATTGTTAAGGCACTCCTTGCATAATGTCACAGGTTCGAAACTCTATGGGTGCTTACTTACAAAAAAAAACAGCGTAGCGTTCAATTTTTGAATTGGGCATGCGTTAAGAAGAACACACAACAGGGTGTTCAATGGATAATTGGGTGTGCACTAATGAAGGAATGCACAACAGGTTGTTCAATGGACAATCTAGCGTGTGTTAATGGAGGGGAATGCTCACTCTTAGACCGAGTAAAATGGGGATTTCTTGATGAAATCCATTCTTTTCCCACCAGGGAACACACATTGAGGTGTTGAATGGACAATTGGGCATGCGTTAATGAAGGGGAGCATACAACGGGGTGTTAAATGGACAGAAGGGAATGTGTTAATGGAGGGGAACACATAGCGGGGTGCTAAATCTCAAACCATAGTTGAAGGATCATTCTCATATCGAGCAAACCAACGAGTTCCCGGTGACATTCATTGTTTTCGCTGTGACTTGAATGCAAAGGTTGATCGAATTCAATGCATCACATGGTCACGTCGTTGACTCCAAATTTTGTCATTTCTGGAAAGGTGGTTGCCGATACAGGGACGCTAGAGGGGTATCTCGCCGTCGCTGGATCGAAGAAATTTCGTCGTCGCCAGGAATGGGTCTGCTGGAGGACTCACATCACTTTTCCTGGTGGCCAGGGAAGGTGCAAAGTGTTGTGTTTATAGACTACATTTTTTACGATATTGTGCCTTAAAAAAGCATTAAAAATATACCTTGTCCTTTAAAATGTACACACATTGATGTTAATATAAGTAGGCCTAAGCCCACTTCTAGAATTTTATAACGACTTATCTTGAAACTCTTTCCATGCAATAGAGGGCATACATTCATATGTGGGCATGCATTATACAAGGATTTATTGTTTGACTCTCAATATAAGTGATTTTTTAGTTAGGTATATATTGGTCATTAGAATCTCATCTCACACTAAGTTATACATCAATGCATGTATATACTTAGACAATTTATGTGTATATAGGTTTTTTTTGTACCTCCTAGTGACTCAACTAACATGTATACTCCCAAAATAGAATGAGCAAGATAAGGGAATCTAAAGTATCTTTGGGTGGTTCATTGATAGAACTATTTTTCTTAGGTGGGAATGGAGCAAAACATTTAATGCATTTGCATTTTATGGGATTTAGGATTACAACAAGATTGTTGTATCACACAAGGCTTTCCTTTACTTTGTTCACCTAGAGAGGATGCAAACTTAACAGATGTTGTGCAAGGTATATGCAACAATAAAAATAATCTATGAATCGAAACTCACTATTAAAAACATGAATTAAACAAGATGTCAAACAGACTCTCTTCTCCCCAAGCTCTTGTTAAACAAGCTAGTGAATTCACTACTTTGTCCAAGTTCTTAATAGGGAATAAAGGAGATCAACATTGATTTGTGGATTAAAATGCTAAATAAAATGAGTTATTCAATGATGGATATCAATCAAAGGCACAAGAATATGTGCCATATATTAATCACTACATAACATAACATAATTCAAATAAACTAGCATAGATTTTAGTAGGAAACTATATTCCATAACCTTACTATAAGAATTGTAATCAAAATTAAAGAAGTGCATAAACATAAAAGACAACACTAGAAATGCAAGGGTCCGCTTGGTACCTTGAGTGGGCCCTTACTCAAGGTATTGCAAGGAACCTAAAAAGATCATATCACCTCAATTACTTCAACAAGTTCTCTCTATTCATAAAGATGCATAACAATAATGTTTTGATACTAATATTGAATTTATAAAAATTATAGAGAAGAGAGCCCCAAAAGAGAAGAAGCTCAATCTCTCCTTTATACAAAGTAAATCCTACAATTGATCTCTAAGTTCTTCCCTTGATTAGGGGAGTTTGTCTCAAGCGATTCCAAGACTTGAGCTAAAATGTCTACACTAGTTAGCTCCTGAAGATGTGATGGTGATCTCTTAGTGTTTCGAGTTATTAGATGACTCCAATTAATTTGAGTTCAAGGTAAACTAGGCCAAAAGTTGGAGGGAACATAATCCATTCATATCTTCCCGTCGTCCTTAATCTGCACGTCATTTAAATCTTCTCAACAACTATCAGTGCAACATTACATAAAATTTACCACAAGAATGACAAGTTCTAAAGAATGCACTTACTTCTAGTAATCAAAATTGATTTAAGGTAAAATAAACATAAGCTAGCAAAGTGTCCTTAGATCATTTGGGTTTACACCTTAGAACCTTGTTAGGGATGCATGATTAGGACAAAATATCAAGGAGATGGACCCTAATATATGTACAACTAGTGGCTCGTCATCACTTCCAACTTAAGAAGTTACACATCCTTGTGAAACAAAGAAGGAGGTTTCGACCTACCTTTTATTCTTGTTGTTATGCCTCTATTGTCTTGCTGCTTTTTGTATTCCTATAAGTAGTCATATGCAACATATATGTTGATGCCCCCATGACTATAATATCATGTGTGAGTTTCCTCTTTCTTCCACTATCTTCTTTCTCATCTAATTCCCTTACTGTTGATAGGTGAACAAAAAGAGGTGGGCTGAACTTACTTCCAACCCATTTTAGTTTAGTTCTCCTCATGGTGTCTTTGCACAATTGTTCTTTGAACAATGAACCTACAAGAATATCACATAGAAGAAAGTGAAGAAATAGGTTAAGCTCACGAGTCTTGTATTAACCATTGTCTCTTGGATATCAACAAATAGTATACTCTAGCAAATTACACAACCGAGGTAGAATATGTGGTTGCAATAGAAGCAACAAAGGAGATTGTGTGACTTAGGAATATATTTGAAGATTTGCAAGAGAAACAAGTTCTTCTACTCCTCTTATGGTTGGCAATAATTTTGTATCTAAGAAAGGAGAAAAACCTACATGAAATTATTGAAACCAACATTTCATATTGTGTTCACATAAGTCCATCGTCAAGGATCTCAAAGTACATCTGGGACGAGAAGAGAAGAGACAAGGAGATGTAGAGCACATAAATAATAATTAGAAACTAGAAGGAATGAGAAGGAATGGGTTGTCTCATGAGAGGGACATGTTCTTCTTTTGTAATAAGTCTTTCATTCATATTGCAAACGTGGTGGGTGGTATTGTGTGCATGCTCTGCAAGAGCCGTTTTTTTAGCTCAGTCACATAATATGTTTGATGAGTGATCCTTCAAATGAACTTGAAGTGAGCCATCGATTTCACCAATGTAAATTTTTCTACATGAGCATGGAATTGAGTAGAGTCCCATTTGTTTTATTGGATTGAATGGATCTTTTGCTGAGTCAACAAGACTTCTAATAGTCCTTAGGGGAGTGAAGGCCACCATGATGTTCTTATTTCTTATGACTTTGGAAATTTGTTATGTGGTTCCCTTGATGTATGGAAGGGTGATTATTGGGACTGTTGCTTCTCCTGATCTAGAGAGTCTTCTCATAAATGTTTTTTGGACTATCTTATTAACCTGAGCATCATGGTATCCATTTTTTTGAAAAATAGTTTTTAAGTGTGCTTTCCATTGGTTAACGTGTTCCTTATCTGGTATCATTGTTGCTTTGGTGGAAAAATTGTGGATGACACCCATCTTATGAGTTGGATGGTGATGGGAATGTATAGGTGGGTATCCATCTACATGAGTGCTCTTTTTGTGAACTTAGTATCCAAGTGTACCATCATCTTTGTTTGTGAGGAGAACGTCTAAGAAGAGGAGCTTCATGTTTTCTTCCAATTCAATGGTGAATTTTATGTGCTCTGCGAGAGTGTTTATATGCGTGGGGAATTCTTGGAGTTTAACCTTTCCATGTCTCCATTTCACAAAGATATCATTTATATATCTATTACATTTATCTGGTGTGAGAGGGACAGTACTTAAGGCTCTCATATCAAAGTGTTCCATGTAGGGGTTTCCAATGACTTGGGATAGAGGGGAGCCCATAACTACACCATGTGTCTACTCATAAATTTTCCCCTTATAGTTGAAGTAGATTTGGGGCATATTTATACTAACTTTTTTGTTTCATTGTAATGATATTCTTGATGTCATCAATGGCATAATCTACATTGATTTTTCGTAGAGGGACACAATATCAAAACTTACAAGAATTTTGCCTTATTCTAATTTTAGGTTTTTAATCCATCTTAGAAAGGATGTAGAATCCTTTACGACTGAGGATGTGTTCCCTACCAAAGAAGAAAGCTTCTTAGCTAGGTATTTTGCAAGAGAATATGTAGAAATTATAAGGTTGACTATTGGTCTTAGTGGAACACCCTCTTTCTGGATCTTGGGTGAGCCATAAATTCTAGGCATGATGGAATTTTTTGGGTTAATTCTTCTTTTTATAGAATCATCCAAGCTTGACATCTTGATTGCCTCAAAAACTTTACGAAGAATCTTGTTTTCTAGATCCTTGTTGATGGTTCTATAGCCAAAATCCCAGATTCCATGATTGAACTAAACACATAAACACAAAGTACCATATGATTCAATATCATGTAGAGGCCAAGGCTATTCATTTGAGACATTGTTTCAAAAGTGTGTAAATTGCAGACATATTCACTAAAACATTTGGAAGAGAAAAGTTTGAAAAGTTCAAAAATATGCTTATACTTACAAACGACCCTTCAGATTAAGCGCAAGAATGTTAGATACCTAATCCTACTATATTATGATCCATTTTATAAATATTATAGATATTTAATTTTACTTTCAATTACCTAAAATAAATTAAAAAATCATTAAATAACATACCTTTGAACACTCAAGGCTAACAATCACCTAATAATATTTAATACACATAATTTTCATTTATAAAAACATTGCAATTATCCTATACCTATCAATATTTTTATTTATTATTTAAAAAATTAAAAATCACAAAATTATTTAACATTTTTTAAATTTCTCAAATTTCTAATAACATTATGACTCAAATTCTTGATAAATTGCATGATAACAATCTAAAATTACTTAATTAAACATTACATTATAATCACCACTCAGTTCAATCATGATATTTTATAACATTTACATCACTCATTTAATTTAATACAATTTATTATTAAAAATATTTTGTATTGTTTAAAAAAAAATGTTTGATTATTATTACACATTATTATAAATGGTTATTATTCGTAATAAAACTAATTATAAAATTAGTGAAAATCTCATTTTTATTTACTACAATTTATTATTAAACAATATTTTATATTGTTTTTAAAACATGTTGTATTATTATTACATATTATTATAAAAACAATATTTTATATTGTTCTTAAAACATGTTGTATTATTATTACATATTATTATAACTTTTTATTACATAGTAAAAACTAATTAAAAAATTAGTGAAAATCTCACATTTTTTACTATGTTATATATTTGTATTTAGAAAGCAAAATAATGAAAATTTTATTTTTTAAATTTTGTTCATAAATAATTTAAAATAAATAGTATTTAAAAATATATTTAAATTTAAAAATAAAAACATATTAAATTTTCAATAAATATGAGAAAAATATTAATAATAATATTTGGTAATTTATATATTATATATATTATTCGAATAGTATTTAAAAATATATCTAAATTTAAAAATAAAAACATATTAAATTTTCAATAAATATGAGAAAAATATTAATAATAATATTTGGTAGTTTATATATTATATATATTATTCGAAATGCCTAAAATATAAAAATGTTTTTGATTGATTAAAGTGTGTCTTATGTAGATATTAAAAAAAAGGTTAAGGGCATATGACCCAAAACCCTTTAACAAGAATGGAAGTTAAGCTTCACTAGGTTATTTCAAGTGGCATGATTTTCAGTAGTGATAAGTCAACTATCATTTGTGGATATAGGAGTCAATGATAACTGGTCTAACTGCTAGTTTAACAACTCACTAATTTATGATAGATTTTACCACTTTCTCTCTTTCTCCCTCTATATAGGCCGAGTAGTGTGTGTTGAAATATTGGACAATACTGAGAAGGGGGGTGAATCAATATTGTAACTTTTCACAATTTAAAACCACTTTCATAATTTACTTATTAAAACACATAATCAACAAGAACACACAGAACACAAATTTATCGTGGAAGCCCAATTGGGTAAACCGCCAATACTTTCTATTACTGCAAATTGTTATTTACAAATAGTTTTTTCCTACTGCTACAAACAAGGATGGTATTACACCCTATTTACAAGCAACTACTGGAAGGAGGATACAACCCCCTGTTTTGTCAGCTACAACTAACAGGATGCTACTACACCCTATTTACCAGCTTCTTCTAGAAGGAGGCTACAACCCCCTGTTTTGTCAGCTACAACTGACAAGATGCTACTACACCCTATTTACCAGCTTCTGTTGGAAGGAGGCTACAACCCCCTGTAGGCCTATTGCCTGCCCTAGCGCCACCCTACCACCCTAATATGTTTTTGGTAACCTTCCAGATTCCTTTACCCTTCAATATCTGTCACACTCACTGATCTCTGCTTCTTCTTGTATGATCTGCACCCCAGAGACAATTTCTCTCACTCATCCCTATGTGTATAAATACCTTCATGTTTCCTGCGGACGCATCTCTTCACCATTGTGCCATTTCATTATTTGATCGTTCCTTTTCATGAGAGCTTAATTCCTCATTCTATTACTGATTCATAGAGTCATCTACCTCCGTCGTGATTCTTCAAAACAACTAAAACAATTCCCTGTTAACCGATTTACAGTTTATTCTTTCAGTTGTGTTCTTCCGCAATCATCCCGATCCGTTGATCTCATTTCAGGCGTTTTCCTAACTATAGATATGAGATAAAAATCGGATAGTGGATATGTGACTTTTTCCAAATATCATTCCACGATCTCCGCTTTGCGTACCAATCATTCCACACCATTGCTCTTTTTCAAGCTCTTGGTGACCGTTGATCTGAGATGGAAATCGGATATCGGATATGTGACTTTTTCCAAATATCATTCCACAATTTCCACTTTTTGAACCAATCTTTTCGCACCGTCGATCTCATTCGAGTGCTATCTTGACCATCGATCTTCCAAATTACGGATTACGGGTTTGTGACCTTTTCAACATGTCATTTCAAGATTTTCGCTTTCTGCACCAATCTTTCCGCACTGTCGATCTTATGCGGATGTTTTCCGGACCGTCGATCTTCTAGATTTCGGGTAGCGGAACTGTGACATTTCCCAAAGTATTTTCGCGATTCTCCACCTTCCGCTTTTCTCATGATTTTATCTTTCTGCACAATTCATTCCGCACCGTTGATTTTATGCGGATGTTTTTTGGACCGTCGATCTTCCAAATTTCGGGTAGTAGAACTGTGACATTTAACAAAGTCTTTTTGTGATTCTCCACCTTCCGCTTTCCGCATTTCGCTGGCGAAATTCAGGTTGTGGAAACCCATATTATTCTAGACCTTGATTTCTCATTTTCCACTCTCTGCCTTCTGCTTTCTGCCTTCCGCTTTTCTTCTGAATCGTTGATTCACTTGCGGGTTCACTCCTAATCGTCAATCTATGATCTAATGTGGATTGCAGATCCTCACTTTTCTTTGTGCGAAAATCATTCACCACCGTAGATTTCCTCACGTATTAAATCCTAACTGTTGATCTACGATCAAATGAGGATTTGTGGATCTTCCCTTTTCTTTGTGTAGAAATCATTCCCCACTGTATGTTTCCTTGCGCATTCAATCCCGACCGTCCAAGTTTTCATTGTAAATGGAATTTCACTCCCATCAGAACGTTAACTAGCTTACTAGTTAAATCAACAAAATCCCTTGAGGGCCGCCGGATCTAGATCTGGTCGGATCAATGGTGGAATCCAAATGTATCAAACTGTAATTGATGGAAATTTCACGCCCATCAGAGTTTTCTTAGACCTTGCAACTTCTCCCAGCGAGATTGTTGACGCTGTTAATCTGTTTCAATGATCAACCTTATCCGTCGATCTTCGTCAGCTTCAATCAACTGCGGATTACAAATAGAACAAACTTGTTTCAATTAAAATTTCGCACCCATCTCAACAATTAACTCACACGCTAGTTGAATTTGTGAAATCCATGAAGACCGTCAGATCTAGATTGACGGTGGGCCCCAAATATCATAAGGCAGATTTTATTCAAATTTCAGGCACATTAGGATTTTATTAATCCGCGCTAGTTCTCCCTGCGAAATAACTTGCAGCCATTGATTCGATTCAACGATTAAACTCATCCGTTGATCTTAATCTCTTTCTGTGAGGACCCTGCAGCAAATAATTAATCAAAATACACGATATAGCAGCAGAACTCAAAATCACTTTTATATTAATCGCAGGCCACTTCGAGTGGGAAG
>LPNX010809826.1:192154-235261 GCA_001517045.1 Pseudotsuga menziesii | reverse complement strand
TTTTCATCCAGTTCCTGGAGTTTGGCTTGGATGGCTGCAAGTGCTTCCTCCATGGTTTTTGCTCCTGTGCGGGTGACAACCATAACCAGGAGTTTTTTTTATTTTATTTTTATTTTATTTTTTTTTAGGGGGGGGGAAGGGAGTGGGTAGAAAAAAAAAAACATACACTGTTTCAGTAGAGGAAAATTTGGATTTGGGAAAAAATCGGAAGGGTAATTTGGGTTTGAGTAAGTTTTGGACACTGTCGAAAGGACAGGGAAGCAAACTTGGGGATTTTAGGAGCGGGGTGAAAGAATGAGAAAATTTGGTAGAGAGGGACAAAGAAGCAGAATGAGGAAAGGAATACGGTGGCAAAATTTGAAGACCTTTGGGTGAAAATCGAAGGAGTTATGGCAAACCCTAAAAATAGACAAATGTGGGATTTTGGGTCTTGAGAAGTGGAATTTGGGATAGGGTCTTCAGGAATGAAATATGCAGAATGGAATTGCAGAGGTGTCAGTGAAGCTTTATGGAAAACAGAGTTGAAACCAAGGAGATATGGCTGAAAAACAGAATTTTATACTTTTCTTTCTTTCTTTATTTTTTTTTTTTAGGAAGGGATCTGCAACGACGCGAAAGTGATCGAAAACAGTGGAATCTGCAACGGCGCGGAAGTGATCGGCAACAAATGGATCTGCAATGGCGTGGAACTGACCAGCAACAGTTCTGGATAGAGGAAATCTGCGATTGTGCAACTGAAAATAGATATGGACCCTAGGTATGAGCGGCTTCCTATTGGTTCAAGGGATTCACTCAGCCACCAATGCTGTCTGACGGCTTGCGTATTAGGGTAGTACCCCTCACTCCATGGCTCAGGTAAAACTTATAACCGCTTGGCCACAAACGACAGCTCTTGTTTTACCTCACGGGTGGGAACTAGTCAATCAGGTAGGGGTCGTTGCCCTTTTCACTGGCAGGTCCTCTCAATGGGCCAGCGACTTCGGGTTTCCTGTGGTACTCCTCACAATGAGTTTTAGGGCTTATGCCCAAGTACTTCCCACAGTTAAGCGGATAGGGATTATTCACAGATCCGAACCTGCAACAGAAGCGAAAAAAATTTTGGGCAGAAATTTCACCCAACGAGCCCAACAAATTTCTCTGATACCAGATGTGAGGACCCTGCAGCAAATAATTAATCAAAATACACGATATAGCAGTAGAACTCAAAATCACTTTTATATTAATCGCAGGCCACTTCGAGGGGGCAACCTCCTTTGAGCAAGCTCAATACAAAATAACTTCACGGTGCCTTCCTTGGCCTCAACACACACTTATATACTAAAAATAGGCGCCAATACTATGGGTCAAAACCATTGGCCAATATAAACTATGGATCAACAAATACTACAAGCGGCTTACAAAGCATATGCGCCCAACAACAATAACACAAACTATGGATCAACAATTACTATGGGACGACTTACAAAGCATATGCGTCCAACAACAATATACTAACACGGTAAAGAGAAGGATTGACATGGGTTCCTAACAATTTCATGGTGATTACTTCCAACTTTTGCAGCCGATTCACCTTTTTATGCTCCTCGCTATTTAATCAACGAGATTCATTCCGACCGTATATCTTTAGCACTCTCTGATCTCCACCACACGATCTCCAATCGTGAGGATGATTTAATTTAGACAATGTTTGGTTATCTGAGGTATAACTTCAACTTGTGAAATCCATCTTCTGTCTGATCTATGGATATTCAATTCCAATCTATGGATCTTCCACTGCTTGCTTTGCAGATATTTCTCTTGTCATCGACCCTGTTACTGATTTTCCTTTGTCATTGTTGAACTCCTTTGACATCAAAGATAATCCATGTAATGGATCCTTTGTCTTTTACTAATTTCATCCCGCTACATGTCTATTTTTTATTCCTTTGTCATTCGTGAACTCCTTTGACATCAATGAAAACTATATTCTCAACAATACCCCCTTTGGCATTGATGGCAACATCTAAACATTCTCCCCTTTTGACAACAATGACAAAGGATAACCTGTTATGCTATTGAGGATTTCCTGTCTTTCATCTTGATGAAAACTCCCCCTGTCACCATATCTCCCCTTTGTTAATTAGACTTTGTACTAACCAATGTTTTATCATTTATCTTAATATTTCCTTTCTTGCAACAGGTTCTTGAATGTTAACTTGAATGATAGATCCATGGACTCCCCCTGTCATTGTACTTCCTCTCCTTTGTCAACATTTTTGTGATAGAGTTTACACTCAGCATTACACCGTTCTTTAAAAAAAACCATATTATGTAACTTGCTCTTCTTAAGAAGTCTTCACATAATCCTTAGTCTGAAATAACAACAGGATTTGCTACAAGTTTGAGAGACAAATTTAGAAAGAACTTCCTTAAACTGATAGATATTTTTTTTTAAATACCCGTTGTTTCTTCACAATCTTCACTATTATTTGTACTCATACTGGCACTTTTCAATAGACTGAATTTTTTATTTTTCAGATCATACTTGAGTTTTCTTCCACTGTCAACAATTTTTATGTGTCATGACTTCAAATTCTAAGTGAACATAAAATCTTCATCTTCTATTTGATTGCAGACATCATGGTCTTCGTGAACCACACATTTTATTGTTATCATGTTACTTCATAGGTCTTACACTTTCTCTATGTCAACCATACACTAATCTTATCATTTAACCTTGATCATCTATTGTCTTTGATGAAGATAGCTTTCAACATACTTCAACATTAGATACCAATTGGATTTTTAGGGTTCTCTTTAAATCATGAGAGATCTTTTAGAAAATAATCCCACAATCATCACTATATCCTTCTTCATCACCTTCATCTTCATCTTCATCTTCATCTTCATTGGTGTATTCTTTTACATATCCATCTTGCTTTTCCTTATAATGGATGCCATTCTTATTTATGGCACTATTATGCTCATCATCATCTTTGGAGACCTCAATGATGTTTGAAATTTGTGTTTCTTCTGAGTTCTCGTAATCTGACTTTTTCCTCCATATCTTCCCATGAGATATCCTACTTACTTGTCCTTTATCATCTTCTGTGTTTTTGTCTTGTTTCCTTCTCAAACTTTGATCTTTTCCCTTGGTTCTACAGTCAGCAACATTGTGACCAAACTTATGAAAACAATGAAAGTATCCCTGGAATTTCCCTTTATGTTTGATGAATCTTTGATCTTCTCGCTTCACAGCTTCCATCTTCTTCCACTGTTTCTGAGCTTCTATTGAAACACTCTTCCTTAGTTTACATTCTTTAGCCATATGTCCAAAGTTATTACATTTGTAACACTCTATGTCATATCTTTCAAGACGTCCAAACCGGTTATGATTTATTCCTTTTGGTTTACTAGACATATCCTTCTTCTATTCATAAACCTTTCCATAAGCTCTGCATTTCAGGGCTTTATGACCAAAATTATTACAAGAGTAACAATGACCTAAAAAGATATGATGATATCTATTTGTCATTGGTCTCTTAGACACCTCATTAGTTCTGTCTTTGTCATGAAAGGATGAGACATAATTCTTACTTTCTTCCCTTTTAATTAGACTCTTTAGTGCATCATAACTTCTTTCATTTCCACCTTGGTGTGTGATAGAGGAATATTCTGGCTCCTTTACTTTGTCATATCCTAGACCAGTTTTATCATTTTATGGTCTTTGGTTACTTAAGATATCATCTAAGATCCTTGAGTTGTTCTCAAACTTTGATTTGATATATTTTTCATCAACCCCATTTCTAAGTTGAATAATCTCTTTTTTCAAGTTTTTTCAGAATCTCGGATTCTCTCCTTGAGGAGAACTACTAGCTCTTCTTCGGTCTTCTCGACCTCTTGAAGCTGCTTCTTCAAGTCCATAATAATTTAATTTGTTTCTTCTTGGTACTTAGATAGTTTCTCTTTCAAAACTTTGTTTATTTTCCTACATTTTTCAATTTTATCAACAACAACCATGTATTGAGCTTCTATGTCCACTTCTGATTACTCATCTGAATTTGTTGTCCCTATAAATAGGATTTATGCATATTCACTTTCATCGTCACTATCTTCTTTGGAATAGAAGTTCTTCTTCTTTTTCTTAAACTTCTTCTTACCCATGGTCTTATTCTTATGACAACAAGATTCTTCATGATCACTCTCCTCTTGTTTTGGGTAAGGACACTTATTGGAAAAATGTCCAATTCTTCCATAGTTAAAACATTTCAAGGGTAGCTTTCCTTTGTATTTCCCAGTACCTCTCTCAAGTTTACTGATGAAAATAGATTCTTCATCATCTAGGTTCTCTAATTGGTTCTTGGATATGGCTTTAAGCGTTTCCTCTTTTCGTGAGGGTTCATTATGTCCTATCCTCATCTCATATGCAGTGAAGATCCCATGTAGTTCATCTACTGTCATGTCATCAAGGTCATCCCGATCTTCTAGAGTGGACACTTTTGAGTCATACTTCATTGGAAATGTTCTTAAGACCTTGCTCACCACTTCTCTTTCTTTTAATTTTCCTCCAAGAGATCAAATAGCATTTACAACCTCATATACTCTTAGAAGGTATTCCCCAATATTTTCCTCTTCTTTCATTTTAATGCTCTCAAACTTCCCTTTATATGTATAAAGCTTGGATTCTTTGACTTTAGACACTCCTTCATAGATAATTTTTAACTTATCGCAGGCTTATTTGGCAGTCTTGCATCGCATAAATTTTGTAAATACAGAGTTTGCCAACCCACTTAGGATTGCATTTACGACTTTGGCATGACCTTCATATTAACCTAGGAACCTGCTCTAATACCAATTGTTGAAATATTGGACAATACTGAGAGGGGGGGGGGGGTGAATCAGTATTGTAACTTTTCACAATTTAAAACCACTTTCATAATTTACTTATTAAAACACATAATCAACAAGAACACACATAACACAAATTTATCGTGGAAGTCCAATTGAGTAAACCGCCAATACTTCTTATTACTACAAAATTGTTATTTAAAAATATTTTTTTCCTGCTACTACAGACAATGATGATATTACACCTTATTTACCAGCAACTATTGGAAGGAGGCTACAACCTCCTATTTTGTCAGCTACAACTAACATGATGCTACTACACTCTATTTACCAGCTTCTGTTGGAAGGAGGCTACAACCCCTTGTTTTTTCAGCTACAACTGACATGATGCTACTACACCCTATTTACCAGCTTTTGCTGGAAGGAGGCTACAACCCCTTGCAAGCCTGTTGCTTTCCCTAGCGTCACCCTGCCACCCCAATATGTTTTTAGTAATCTTCCAGATTCTTTTACCCTTCAATCTCCATTTCACTCACTGGTCTCTGCTTCTTCTTCTATGATCTGGACCCCAGAGACAATTTCTCTCACTCATCCCTCTGTGTATAAATACCTTCATGTTTCCTGTGGATGCATCTCTTCAACATTGCGCCATTTCATTATTCGATCATGCCTCTTCATGAGAGCTTAATTCCTCATTCTATTACTGAGTCATAGAGTCATCTACCTCTATCATGATTCTTCAAAACAACTAAAACAATTCCCTGTTAACCGATTTACAGTTTATTCTTCCAGTCATGTTATTCCGCAATCTCTATTTCCGCAACCATCCTGAGCCGTTGATCTCATTTCAGTATTTTTCCTGACCATAGATTTGAGATAAAAATCAGATAGTGGATATGTCACTTTTTCCAAATATCATTCAACGATTTCCGCTTTCTGCACCAATCATTCTGCACCGTTGATCTTTTTTGAGCTCTCCGTGACCGTTGATCTGAGATGGAAACAGATATTAGATATGTGACTTTTTCCAAATATCATTCCACGATTTCTGCTTTCCGAACCAATCTTTCTGCACAGTCAATCTCATTCGAGTGCTATCTTGACTGTCGATCTTTCGGATTGCGGATTGCGGTTTTGTGACCATTTCAACATGTCATTTCAATATTTTCTCTTTCCGCACCAATCGATCCCCACTATCGATCTTATGCGGATGTTTTCTAGACCGTCGATCCTCCAGCTTTCGGGTGGCAGAACTGTGACATTTCACAAAGTCTTTTCGCGATTCTCCGCCTTACGCTTTTCTCATGATTTCCACTTTCTGCACCAATCATTCTGCACTGTCGATCTTATGCTGATGTTTTCCAGACTGTCGATCTTCTAGATTTCGGGTAGCGGAACTGTGATATCTCCCAAAGTATTTTTGCGATTCTCCGGACGGAAACCCATATTATTCTAGACCTTGATTTCTCATTTTCCGTTCTCCACCTTCCTCTTTTTTTCTGAACCATTGATTCACTTGCGGGTTCATTCCTAGTCGTCGATCTACGATCTAATGTGGATTGTGGATCCTCACTTTTCTTTGTGCGAAAATCATTCACCATTGTAGATTTCCTCGCAGATTAAATCCTACCCATTGATCTATGATCAAATGCGGATTTTTGGATCTTCCCTTTTGTTTGTGCGAAAATCATTCCCCACCATAGATTTCCTTGTGGATTCAATCCTGACCGTCCAAGTTTTCATTGTAAATGGAATTTCACTCCCACCGGAATGTTAACTAGCTTACTAGTTAAATCAACAAAATCCCTTGAGGGCCGTCGGATCTAGATCTGGTCGGATCAACGATGGACTCCAAATGTATTAAACTGTATTTGATAGAAATTTTGCGCCCATCAGAATTTTATTAGACCTCGCAACTTCTCCTAACGAAATCGTTGACACCTGTTAATTTGTTTCAATGATCAACTTTATCCGTCGATTTCCGTCATCTTCAATCAATGACAAACTCCAAATAGAACAAACTTGTTTGAATTGGAATTTTGCACCCATCTTAGTAGTTAACTCACCTGCTAGTTGAATCTAAGAAATCCATGAGGGTCGTTAGATCTAGATCGACGGTGGACCCCAAATATCATAAGGCAAATTTTGTTCAAATTTCGCACACATCAGGATTTTATTAATCTGCATTAGTTCTCCCTGTGAAATAACTGGCAGTCATTGATCTGATTCAATGATCAACCTTGTGCGTTGATCTTAATCTCTTTCACGGCGATTACTTCCGAATTTCGCAGTCGATTCACCTTTTTATCCTCCTCGCTATTTAATCATCAAAATTCATTATGACCATAGATCTTTAGCACTCTCCAATCTCCACCACATGATCTCCAATCGGGAGGATGATTTAATTTAGGCAATGTTGGGTTATCTCAGGTATAACTCCAACTTGTGAAATCCATCTTCTGTTTGATCTATGGATCTTCAATTCTGATCTTTGGATATTCCATTGCTTGCTTTGCATATTTTTCTCCCATCATCGACTCTGTTACTGATTTTCCTTTGGCACTGCTGAACTCCTTTGACATCAAAGATAATCCATGTAATGGATCCTTTGTCTTTTACTGATTTCATCCTTCTACAAGTCTATTTGTTATTTATTTGTCATTCATGAACTCCTTTGACATCAATGACAACTATATTCTCAACAGTATGTGATGTTCTTTGGATTAAGACGAGTTATTGCTTTAGAAATTAGTTCTTTGGTGATCATTGGAGACTCTCTCATCATATTATCTCAGACCAAATATTGTAAAAATCAATAGATCAGATAGCAGGACGACTTCAAATGAGAATCATTGCTCTTCTTGATTAAATTCCATCCTTTCAAATTTTTCATATTTGTCGAGAACATAATCCTAGATTAAATGGTTTAGAAAATAATGCCTCGCTTTTGGAAAAACTCCTTTTCCCCATGGAACAATATCTTCTTCCCCAAGTTTGTTTGCACTCTTCATTAGAAAGAAATTCAAATCCTGGTATTATATTCTTGGTTTTCACAACATCCCTCTTGTATTAATGAGACATAACCACTTGTTAATGCCTTTGTTTGAAAGGAGAAACATTTCTCTCCCCTGTCATGATAGCGATATGATTGGGGTCCTTTCCTTGACAAGTGGTGGATACTGGATAATCTTGGAGTCATGAGCACTAATTCTCACATGCTTTGGATTTATGATCATTCCCGTGTCATCTGGGCTTGCTTGAATTCTTTTATTTGTTCGGGTACACAAGGTACTCCCAAAAGACCGAACACCAAGAGCAACCACTTCACACAAACAGATCACAGATCGATACACCGTTGTTTTGACTTGGTTAAAACCCTCAAGAGGAAAACAGTCCACATCCCCATCCAAATAGCTACTTAGAGCAATTTATTATGCAAAAGAAAGAAAGTTACAAATGAGCTTCTCATAATTGATCAATTAGCCAAGGACCCTCCGTGCTCTTTAAATAGAGATCATGGACCAGTCGTGCATTAAGCCACGGATCAAGGGTAGGTATGATCTAAGAGAAGTTGAATCGTCGAATCACTTTATGTCTAGAACATATCGTGACTGTCGGATTAAGATATTTACAAATGCATACCAATGCATACTAAAGAAACACACTTTACCTAACAGATATATTACACAAGTTGATCTTAAATAAATCCTAAGTGTCTAAATATCCTAACATCCCACTTTAAGAACAACTTGGGATATGATTGAAGGATTTACAAAAGTGACACTATTAGGAGAATGAAGGAGGCATTAGAGCCTACCCCCCCTTAATGAAAAATTCCTAAACTCCTAAATAGATCAGAGTTTAGAAAACTTCGCTTCTGTAAGAGACTTAGTGAAGATGTCTGCAACTTGATCATCTATAGAGCAATAGAGCACTTCAAGAACACGATCATGAACAAGATTTATGATGAAGTGCATATGTAGCTCAATGTGTTTGCTTCATTGATGTAGAACTGGATCTTTGGCAAGCTTGATGGCACTTTGATTATTGCACCAAAGTGGAGTAGGTTGCTGTTGCCCGAATCCAAAATCTGATAGGATCTGTCGAAGCCATAAAGCTTCCTAACTGGCATTAACCACGACTCGATCTTCTACTTCTGTTGAAGAAAGAGCAAGAGCTTGTTGTTTCTTATAAGCCCAAGTTACAGGTCTTGATCATAGACTGAAAACATAACCTGCAGTAGACTTTCGATCATCAGGATCGTCGACCCAATCTGAATCAGTGAAACCAACCAAGAAAGGTGTCCTCCTTGTACTGTAATGAATCCCAAACTGAATTGTACCTCGAATATATCGAAGTATTATTTTTGTTGCTTTCTAGTGACTTTCATGAGGTTTTTGCATATAATGGGTAACACGACCAATGGAAAAGAAAATGTCAAGACGAGAATGAGTCAAGTATAAGAAACTACCAACAAGCCGACGATACAAGGTGGAATCTACTTCAAGGGAAGTACAAGTGGCAGAAATTTTGACTCTAGACTGGAAGGGAGAAGAGGCTGGTTTACAATATTCCATGTGAAAGCGACGAATAAGGTCACAAGCATACTTATATTGAGAAAGAAAGATTTCTTCTTTGGTTTGCAAGACTTGGAGACCAAGAAAATAATGCAAATGTCTTAAGTCTGACATTTCAAAATTTTGCTTAAGACTGGATTTCACATGGGTTAAAAGCTTAGGGTCACTACCAGTAAGGATAAGATCATCAACATAAAAAAAAAATATGATGAGATGGTTTCCTACTTTCTTGGTATAGACATTGGGATCATAATGGCATCTAGAAAAACCAGTGTCAAGGAGAAAGCTATCCATTTCAGCATACCAAGCTCTAGGAGCTTGCTTAAGGCCATATAAGGATTTCTTAAGGCGACAAACAAGGCTAGAGTTATTCTGAACATATCTAGGAGGTTGTTCCATGTAAATTTTCTCCTGTAAATCACCATGTAAGAATGCAGGCTTGACATCCATTAGATGGACTTCCCATTTATGTAAGGCTGCAAGGGGAAGAACAAGGCGGATGGAGTTCATTTTTATGACAGGGGAAAATGTTTCATTGTAGTCAATCCCTTCAACTTGGGAAAAACCTCTTGCAACTAATCTTGCCTTAAGTCTTTCAACACTTTTATCTAATGCATACTTAGTTCTATAGACCCATTTACATCTGACAAGTTTTCTTCCTTTTGGAAGAGGTATAAGATCCCAAGTATCGTTCGCCATTAAAGAATGATATTTTTCATCCATAGCTGCATCCCAATCTGGATTTCCTGAAGCTTCTGCAAAAGTTTATGGGTCATGATTCTCGGAAACTTGAGTCAAAAGAGAAGAGGCTCGCTGAATTTGAGAACGAGTTCGATGATGATCTTTAGGATCACCGGCAAGATCACCAGCTGCTTCACATGTTGAATGAACCCATCGAGAAAGCAATGGTGTTGGTGCAACTGGAAGAATATGAGCAGACAGAGGTGGATTTTCATCCTCACTGTCATCATCAAAAATTGGAGTTGGAAATCTGTTAAGAAAGTTGGAAGTAGAAGAAGGCACAATAGCCGAATCAGGCTCGCAGGCCAAAGATGGTACAACCGCTGAGTTAGGCTCGCAGGACAAGAGATTTTCATCAAATTTAACATCTCTTCTAATGATTACATCATTTGAATGTGGTTAAAGAATTCTATAATGTTTTACATCTTCAAAATATCCAACAAATATGCACTTTTCACTTTTAGGCTGCAACGCTTTCCGTTTTTCATCCGGAATGTGAGCCCATGTTTCACTGCCAAACAAACAGAAATGACTTACATCTGATTTAATTTTACTCCATGTTTCTTCTGGTGTTATACCTTGTAAAGCTTTAGTGGGGTGCGATTAACTATGTAATTTGCACAATTTATGGCCTTAGTCCCGAAATTGAAGACTTAGTCCCTTAGATTGGATCATACAATTAGCCATTTCTTTTAAAGTGCGGTTCTTCCGTTTAGCTACACCATTTTGTTGTGGTGTATATGGAACAGTGTGTTGTTGTTGGATTCCTTGTTCAGTGCAGAAAGTAGTGAATTTTTTGTTAACATATTCTCCTCCAGTGTCGGATCTTAACTTAGTGATTTGATGACCAGATTGTTTTTCAACAAGGGCCTTTTAGGCCAATAACATGTTAAATACTTTGCTCTTAAGTTGTAGAAAATAAACCCAAGTGCGTTTGGAGTAATCATCAATGAAAGTTAAGAAATATTTGAAACAAAAAAAGGAAGCAGATAGAAGAAGATTACACAAGTCACTATGCACAAGCTCCAAGGGAACCGAGGCATGCCAAGATGCATGTTTGTCAAAACTATCCTGATGATGTTTTCCAAGTACACAACCAGAACAAACACCATCTCTACAAGATACCATCAGAAGACCTGTCATCATATTGTCTTTACATAGTTTTTGCAATGAACGATAATTTAAGTGACGAAATCGGTCATGCCAAAGTTTGCTCAAGTTATCACTACGAGCAACAAAAACTGAAGGAAAATGCGATGACCCAAAGTTGTTAAATTTGTACAACCTGATAATATCATCAACAATTCCGGTAGCTAGGACATGTTGAGGATCTTTAAAATCTTTGATTACAACTTGGTGATGTGTAAACGTTACAGTTTTCTCTTCACTAGAATGAGTGATTTGATAGACTGACAACAAATTGCACAAAATTCTTGGAACACATAGTACATCACTAAAATGACTATTTTATACTAAACTGTTCCAAATCTTACAACACTTAGAGATCTATCATCACCAACAAATATTTGTTTGGTGTTACATTCATGCATAATAGAAAAGATGGCTTGATCCTTAGCCATATGATAAAATGCTCTAGAATCGATGAGCCATTCATTTTGAGTAGAAGAAGAAGATGCAATATAAGAATAACCAGAAGTACAAAGTGCATGTCCATGAGAGGTAGATTCTGAAGATGAATCTAGGTTGATGCGGTGCTTCTTCATTGCTGCTTCCAAGCCTTCCATAATATTGAAACACTTAGATTCATCATGATTATCTTTCCCACAATAGTTGCAATGACGCTCAGTCTTCTTTCCTTTTGGCTTTGATCCTTTGTCATTTTTTAAAGAAAGAGCTGACTAAGAGGGTTTGGGACCCTTGTTTGACTGATTATTGCGAAATGTTTTTTTCTTCAGAGGCTTGGACTTATCTTTCTGTTGGGACAATAAAGCTTTCTTAGATGTATCTACATTGTTAATTATTCCAAGATGAATGAGCTTATCTTGCTCTCTAATTAGGGAATCAAAAAAGCATTCAAGACCAGGCTATTGATAGCTAGCTACAGCGAATGATTATTTCATGGAGTAAAATGTAGATACAAAAACAGAATATGTAGGTTCGAGTTTGGAAAGAATATGATAAATACATTGTTTGTCTTCTCTCTTAATCTTGCATTCTTCAAATAAGAGTCTAAGAGTTTTGTACTTAGATAAATAATCTTGAATGCATGAAAAATCACTTGGATTCAAAGAAATCAACTCATTCTCAAGTTGATGACCTTGAATTTCATTGTGTTTGTCAAACACAGATTCCAATTTTTCCCAAGCTTTATCAGGTTCATCAATTCCAGATATATGGAATCGCAAATCAGTAGAGATTGCCATCCAATCAATCCACGAGCTTCATCACATCTATTTTTCCATTTTGTTTTCTTATCATCATCAGTGGGTTCTGTTTCTTTCCCTGAGGTAATTGTGAAAAGTCCCCTACTTCGTAGAACATCCTCCATATGAAATTTCCCTGAAAAATAGTTAGAACTGGTAAGTAGAATATCACAAGGGGCGGCCATACTATAAAATATTGGCTAAAAAACAGAAACCATCTATCTGGATACAAAGAGCTCAAAAATCAAGCGGTTTAAAAAAAAACGGCACTGAAAAATGATTTCGTATGATGAAGTTATGTTTGATCAAAGAAAGTGTTGAAGATGTCCCCAATAGTGATGTGGCATATTAAAAAGTAACTGAATAAGACTTGAACTCAAGACCTATTAAGGAATAAAGAAACTATGAACCAAGTGAGCTAAGTTTAAAAAGTATGTAAAATAAGGGAATGATGAATGGCAGTTTTTTTTTTTACTCTTCTCTCTCGGTCTCCGTGCTTGCTTCTTTTTCATGCAAATCACACCACAGACCGAAAAATAAAAACAAAAAAAATTTTCCACGCTTATGGAATTAGATCTCGTTAGCTTACCCGAAAATATTATGTTTTTCTCTCTGTTTCTGATTCATCGTGATCGCACAAGGTGCACGGCAAAGAGCATACGCAACCGAGAAAAACTCTTTCCCTTTCTGTTTCTGAATCGCCGCGATCGCACAAGGTGCACATCAAAGAGCATACACAGACAAGAAAGGAAACAATCTGAGACCAAAAAAAGATCTAATAATAAAACTGATAAAAATATGAGTTTTTTTTCTTAAAAAAACAAAACCGTCACTGTAACATTATACTTTCAGATATGCCCAAATTGGTGTTTCTGGAACAACCAGAAACGATTTTCGATGAAACAAAGTTTGTTTCTCAATGGAAACGGTGTTTTGGACGCAATGGAGCAGCTCCCATAGGCCAAAAATGCATAAAAATCCATAACCAGAAACCCTTTCAATGCTTCGGCAACAATAGTTCAAGATCTAGATCATAACCGAAAGCGGCTCTTCATACATGCTTCGATAGGTACACAGGGTACTCCCAACAGAGCAACCACTTCACACAAACAGATCACAGATCGATACGCCGATGTTTTGACGTGGTTAAAACTCTCCAGAGGAAAACAGTCCACGGCCCTAGCCAAATAGCTACTTGGAACAATTTATTATGCAAAAAAAGAAAGTTACAAATGAGCTTCTCATAATCGATCAACTAGCCAAGGACCCTCCATGCTCTTTAAATAGAGATCATGGACCAATCGGATGTTAAGTCATGGATGAATGGTAGGTATGACCTAAGAGAAGTTGAACCGCCGGATCACTTTATGTTTAGAACATATCGTGACTTTCGGATTAGACTAGTTACAAATGCATACTAAAAATACACACTTTGCCTAACAAATATATTACACAAATTGATCTTAACTAATTTCTAATTGTCTACACATCTTAACATTATTCAGATCACTAGCTATTATTTCAGTCCTCAACACGTTGACACTGGTGGCGAGAGGCTACTTCGAAAAATTGCACTCTTGGTATGTTGGAGTTTGAATTTATAATTTCTGTATGGTGGAAGTTTCATTCTTTCTCTTCGTCTCATTTGGCGAGTCTGGGATGTCGGAATCGTACAGATAAAGATAGCTCTCTCTCCTCTCCTTGATTGGTACAATTCATTGAAAATTTTGCTCAGTTGCGAGTTAAGCAATCTCTTCGAAGATCGAAGTGAAAGTATATCATGCAATGATTGATCATTATTCATGGTTTTTTGGTCATAGTTTCTGCCACCACTCCACATTTTTTTTATGAAACGGGCGAATGTTCGTATTAAAGATTGGAATGTTTACAGTGATATCCATTTACTAAATATAGTGTATAAATTCTTTGAGAAGGTGGGGGGCTACTATAATTCCAGTGGGAATACAGATTATGCTTCTGGTATATTCAATGGCAATTTGACTTTGAGGCTTATTATCATCCATATCCTTAAGAAAACTCTGGTGTATCTCAGTAGTTCCAGATTCTCAAAGAATAGAACTATCCTCATTGTTTCCCCTTCTCATTGTTCAGTGAGGTAGAAAGCTTTGTTGCAGAATCCCTTTGGTTGAGAGCACTAGAGTTCTTTCAAGCATCACGAACCCGAAAGAGAGAATAGTTGAGCTTTTTCTAATAGGTGATTATCTATAGTAAGACATTTTAGAATTTCGCCTTCAGGTGAGAGGGATGAAGGCTTTAATGGAAGGTGTCATTATAGAAATTTAGAATATTTCTCGTCTTTCTCCAAATGTAGCTCATCGGCTTGATGGTGTTGCAAGAACTATGTCTCTCCTTTTGGAAAGCCCCAGTGGGATTGAATCCTGGTTAGAAGGTTTTGATTACAATACCCACAGGTACACAGATAAGATATGTGAAATATTCAAAACAACTCCAAATTATGAAAGCACAATAGCAGGTTGGACTTCTCGCTCAGCTGAGAATTTAAGGAGAAGAAATAGTCACACAACAACCTGTAAAAACCTCCAGTTTAATTGATTAAGATAATGCAGAAACCAATGTACAAAGCTGGAAAGCTCTCCAAAAGCTTCCTTGGCCATGCATGACGTTGAAGTTGATGGGCCATGCATGGTTTTGAAGTTGATGGTTTTAGTAATTTCAGAATTTAGAGGTCCATATTCATGATGGTAATTAGAAAAAGCATTAGAGTCGAAAAGGAAGATAGTGAGCCAGAAGCTCGGAATTCGGAGATTAATGTCACTTCTTAGTTTGTTTTTGCATGTTTTTCTTGTTTATTGCTGTTAGGACAATTTGTAAAAGTTCATCGCAATTTGTAGTTCTCTGTTTTTTGTGTGTGGAGAAAGTAACTTATTATTGGAATTACTATAGTTAACATTGTCTCATATATGAGATCTCCAAAACTCTTTGGAGATTTTTTTGTACCATTTGCTGAATTTAGTCAGTTTTTTCAATATAAAATCAACCACTTCTTTATATATATAATTAATCTTTATTCAATCTTTTGAAATTCTGTATACATTATGTTTCAACGTGTATCAATTTCTACATCAAACTATAAATAAAATTTGATATTTAAATCTTAATACTAATTAATTGACTTACTTTATTTCTTACATTTAATTGATTACAATCCAAACAAGCTTTCCCAAAATGCTCCCAAATGTAAAAAACAATTCACTGTTAACTACTCTTGACTTCCCAATTTCCCAAACTGCTCCCAAATATAAAGCTTTGCACTTCTAATGACTAATAAACAATAATATTAAATAGTGGGCAAGTAAGTCTATGCATATTAATGAAATCTTACCAACGAACACCATGAGAGATTCGAATGAAGCTTCCAACATATTTAATAAATACTATGTATATATTTATATATATATTTACAGATCAGGGAAATCTGCATATGTACATGAGCGTAAAATTGCTTACTAAGGTCCAAAAAGTTTGTCTATAGGCGAATATTTATGAATAAATTCCCTCTGCCTTGGACCTGGATGAAGCTAGTGGGGAGCTAGAGTTGAATATTTATTAATAAATTTCCTCTGCTTTGGACCTGGATGAAGTTAGTGGAGAGTTAAAGTTGAAGTAGGTTATTGAGTTCAAGTTGTAGTAGTAAATTTGATTTGAGGTTAGTCTTAGTTTGAATGTGAGAACGATTTGTCTAATAACAAATAAAACTGTCACCCTAGTTATACAAAACATTAAAAAAACAATAAATACTTCATTCATAGAATGACCAAAAAAACCTCTATAATCCCCACATATATATGGAATGACCAAAACACCTCTATAACCGCCAGATTCAGACATACCAGAAATTGTTGAAACAATGGTTTTTGTTCTTTACATCGTAATTTAGATTATTTGGTTGGTTTCAGGGAATCTGCCATTTAATCCAAAATAAGGATTGTTGATTACTGAAATTACAAAAACTGCAATTTATCAATGAAATTTTGATCGGTTTCAATGAAAAAATGACCGGAAAGGTGGGGCGTTTTAGTTAGCCTTTATCCTACGCGGTGCCTACCTTGGGGTGCGTTGCTAACATACATGATCCCACTTAAGCATAAATTCATGATCCAAATACTACATCTCAACGTACATAACTCTAATGTCCAATCAATCAACTAATAAAACCGGTGATTGACTTGATGAACAGTGGCTGCGTTTGTAACAACGAGGTAGCAGAAAAGAATAAATTCAAATCCATGAGAATCCTCGCAGGCGTGCAGAGTACTTAGTCTACATTACATTGGTGAAACTGGGGAATGGAGGCTGGAGCGAAACATGCTGATTCGTATCTAACAGAAGATTGCAGACTTGAAGGACAGTGGGTAAATGAAGGAAATTTCAAGTAATTATCATATGTGAAACGGATTATTTGACTGCTCTTCAGAGGCCTCCCGCCATTGACGATGCAGTCGTCGTAGGAAATCAGCTTGAAGACGTTGGGAACTTGGGGTTCACTATCTTCGCAGAGGCGAACCAGGGGACATTTTGATGCCTTAAATGATCTCAGAATCATTAATAATAATAATAAATACATAAATAAAACTCTTTGATTCCATCGAAATTTGTTCTTCTTTTTGAGATCTTTCCAATGGCCATATCATGCACAACAAATGGAGTTTGTATGTGGAAATTGTGCCATAGGGAAGTTGATGTGTCAACTACACTCGTCAAAGCCTATATTGCTTTTGTTGCTTCATCTATGAGGGTTAGGATTTCAATTTTTTAGAGTTTCTTTGCCTCTTAGAGTTTTATACTTTATGTTAAAAAGGAGCTTTGGCCTTTTGTAATGGAAATATTGCAAACAACCACACTGACACATCTCTCTTCGGAGCCGCCATTCTAGCTAGTTGTATTGCTTTGCAACTTATAGTGTTTCTCTATTTCATTCATTCATAGAATTTGGGTTTTATTGTACTATTGTTCTCTCTCCAACATCTTTGTGTGTTTATTTCCATTTTATATTGTTTCCCTCAGAGCAATCTACTCTTTGTTGTTTCTCGGTGCATGTCCCCAACGAGATCCAAGCATCAGGAGTTGGGTCTCGAACTTATTAAGCTAGGGTAAAACCACCATCACCGACCCAAGTAACCTAACATGGCATAAGTAAAGAGAGATGACAAAGCAATATATCCTATTAATTTGTTGCTTGAGGAAGCTCTCGCACAACCTAGGAATGAGATGATGGATAATTTCACCTAGATCCTTTAATGACTACTAATGGTAGTGAAGGCACCTTCAACTAACAACCATTTCAAACGCACAACAACCTTTAATGTAAAAGTTAACTTTGACGTTCCTTTATTTGAAGGCCACATAGACACAAATGCTTTGGAGAAATGGTTAAATCTATTAGAGGGTTATTACTCTGTCTAAAAAAAATTATATAGCTAAAAATTCTCTTTCACAATCAAATCCCTCCCCCATATCAAAGATTGGTGGGATGGGTACTATGAGAGGCATGTCGAAGATTAGTCTACAACATGCAGGACAAAACCCACTTGGGTGGCTTTTGATGATTCCCTCAAGGAATATTTCTACCCTGTCAGAAACTATGATGACCAATACAGGAGATGAGCAACTTTGCGCGAGGAGAGAGATCATACAATGTTGGAATTCACCAATATATTCCATACCTTAAGCTAAAAGATGGGTAGCAAAGAATGTGAATGACACTTGGCTTTGAAGTATTGAAGTAGCCTACACAAGTGCATTCAAACATAGATGGATTTCTTGGAATCTCCTCATTAGGAGTTGATTATTAGTATTTTGTCAAAATCGAGTAAAACATTAACCAAAAGAATAAGCGGAATTCAGGTGTGCAAATCAACCGCAACATAAGTATGGTAAAGGTGGCCCCAACTCATAAAACAAAGGATAAGTAAGGAGAGCCAAAATCATGAAAAAAATTCCAAGTCACAAGTAAACAAGGGTAACGAGACATTAAAGGACACTGGAAATTGGCATGAGTTCCAAAACATCCCATGGTACAACACCAATGAATGTCACTCGAAACAATCATTGTTGGTTGAGTTGAAAGTCTTGGATCCAGACTCTAATTCATATCAAGATAAAGGAAAATGGATGATTAATGCAGAACCCAGTGTCACCATCGTAATTGCAAAGATTCAACCGAAAGAGTCAAAGGTGCGAGAGGAAGGGGATCGCCTCTTCCATTCATAGGTGTGGGTAAAAGGTACTTAGCTACATTTCATTGAGACAATAATAACCAAAAGAGTATGATTTTTGTTGAAGTCATCAATCGGTTGAAGTTGTCAATAACGTCGCACCCACAACCATTCACCATTAGTTGCTTAAGCTAGGGACAAGACATTTGTGTAAGTCAACAATGGCACTTATCTTACAACATCAAGCCCTTCAAGGATGAGATAGTGTGTGATGTTTCCCCACTTGAAGGTTGTGATATTATTTTAGGGCAACCTTATATGTGGAATTTCATGTTGTTTATGACTCTAGGTGACCCGTAAACTGCCACAAATATTTCAATGGAATAGTTTCTCCCAACGGATCTAACAACTTAGTTATTTTTATTAGCTTATTTCCACTAAATGCTAAATAAATTGGAACTGAAAAAAAAATAGCTAGAGGAAATAAATATACAATCCATATAATCAACACAATATTTACCCTAGGAAAATCCACTTTTGCAAAAAACCGATCCAGAAATGAAGATTGTGCCTTGCTCTTTTATATAGAATCCAAATACAAAGGAAAATGTACTCTCTATGGAGTTACATATGACTCTACGGAGAGAATAACTACTATAGGATCTCCTACTTCCTATGTTCTGCTCTAATATCCACTCATGTGATGTTGTTCAACTATGGAACAATGAAATAATAACATCATAAGAATGGAACCCCCCTTCTTTTCCTAGTGGTCTAGTATTTAATATAGTCGGATAGTCATATAGGGTTAATTTTAGTGTTTTTTCATGCCCTAATTCTTGATTAGTTTTAGGGTTTTGTACTTTCTAGAATGTTCTTGAAATTCTACATGTGACTAGCTGTGCATGTGTGAGAAAGGAGAGAGGTACGATGGTGGTCAATTGGATATGTCAATTTGCGAGAGTCGTAAATTCCTCATACAAACTTTGATTTGGTGCTTGGCCGATATCTCATTTGAACACTTAAAAGGCTTTATGTTGATTCCTTACACACTGGTACCCCTTGTTGTTGTTTTTAATGGCATTGAGAGGTGCAACCACAACAAAAAAGAAGCAATGAATTTCCAAAGGTATTGTGTTGCCCCCAAAAAGATCCTAACTTTAGCACGACATTTGTAGGAGTAGGACACTTAGTGATGGCCTCCATATTTGTAGGATCAGTCTTAAGTTCTCCTCCACCATTCACATACCCTAAATACAACAAATACTACAAAGAAAATTCACATTTCTTAATGCTTTCCAGCAGTTAATGTTTTTTTAAGGTCTCCAACACTTGGTTGAGATGTAAGATATGCTCTTCAAAAGTAGCACTATAAACCAATATATCATCTAAATACACTATCACAAATGAGTGGCTTTATGAAGATGTGTAACTCTTTTTGGCAAAATATAGCGATGAATAATGAAAATTTTACCCATGTATTACATTGAAGCCCTCGAAACTCATATTTTCCATTTGAATTTCGACATGTGGTTAAAAATGAAATGTAGAGAATTATGTTGGCTTTCTAATGATATTTAAAAAAATACATATACCAATGTCTTTTAAAGTGTCAAATTTCCATTTAATGAAACACGTGCCCTTAAAATTTGAAGAGCAATTAACAAGTGGCTTGTGTGTGTGCAAAATAATTTAATGTTAAATTAATAATTAAAAAAATGAAAAATGTGAACATCATCTAGACAGAATGCACCAGTGCGTACATATTTTTATTTTAATTTTTTTTGAAAAGTTTTATTTATTATTATTTTTCGATATTAACTAGTGAATATTCTAGTCGCATTTTGCACACATGTGCATGTGTGCCCCAAATATTTTGGTTGTTTACATAAATTGCAAAAATAAAAATACCATTTTGAATAGGACACACTGATGTATCGCTTGTATATTTTTTCAAATTTTTTGGATGTATATTTTGAATGTTGTTGATTTATCTTTGAGCTCATTCGAAGTTGTTGATAGGGTTTTTTAAGGTAAGCTTTAGCAAAAATTTAATAAAGAATGATATCGAAGATAAAAATTCGTAAATTATATGTCCATGGATAGAGGATTTGTTGAGTAATCCAACGATATCAAGCTTTCCCATTAATGTGCATTTAATGACACAATTTAAGCCCCTGAAAAACACAAAAAATTTCCTTTTTGCAAAGAAAAAGGCCATAGGCCTGTTTTTAAGGCCCCCGATTGATCCCATGGCCCTTTTTTCGCACAAAGGAAAATTTGTGTGCCTTTCACAAGCTTAAATTATGTCATTAAATGCACATTAATGGGCGGAACAAATTAAATTCTATGGAGGCAAATTTAATTTGTGATGAACACATTAAATTCTATGACGACATCCAAATTAAATTCTATGGAGGAAAATTAAAATTAAATTTATACAACAAGAATTTAATCTAATTTAAATTCAACAATTAAATTGAAATTAAAATATAGAGTTCAATTTAAATTTGACAATTAAACAACAACTAAATAAAAGTTGGAACTTAAATATGGTTCATATGTCTACAATTGAATTTCATAATGGCAATTAAATTAAGCTAAATTTTAAGTTTTAGATCTTCAAATGGGAAGATAGTGACTAAGATTTTCCTAATTTTACCATAGTCAGAAAAATACATCACAACCCCTATACTCATGCACAACATTATGTAACAAAATTCACATGGGTGATAATGCTTGCTAGATGACCTATATGTAGACATATTTTTCAACATTATAATGTGACACACATGCAGTTAATAAACTACCTTGATAGGTCTTTAGGGAATATTATGCAGCCACACATAAAGAGGAAGACAACAACATTTTGCACCCCATAGAAAATACCCCCTGCATCTCTTGAGTTGCATTTGTGTCTTCTGCATTTCAAAACACTTCTATTTGGTGCTTTAAAATAAACCTCTTTGCATAGTGCATTTATAATTGAAATTCCTTTCACATGAATTTTGAATATGTAGGGATAGATTCTGGTAAGTCGTCACATCATTATGATCAATAATCACATGACCCTATGCCCCCTCACAATCATGATCATCCATCATAGGAAACTTTTCCCTCTCACATTTCAACTATAAAGGGGAGTTGCAGTGGGGTTGGAATGGGTGGAAATTGTCTAGAGGATTACGAAGTTGCTGTTGTATGAGAAGATCTTAGGAACCCGATCCCTAGCCAGACAGTCAAAGAGCATGTCAGTAACATAATCAAGTCATATTTTGAACAACATTCAGTGATGACACAAGCTCAAATCCTACATGGGTTGATAAAACACAAAAAATTGAAATGTGCCACAAAGTTGTTGGGTTTCAAGATGCTAAAACAAAAAAGACATGCAAAAATGTAAGAACTGCATTATCTTCATTTGGAAAATCAAGAAATGATGATATCTGAGCTGCTCGTAGGGAAATTACAATGGTTTTTGTGTCACCAAGCACCTCAAGAAATTGAATGGTAGCAACAAAGGCATCATTGCTTAATGTTTCAAAAAGAACATTGTTCAAACATATACTCAATTTAGGGTCCAGATATATGAAAATGATGAAGCTTCTTGTTAGGCTCTTATTGCAGGGAACCCTATTGAGGAAAGATGGTAGAGGGAATTAGAGAGACGGTGATAGAGTTTTGGGATAACCATTCTCTTGTTATTCCAGATCGAAAGCATGTCCCGCGATAATGCTTATATAGAGGCATTTATCACGAGCATTGTAAGCATGTGATGTAGATGACGGGAGTTGCACTTTACGAGGAATTCCAAGAAACCAACATTGGTGTTCTAATCGCATTTAGCATGTTCAATAAATTGAAATCATGTTATATTAGGCCGAATACAATTCATGATAGTTGTTGTCCCTAATACCATGTTGAATTCTAACTATACTATGACACATTTTCGGATTTTTGCAAAAGGAACTAGAACAATGAACCAAATCCTCACACAGTGCGAGATTTTATTTGTATGATACTATGCAATAGGAATATCGAACAAGTGTTTTTCAATAAGAGGTGTGCAGGTGGGAGAAGATGCCTTGAATGCGGTGATTTGACATTTTTCCATAGGAAATATCCTATTAATCCAACACACCCTGGATTTTCAGATATCACAGTTATGTGGAATAGGTACGAGTACACCATGAATCCATCCTCTTCTTCATCCGTGTGATCTAAGAGGATTGACTTGCTTAAGGACGAGATTCCTGTTTCAGATTTCATGGAAAAGTTTCAAAGTCATATTTATAAATACATAAAGCACTCCCATATGTCCAGGTGGAAAGATTCAACTCAAAAATCTCATGAGGTATTCGAGTCAAGCACACTCTTAGCAGTGGTAGACTTTGTTGAGAACTACACATTTTCTCCTCAGATAGAGATACAAAGTGAGTACTATCACTCCGACCAGTTGTCTATCTTCGCACATGTATTGTACAAACATGCTTAGGGAAGCATTGATGGTAGGGAAAACACTCCTCAATCACACGAGGTGACCAAGGAGTACCATTTTTATGTCAGTGATGATCATGAGCATGACACGTTGTTCGTTCAACACTGCTTTGGGTTGATTTATGATTCATTCATATAGAGAGGTGTATCATTTACTGAACACTGGATTTGGTTAGATGGGTGTGCAGGGCAATTCAAATCAAGAAGATTTTTTTATTGGTTGAGTTTCCTTCAAAAAGAGACAAGAATCTAGCACACCTAGAGCTTTTTTGAAACAACGCATGGAAATGTTCAACATGATGGAATTGGTGCAAGTGTGAAACGAGCAGTTTGGAAGTACCAGATGAGTAATGTTGCAACCCGACTCAAATTCTCTGCAGAATTAGTTGACTAGTTCACACAACATTTGGGACATCAAGGTCGTAAACAAGCAAGGCTGGTGCGCAAGTAATAAACTATAAATTCAATTAATAGGCTAATAACATTATATCATCATTTCCAAAAGAACACCTGCTCAATAGGAATTTATATGACAAATTGAATTCCATGCAGGTTTTTTTGGGATGTGTCCCTTGGTGATGTGAATAGATCTATGTCATGGTACAGTGAGATCATACTTGGTACGAGGGAATTACATTATGTTCAGAGTAAAGACATGGGAGACATATTCACCATTGAAACGAGGAAGCATGCTTGTTTTGGCGAGTTTTGCATTGATGAAAATGGATGTGGGATTCATCCTTGTGAAAATGATGTATATGTGAAATAATGGAAATATGTCCCTCTTAATCTAAAGAGCCCAGATCCAATTTTGACATGGCAATAGATGCACACTGACGATGCAGTGATCTCACTAGATCATGATCGAGTTTCTGATGTGTTCAAAGAAGGTACAATAATTCATTATTAATTAGTTCATTATATATTACACATATAAAATCATGTAGAAATGCACGTAGGACATTTGAAATTCTCTTGCAGGTGATGTATTCGTTGTCATTGCACCCGCAAGCAATCATAAGAAAATGTGGCCTATTATTTGATGCAGTTCACACAAATTAAAAGCGGGTTGGTGCAACCCTATCAAGATGGAGAGTTCCCATACCAAATTGGAGATCTGGTTTTGATGGGCCACCTTTTTGAAAGAGTGAAAAAACATGACGTTGATATTATTTACTGAGATTATGCCTAAATATATATCATGCCAATACAGTCATTTGGTGGTGAAAGCTTGGATACATCTAATAGAAATCAAGGTGAAGAGAGGTGAACCAAAGAGATGGAAGATGGCAGAAGTTGACCATGATCGTATTATGGAGACTTGCATTCCTATAACCCATTGACCAGATGAATGAACTACACATGCCACTTGCAACATTGACCTAGTTGCCACATTGACTTGTTAAACGCAATGTTGCAATAACAAGTTTCTAAAATTAACATGTACAATATCATCCATTGAAACTCATGCATGGTCCTACATGGATTTGATTTTATATCTAAATAACACAAATGCATATGAGTATTATTTATTAATTTGTCTTCATTTTTCTATGTACTTTTGCAATAACAAATTTTCATATAGACAATGATCCTCTATTCATTGTGAAGGTAAGTGCCCCATCAACTATGACAAATTACCATTTCTAATATAATATGGGTTTCTCTTCTCCAATGGTTATCCTCAAATTGTTTTTTTTGTTGGCAAGTGGAAGAACCCCCTGACTAGCAGGTGTGCCATTGGTTGAATTACCACGAACCAGGGGAATCTAAGCCGTCAAAATCACCCGGGGATTGCACCCGGCATGGACTGCACCAACCCTTAACATGGTTGGATTTTTTGGTATCCATGGGATTTGAACCGACGACCCTTTCGCTTAGGGGCAACTTAACCATACCCCACCATCGATTGTTCTACATATCAGGGGTTATCCTCAAATTGTTGTTTGTAATTGATTTTTTAAATTGCAATGTAATTGAAATTGATTTTTAAATTGTAAGAACACATTGAATTTCCAATTGAAATTACACATTAAATTTGAAATTTTAATTGAATGACAATGTGTATATTGTAATTCAATTGTAATGTGTAAAGTGTAATGGAATTGTAATTTAAATTTTTAAATTGTAATGTAATTGAATTTTGAATTTTGAATTTGCAATTAATGTAATTGAAATTGATTGTACACATTGAATTTTCAATTGAAATTACACATTAAATTTGAAATTTTACATTTAAATTTTAAATTGTAAATTGTAATTGAATTGCAATGTGTAAATTGTAATTGAACTGCAATGTGTAAATTGTAGTGTAATTCTAATTTAAATTTTAAATTGTAATGTAATTGAATTTTAAATTTTGATTTTGCAATTGTAATGTAACTGAAATTGAACTTTTAAATTGTAACTACATATTGAATTTTCAGTTGAAACTACACATTAAATTTGATTTTTTTTTAAATTTTAAATTGTAATTGAATTGAAATGTGTAAATTGTAATTGAATTATAATGTGTAGACTGTAATGTAATTGAATTTTAACTTTTGAATTTGCAATTGTAATGTAATTGAAATTGAACTTTTAGATTGTAATTACACATTAAATTTGCAATTGAGCCCACAAAACATTTGTAATTGTAATAACTATATCTAGATGTAATATAAAAGACGATTGATTTCAAATTGATACAAAATACACATGAAGGTGAAGATGATAAAATATCCTTTAAAATAGTCCATAGTATTTCAAATAATAAAAGTCCATATATGTACATATATAACAAAATTTCCAAAACATGAAAATGTATACATCAACAAGTCAATAGTCACTACCACCACCAGGACCTTAATCAGCCCTGCGACCACCATCACTTGTAGTAGACCCCTGGCGTTGAGGCAGTAAACTATCAAAGAATCCCTCAATCTTAACATACTGTAAAAGTTAAAATTGTGAACTCTATAAGTTAGTAAGATTTTGACCAATGTATAATATTCAACAAGAAATGAAAAATTTTAATGGATGGATGTGAAACTCACTTGACTCGAGTCAATGGTAATATATAGTGTGTAGGTCACAACCTGGGTCGATGGGCCCTCATCAGGACCATGTAGACGAGCTGCATCCCAATCATTTGAGAAAGTGATGACAACATTGACGCCCACTTGTAGTGATGCCTGTGTAAGATTCCATTACATGTAATAAGTTAGAAATTAATAATTAAAACTAAAACATAAACTATAATTCAAGAATTAAAACATAAATTATAAATTGGAATTACTAAATGTGAATTGAATTGGAACATAAATTTAAACTTACCTCTATGTCTAGGTCTAGCTGGTAAGGACCTTGCCGGTCCTCGTGTGTATTATCCTTAGCGACAGTCTTGCCTCTACCTTGTACAATTGAACTTGAAAGTTAGGATCTAAAACATGAAATCTCGAATCAAAAATTCAAACATAAATCATAAATTGAGATTAATAAACACAAATTTAATTGGAACATAAATTATAACTTACTTCGACGATTGGGTCTAGCTGGTTGGGAACTTGGAGGCCCTCTTGTGTATCACGGGTGGATGGACCTCGCAGATGACCAAAAACAAATGGCTCACTACAAAAGAGCTCATCCATGAATGTGGTCCCCTACATGGAGCAATAAAAAACACCCTTTAAGTATTATTGAACATTCAATTTACAACGTATAATATGATGTAACATGAAAACATACATAATTGTACAAAAATATACATGTCCTATAGCGCTGCATATGTGATACAACCGAAAGTATGCATCTCGAGCTAACCGAGCATAACTTCGTAAGGCTTCCTCATTAAGAAAATTGAGTAGATCATTATCCACCCACTCTATCTCTGCTTGTGGAGGTGTAGGGGGTGGTCTGGATGTCTCTCCTTGCACAACAACAATACACTTCCCACAACAGTGAGTAGCAAGTTTGCGATACCCTGGGCCTCTGTAGCAAGCTAGGATGGCTGGGATATGCTCTCTGACTTGGTAATAATCTTTTCTGGAATCACTACCAGCCCCAGAGGGGGTGGCATGAAAACGGGTTCTCTACGAGCTTTAGGGCGTTGGTGGCTACGTCCCCTACTAGCACCAAAGAATGTTGATGCGGTGTTGGTGTAGTCTGAGTGCATCCCTAGAACAAACTCTGTATATGTATGTTTTTGAAAGTATAAAGGGACTTGGTCATGGTGAGGGAACATGCCCCACACTCCAATAAATCTATCATAAACATATGGTGTCGCAGTGTCGAGCTTAAAATCCACGAGTATAAGCAGTTAACCGGTAGGCCCGGTCAGGATGGATGTCGAACAAAGTTCCATTGATGTCATGGCCTCTTGTGGCAAATTTCACTGCGTCCCATTTATCAGGACCCATAACATACTCTCTTCTCATATGGTATGCAAAATGCCAGATGTCACAAAGAGGGCCCACTTTCCTAGAGAGGGACAACAGATCAACAACTGTTGATAACATCATAAATAAGGAGCGCCTAGTAGGAGAATCCTTCGCGAGTGTACATACTCATGCGTGCACTTAGTATTGCTAGGTAGTAAAATACACAAGGGTAATATGAGCGACCTCATCATCATAAGAACATTCAGAGGCACCTATGATCAAAACAAAAACATAAATGTCAGTCAAAATATACATTGTAACTTGCAAGTGAAATTGAATGCTTTATATATTAAAAATTTACTAAAAATGGTCTAAAAATATAAATATGCACTTAATGTACATATGTCCTAGTGCACCTCCTACTCCTCAGGATCTGGACCTATATCGTCGAGATGAACCGACACACTACCTCTCATGTTGTTGTCGCAAGTGGAAGCTGACCTTGGTGTGGCCTTGTGCCTCGGTGAATGAGAACGTTTATGAACCATGCCCCATGGGGACACCTCAGATCCTCTTATGATATTGTGTCATAGAGCGATGGACCCTGCTCTGGAGAAGTCGTTACATCACATTCCATTGAGACACATTTAATCACCTTTATATTCATTAAACTTAGGAGCATGTGCTAAGTATATTAAATTACATCGAATCCTTTTTTTTTTGTAAGCCGCACAAAAAATTATATTACAGGGGCAAAAATTACATCAAAATACTCATGATTGACAGAGGTTGAAGGAGACTAGGCCTCCTTCAAAGCCATTCAAAAAATAAGATGCATGTCTATTTGGATGCATACTGATACTGATCAAGACTGTAAAAATTGTTCATGACAGATACGTAGGGAAACTGGGTTGCATAACCAACCGAGCCCCACTAAAACAAGAAAGAGACATAAAGTAAAACTTATATAAAACATAGACAATATCTAAAAGCTTGCATAAAGTGAAGCCAGAAGGAAACCTGTTCAGAGCACACATTAAGCTGAGGGGGGATCTTCGGTAATGGGGCATGCTCATCGCTCCTCCTGTGACGTAGTGGGTGAGTTTGTGGCCGTCGTTGGAATGAGAGTCAGCGGTGGAGGTTGTCTTGCCTGCGCCGATGGTGAGTCCTTCTGTCGTTTGGAGAGGGGTTCCACTGGAGAAGGAACTTGGAACGGTTTAGCCTGAGGCGATTTGGAAGAGCAGCCACTTCCCCCTAGACTGGTTAAGGCATGCCCACCCGTTTCGATTCCACTAGCTCCGCTGCTAGCACCACCACCCTGTGCTTCTCCTTCCGAATTTTGGACGTTTAAGCTAGAAATACTAGCTGTGCCTTTCCAAGAAAAGGTTTTATCCAATTATGTTAGTTGTGCATCGATCTCAGCAATTTTTGTTTTCATAGTATGGACCGCCATCCTTGCCTCAGCCCAGTTGTTGAGCATATCTTCAGCTAAATTACAAAGCATGTTTTTTAACATCTAGTAATGGTTGATACGGCTACCATCCTCCCCTGTCGAAATATTTCTGTTCAGAACCTTATTCTCCCATGCCTCTACCAAAACCCGAACACACCCAAAAATGTGCGGTTCATAATCATCAGGGATGGGGACATTGTTGCTCCTCTGGGATTTAGCTCGCCCCGAATTGGCTCGCTTGGGGTTACCACGCTGGTGAGACATGGCCGCCAAATTAAGCCTAAGACCAATATGCTGCGGGATGAAGACGCCTTCACGGGCTCTGGAATGATCTTCACCAGCAATATTAGCAGCAGCAACAGTAAAACAATGATATACCACCCTGAACTCGCGGCCAATGCACCTTTCATCCATTTCATAGTGAGCGTGGAACGACTACGTAAAATTCTCGTCAGTCACCATCAAACCTTGCCTACAGGCCTTGAATGAGCCTAGGACGAAGTACCAGATCCAGCTCCGCTCCCATGCTCTGACATGACTTGGGAATTATCTTCAGTGTTCAGAGGATCCTGCGCGGATTGACGATGATGATGAGCTGGGTGATGGGCGCACGTCTTAACACTGTCTAAACCTGGAAGCCTGAGGTCATGCCAAGTGTCGTCGGGGATCGCCGAAAGAGAAACGTCGGAGGAGTTAGATGTTTCCGGGCACGGGGAGTCATAGCTGGTTGCATACATCGTTGGTTGAAGCAAAGGACGTGTGTCATTAGAGTCAGCTGAACCGCTATCCGTGCTGTTGACACCCACATCCGGGGAAATTACATCGAATCATTAACATAGGAAAATAATTACTTTAAATGAACTTGATGCTAAGCTATTTTAACATAGTAGAATCATGCTAAGTATAACACGGGAGAATCATTATTTTATATATATTTGAATCTAAGTTATTGATCCTATTAATTATTTGGTTTATTATATTTGCAATTTGCAATTTAAATTTTAAAGGGCAAGTGGCGATCACCTAAGGGAAAGTGGCTCTTAATCTAATATATCTACATCATTTGCAATTGAAATTGAAATTTCAGTCGCACAATTGTAAGTTGCGATTGAAATTTCAAAGGGAAGTATAGATTACTTAAGGGCAAGTGGCTATAAATCTAGCATATTTACATCATATTATATTTGAATTTCAATTTGAAATTGCAATTTGTAATTAAAATTTCAAATGACAATTGCAATTTGCAATTAAAGTTAAAATTTCAAAGGGAAAGTGGCAATCAGTAAGGGAAAGTGGCACTTAATCTAGCATATCTACATCATTTGCAATTGCAAATTTCACTTGAAATTGAAAAGGGCAAGTGGCTCTTAATCTAGCATATCTACATAATTTGCAATACTGATTTCAATTTGTCATTGGACGTTGTTTTCTAAGTTGTTCTTACAACATTTAATGTAAAGTAGGCCATACAAGAGGGGTTGTAATGTACCTTGTTGTTTCTGCTCTGAAATCAAGGTGCAAGTGGCACTGATGTCTAAGTGTTTTGGGGTTGTGTATTTTGAAAAATACAATGTTTTCATAGGCTAGAATACTATGGTAAATGTCTCCTTCATGAGCTTTTAATAAAATATTCTTTTAGATAGGTTTTCCCCTTCTAGGTTTTTCTAGGGTCTTTGGACCAAAATTATCAGTGTAAAATGTGTTTTACAGTATATTGTTCTTGAGTTATTTTCCGCTGCAAATGTCTTCTTAAATTGTGTGTCTCGGCTTACTGTTATATTGAAATGTGTGCATGAGTTGTGCTTTGAATTTTTCCATTACTGTAGAAGACTGAGATCATAGTATTGTTAAGAGTTTGATGAAATCTATGGCTAAGTTTAGTTCATATTTCTAAACATGGTATTAAAGTTGGGGCTTCTAGGTTCAGTGGATAATGAGGTTGCAGCTGTTTGGCAGGAGTTTCTCTATTTGATATAGTTGAGTACTAATTTTAGCACTTGGTTTGCAAGTGATTTGCAAAAGGGGATTTTGCTTGCAAGACGTAGGGAAAAGTCCAGTTGTTCAAATTGTTTAACGAAATTCTTGAAGGAAGTTGCATGTATCCATATGACGAGGATGGAGACGATATTTATGAATATTTCATAGACAAACTTAGATTGCCATGTGGATTGTGGGACTAGTACCATGCATACAGTAAAGAGGGTTGGATATGTCATATTCCAATTGGAGTTAGGTATCTCTTTGGAGGTGGCAGGAATGATGCATGTCTTATAATTATTATTATAAGACATGAGTGATGCATGTCTTCTAATTTTTATATATTTTTTATTGTTTAATCTCACAAAAATTAATGTAAAATCTAGTCAATTTAATTTTAGTCAATTTATTAAAAATTTAGTATGTCCAATATGAAGAATTTACCCAAAAAATCTATAACTATAAAAAGTATTATTGGTATCTCTCTCTCTCTCTCTCTCTCTCTCTCTCTCTAACTAAAATTTACAATTTCTAGCATATTTTTTGAATAGTAAAAGATGATATCTTATTTTCTATTTTTAAATGTAAAAAAATACTAATTTTAATATGAAAAAATATTTAAAAATATTTATTGGATACCTAATATTTTGGGATTAAGATCTGTTTTATAAATATTGTAGATATTTGATTTTAGTTTTAGTTACCTTGGATAATAAACTAAAGAGTTGTTGAATAACACACCTTTAGAATTTGAAGACCAAAGGTCACCCACTAATGTATTAATACACCATTCTTGATAATGAAAATACATCCAATATTGGAGTTATCCCACACCTATCGTGTGTTATCAAATTTCTGGGTTCTTGCCATAACTCTAGTAGTTTACTCTTATCATATCCTATGCCTCTTTGTTAGTTCCTATTTTTTCCAATTCTGTCAATAGTGTCCCTGGCGTACTACCTCTTCAGTCTACCTTTAGAGGTATCACTCAAACATTTTTTTATTCTCATAACCCTAATTTGTGTTATCCCTATTACCTAACACATTCAATCCTTGTGCATGAAGATATTGTTCATTCACATTTTGGTTCTGAGGTTGTATCTTTGTTTGAAAATATTTCACCATGATATATCCTTTGGTATAATTACTGCATGGTTTTAAATCTTTGGTATAAAATTGTGAGTTATATATCTACATGCTTACCATCACTATGTGTGTATTACCATCTATGTGTGTTATCTACACATCTTTGTTGGTAACAATAAACTTGTGTGCACACAAAGTGGGGAGACCTTTGTGCACGAAGTGGGGAAGCGAGATAATGCACCCTATGACGAAAAGATAATGTGGAGATAGGGTTTTAAGTTCACTTCAAATATTCCTTGCATATTCAACTCAAGCCAGATCAACTTTGTATTCTTGATTGGGGGATTTAGATGTACCTCCACTGATTGTTATTTGCTTCCTATTTTGGTCATTCATGAAAGGTTTCAACCATGATAGCAGTTTGTAGAGTGTTTGTGTAATACCCCTAGTTTTGACTTGGAATATATTTAATCAAAATTATGTAAATGCTATAAAAATGCTAGTATGGATTCCCAGTGCAGAGATTAAGGCCAAGGCCCGACTAGTGAATGATTGGGCATGTATGATGTATATACTTTTATTTGGACCATATGATTTGCTTATCTTGCCAATTCGAAATGCATGTAAATATTAGGTTGGAAAATAATAAAATGCCATCTAAGATGGTTGTGCAAAGAGCACTAGAGAGGCTATGATTTCACCAGAGGGAAAGAGGAAAGGGGGCCTGTTGGAAACTACATCCTTTACTGCCAAGTGTAATCCTTAAAACTCATCCAAATTCTACCATGTGCTTTAAATGAGCCAATTACCTTCTCTTTACTATTAAACCCAATCATTGAATTCCTATGTGAGGTTAGTGGGAAAAATCACTTCATGTAGTTATTGAGGTATGGGGTTTGTGATAGTTATGTCAACTATAAGGAGTCATTTCTTCTATGGTCAGAATCTATGTCAATTGTATTTCACCCTTACCTGATATACCTTGGAGTCAACACTCTTTTGATCATTCTCTCATGCATGTTTCTACACTACGTAGATTTTTCCTACTATTGTTCATGTCCATTACTAGACTTTGTTTAACCCAGGAATTTGAATTTAGAGAGGGAGCTGCAAATTTGAAGGGGAAATTGATGGTTGTACGTGAGCATAGAGGTTGGGAAATCTAGGAACCCTTACCCATTGATTTTTGCTACTTATATATACTTGAGAAGCCATAATTTATGCTACAGGAGGTTCTCCAACACCATACAACATATTTGACTCTTACTGTACACACTAGAAAACAATGTAAGGATTGGATTTCTTGAGGGAGTTGTGGATCAGTGAAGTGGAATACCTTCCTTGTGTTTTGTGGGGAAATTGGAAGAAGTGCCATGTATACGATGACTAAGTGATATCCTTGTAGAGCTCTGGATGATCTTTTGACTAAGTATAGAGACCAAACCAGGTGGTGGGTTGAGTGAGATTAACCTATAGGTGTTTCCTTTGCCACGGTGGACTCATTGCTCAGCTTGGGGGTGGCATCTTAGTAGAAATAACATATGCTAGACATAGCACCTATAGTTGGGTTGAAAATCGCTCTTACACAGCTAGTTGCTTAGATCTTCTTTGCTTAAAGAGAAGTATTCTTTTGTATATAATGAGCAATAATTTTATTTATATTCTTGTGATAATTATGCATGTAATTTCATGTTGTGCGTGTGTAGATTGAGTTTATTTTCGATGTGTGTTTTTATTTACATATCTACACATGCATTTTAGATGTTATAAATTCGTAATTATGGTTATGGGGCAAAATTTTAGAAGCTCATATTAATGTAATGCCCCCTTCTATTGATTGCATTGAGGGATGGGGACGTTACCGTTTGACAACAAATTCTTACTAGAAAGATGGTTGCTCATTAAGAATTCCTACTCTAGCCAAGCATGCTCGTGGTGGTCTTCCACTAGGTGGGATCTCATCGTACTTTTGTTCAATATCACCATTCAAAGTGGTGCCTTAGTATTTTTTGTACATATTGTGGTAACCAATTCTACTTTGGTAGCGAAGCTAGATACCAAAGTTCTTGATCGATTGTTGGATTTTTCGCAAAGACCTCATTAATGGAAAGTATTTGACCATTACTCCCCTTCATCATTTGATAGTGTGTGGAGATCATTGGAGGATTTGTGCTAAGCCTTGGGGTAACCTGGCCTTAAGAAACATAAAAACCTTTCATTTTGAACTTAGCAATAACTAAAGATGTTGTATGATTGCTCTGATTTTTATGATCATGGGATAAATGCCATTTTAAGTTCTATACTCGGCCAATTTCATTGTAACTTTTATGTTCATAAGATAGATACCATTATCATTGTATTTACATCACCATTGAAGTTTTGAGACTTGGATTTTAGCTTGATTGTAGAGAGTAATTTTTATTCAAAAAGTGCATTGGAAAGTGTAACTTATATTATAGTTGCTTGAATTGCATAAACTATAATGAACAACCTAGAGTCATTTCCAATGTTTAGGACATACTTCCTTTACCGATATTTGAGACTAAGTATGACAGTGGATTTGCAGACTTCACCTGGATGCCTATGCATACCACTATTCATGATGGTAGGTTCATCTCTTACAGGTATTTCAGCTTAGAGTTTTAGGAGAGGAGGATGCAAAAGGGGGAATCACATTCGAATGGTTATGATCCGAGTGGTGCACCGTCAACATGGTGGTCCCTTTTGAGATTAGCTTGGGACCCCAGGATTTCAGTGTTATACAGTTTAGCAGCTGACACAGAGGCGAGATCCAGTTTTCTCTCTCATGAGAGTGGTCCCATACTTGAGGATTTCTTCGAGGGGTTGATCGAGTTATTACAACATTAATTTGCTCTACTTATCGACAATGTTTGGTAGGATTCTTATGATAGTACTTTGTCGTATCACACATTGGGTGGAGGATACTTCACCTCTTCACAATTGGTTTGGGACCCTAATATCATTTCCAGTATCAGTCTTGCTCATATGGTGGAAGACCACGTTGTAGTCGCATTTCTTTAGTACAAGCAATCTTTGGGAAGGGAGGATTGTGTTGTCCCCTTCCAATGATCAGGAGGAGAGGATGACTGAGTATCCTATTTGACTTCCATAGGCTATAGTTAGAGAAGTCAGGGAATCACTAGTGATGTCACTTAGCTTAGAACGTATGTTTTATTTCTAAAAAGTGACTAATAGGGGCTCAAACCTTAGAAAAGTGGTTGGATGGTATTGGGTGTCCCATGGTATGCAGCTTGAAAAGAAGATAAGAGGAGGGGAAACACCTCACATGAGGATCATGATGATTTGACTTGATCTCTTGTATGTCTAGTGAGCCAGATTTTTTGTTGGAGTTTGGAAAAAACCTTCCACTTGAGTTTGGTTTTAGTGGTGAGAGATCCACCCTAGATAAATGATGAGAAATCCATTTGGAGTTTGCAATTGAGATTCAATTTATGATTTATTTACTATCTCGTGGTGAAGCAAGTTGCTTGGACGAATTTGCTTGAAGAGGCTGAAATGCTAAGGAGGTTGAGCTTGCTTGTGAAAGAGGTGAATTGATCATATGGGTAGACCAAGTTGCATAAAGGGTCGAATTCTTCATTCGAGGTTGAATTCACCCTAGATGGTTGAGTCATTTATGTAGAGGCCAATCTTACTTGTAGATGTGTGAGTTTCAATTGAAGGAGGACGAATCCATTTCGAAAGGCTAAATTACTGTAGACCGAAGCAGTGGAGAGAGGAACAAATTTATTAATGAAGGTTGAATTTACTTGTAGGGGCGGATTCATCTTGAGGAAGTTAAGTCAAATTTAGGAGGCTTGATTCTACTGCTTGACTGGTCGAATTCATTGAGGGTGCGTTTCTTTGAGTTGGGCATTTTCCAAAAGGGGTTGTGGCAGTCTCTTAGAGGGTCATGGAATATATTGAGGGCCTCTCCACTATTTGAAAGGGCCAAGTCTCCCCATACATGCTGAATTACCCATTTGCAAGGGTCACACTTGTTGTAAGAGGAGGATGAAAGACTAGGTAGGACGCGAGGCCTTATGGAGAAAGGTCGAGGGCTTGAAGCAAGCATGAGGCCCATAGGAAAAAATCCGACAACATAGGAAGGGATCAACTTGTGGAGGAGCCATGAGATAATGTGGGAGTTGAGCTAGCTATGAGGAAGACATGATTTTTGGAGCAGAGATTAGAGGCTTATTGGAGGAGGATCGAGGTCACTACATTAGACCGATATCTGTAGAGGGTCTGAAGTCACCTTGTGGGGGTTGTTGAGATCCAAAGGCAGGCATACCAATTATCATATGAGCATTGTAATTATTCCAAGTTTTTGGTTTGGTTCATTATGTTTTTTCTAACTTCCTTAAGCAACCATGGATAGTTGTGTTTTTACCATCCACTATCCATTATAAAATTCCAATGATGTTCTTCCTACATGTGCAATTGGATTGAATGCGATATGTTTGACAAAATGTTTATTAGAATGCAAATTTGTTGAAGAAAGTTATAAATCAATGTAATGAAAATTGTTTAACGAATGCACACAATCAACACAAACACAATTTGCCTTCCATTTTGAGTAGGGAACATTACAAATTCTCAAATCCTAGATATTATAGTCAAAATTATCCCCATTGCTACAAAGCTTCTTATGTTATATATGTGAGTATACCACCCTAACAAACGTCACAATTGTAATACATAACACCACCAAAAAGATGCCATGGCTAAAATGTCATGAACTATCCACAACTGGATTGCCTAGAAGAGGCCAAGTCAAAGTACTCCTTGGATGGATGGTGGATAGAGGCTTCTTCCTAAACTCGACGAGCTGTGAGAGAATTCTCTTGATAATGGCTTTCATGAGCTAGCTTCAACAACTTGCCCATATCTTCCATCAGTTTTTCTATCTGACCACCTTGTACTTTGGTGTGGTCCTCAATCTCGTCCATCCATGTGTTGATAAGGGATATATGGTAAGAGATTTGATGCATGGCCTCAACTAGACCATCCCAATGAAACTGCATAATTCATAACATGAATTTGACATCACTAATCATAACTTGAACTACTCGCAATTTTGTCCTCTAGGATGACATACTAGGCTCTATGAGTCCCTCCCTTCTTAAGCCAAACAAACCAATTAACCGAACCTCGCAACCTCCCACAAGGAAACAAAGAATGAATTACAAGGAACCATTAAACCCAAAGGAGACCTTGATATGAGAAATGAGCAATGTCCCTTTTAACCAGAAAACCAGATTACACATAAAAATGCATTACAAGAACTAACCTAACTTTGAGCTGCCAAGGTTGTTGTTGTTCGCATCATGATTAGGGGCCTAGGGACTAACACAATCCTTATGTTATGCTTTCGTATCCACAATTCACCAGAGTTGACAAGAAACGAATCCAAAAAATGCAAAAGGTTGAAACTGCATTGGGGACAAAGCACTTGAGGAATTTTCCATAACTCGTGAAGGGGAAGTAATAACATCCATGGAGCTCAACATGCGTGCATTGAAGGGTAAGCACATTGGATAGATCTCGGGGCAGGGGGAGGGGGATTAAAATAACTGATATGTGTCGAGAGGCTTCCAAGGGCCATCTGCCTTTTTCCAACCATGCAAGCATTAGCTATAGTAAATGCCGCAGATTTCTTCTTAAAGTGGGTAAAACTATGGAATCCACTTTCGTCAGAATGATCCATTCAAGTTGACGCAAACACCCTTGTCCAATGTAATTCCTTGTTTTGCGAGAGCATCAACAATATAATTGTTTTGTATTCTTATGTGTATTACACTCAAATCCTTTATGTCCTTAAGAAACCAGAGGATGTGATTTTGTTTCCATCCCTAAGTGGTCTTGTCCTTTCCTAGGAGAGCAAATGAGGAGCATGGAGTCACCAAAAGTGTTCACTTTCCCCACTTGAATAGTCATACCGATATATTATGCTCCCATCATCAATGTAAGTCATTTCACTTGATTGTTTGTAGCCATACCTAGACCCCACATGAAAGTGTTCACAATTATCCCTCCAAGATCACTTGCCACTCCTAATCTTAATTAAACATTTTTTTTGTAAGTCAGTACCCATAGAGTTTTTAAATGACAACCCTATGCAAAGAGTGTCTTAAGACTACACCCATTCACCATCTATTCTATGCCTCATAGACCTTACTTAAATAAACATTATTTAATAACCACCATTGAATTTAATCCTAACAATTTATAACATTAATATCACTCATTTTATTCAATATTATTAAAAATATTTTATATTGTTTTCAAAGTATTAACGAAACAATTACTATTATTTGTAAAAAAAAAATACAAATTATTTTTGAAAATTTCACCTTTAGCTTTCAATTATATGAAACCCTTAGGTACTTCTCTATTTTTTTAGGATGACTCGGAGACCTTATGCTAGCATAAACAACTCTCAACCACTTGAGCTAACACATTAGGCTATATATATATATATATTTATATATATATATATATTTATATATATATATATATAAGAGTGAAAAATATCAATAATAAATCACTTTAGACTAAATTTTCCTGTTATGTAATTGTTTTATCACTATAAAAACTCTTATGAAAGAGCTTGTCTCTGGGATAGAAGCAGAGAAGTTGTTTCTTGCAAGTAAGCTTTAGTTATTTTTGGAGGTATGGCTAGGACAAGTAAGACAATAGATGATCTTGTTATTTTGATTTGTTGTAAGAAACTACAAGTATGTTTGGAAAAATTTTGAAATGTACTATNTGTTTATTATTTAAAACTGTGTTTTTTTATTGGTTAAAGTTTGTTTTTCCTATATCCAATATATAAAAAGATTTAATAAAAGTGAACTCAAATAGTGTGTTTTTTTAATAATAATGATAAGTCAGCTCTGATTTGTGGATGGTTGAGGATGATGACTGTCCTAATGGTTAGTTTGACAACTTATTTATGATAGATTTTACTATTTTCTATATATATAACCTCTATTCAAACTTTTGAAATGAAATAAGTTAATGATTAAACTTTTGCATTTTTTTACATTTTTACAGAAAATTTTGACCATTTTTACATAAATCTAAAAACAAATCATTGTCAAAACAAGAATTTTCATTATTAAAATTACATTTTTAAAATAGCCCAAAAAACACAAAACACCATGTAACTTAATCATTTTAAAATTTCATATACATTATGCTTTAATATAATCTATTTCTTCACAAGACTATAAAATAAATATTTATGCTTAAATGTATGCATTATGCTTTAACATATCTCCATTTCGTAAGAGGGTTATAAAATAAAGATTTTTATTTAAGTTTCAGTGGTAGTTAATTGACTTTCTTTCTTAAATTCTTATTATTATGCTTTAACATATCTATTTATTGGTTAAAGTTTGTTTTTCTTATATCCAATATATAAAAAGATTTAATAAAAGTGAACTCAAATAGTGTGTTTTTTTAATAATAATGATAAGTCAGCTCTGATTTGTGGATGATTGAGGATGATGACTGTCCTAACGGTTAAGCTTGACAACTTATTTATGATAGATTTTACTATTTTCTACATATATAACCTCTATTCAAACTTTTGAAATGAACTAAGTTAATGTTTAAACTTTTGCATTTTTTACATTTTTACAGAAATCTAAAAACAAATCATTGTCAAAACAAGAATTTTCATTATTAAAATTACATTTTTTAAAACAGCCCAAAATACACAATACACCATGTAATTTAATCATTTTAAAATTTCATATACATTATGCTTTAATATAATCTATTTCTTCACAAGACTATAAAATAAAGATTTATGCTTAAATATATGCATTATGCTTTAACGTATCTCCATTTCTTAAGACGGTTACAAAATAAAGACTTTTATTTAAGTTTCAGTGATAGTTAATTGACTTTCTTTCTTAAATTCTTATTATTATGCTTTAGCATACCTCCATTTCTTAAGACGGTTATAAAATAAAGGTTTTTATTTAAGTTTCAATGCTAGTTAATTGACTTTCTTTCTTACATTCTTGTTAATTACAATCCAAACACACTTTCCCAAGATACTCCCAAATCTAAAAATTTATTTCACTTTAAATTACTAACTTACCATCAAAACCCAATTTCCCAAAATCCCAAAATCCTTTGCTCTAACTTTTCTTGTTACATTCTTGTAGATTGGCCATAAAAAAAACCCAATTCCCCAAAATCCTACTTTTTTTACTTTCCTTGTTTACATTCTTGTAGATTGACAATCAAAAACCCAATCCCCAAAATCCTACTTTTTAAACTTTTCCTTGTTACATTCTTGTAAATTGACAATCAAAAACCCAATTTCCCAAAATCTTCCAAAAAAATTTGCACTGTAATTTACTAAAAAACAATAATATTAAACACTGCTCAACAATTGCTACTACAATTACCCATAGACCAGTTACCAAAATATACTAATAACTCTTTGTGTCAATTTATATGTTACATTCTTGTAGATTGACAATCAAAAACCCAATCCCCAAAATCCTACTTTTTAACTTTCCTTGTTACATTCTTGTAAATTGACAATCAAAAACCCAATTTCCCAAAATCCTCCAAAAAAATTTACACTGTAATTTACTAATAAACAATAATATTAAACACTGCACAACAATTGCTACTACAATTACCGATAGACCAGTGACCAAAATATACTAATAACTCTTTGTGCCCTATAAATGACCTAGTCATCTGACAGCCTTGCTATAGAAGTCTATGATTTCTGTGCATATTAATGAAATCTCACCAACAAACACCATGAGAGATTCAAATGAAGCTTCCAACATAATATATCTATATATATGATTGGCATCTCTTCTCAACTGCATGATAACTTCAACATCCAGATCCAAGCATTTTGTAAACGAGTTGTCTAAACAGAGACAATTTTCCTTGTTTTAGGATGGTTTTTATTAGTTTCTGGTTATGAAGGAAATTTTCAAAAGGTGTAAAAAAATTGCTAAATTTTGTAAAATTTAAGTGTGAAGTTTTTGATGTCACGATAAGATTTCATTTCTGCTCTTAAAATTGAAATTTTATGGATTAACATTCACCGAAAGAAAAAAAAAATTCAACTGAAAGTCAAAATCACCCCTAGTTAGGAGGCTCCTTTTGTAAATGCAAATGAAATAATTCATGATCCATATACTGTATATTTAGAGGCCGCTCAATGTACATAGATTTCATGTCCAATCAATCAACTATATAAACTGGTGATTGATTTGATTAACAGTGGCTGCGTTTCACGCACGCTTGTAACAGTGAGCTAGCTGCAGAAAGAATAAATTCAAATCCCTGAGAATCCTTTGAAGCGTGTATGGTACTTAGTCTACTACGTTACATTGGTGGGACTGGGGAAATGAACTGAACACGCTGATTCGTATCTAACAGAAGATTGCAGACTTGAAGGACAGTGGGTACATGAAGGAATTATCATATGTGAAACGAATTATTTGACTGCTCTTCAGAGGCCTCCCGCCATTGACGATGCAATCGTCGTATGAAATCCGCTTGAAGACGTTGGGGTTCACTATCTTAGCAGAGGCAAACCACCCACAGCGCACATGGATATTCGACGGAGCGCATCCAGCCATGCACGTGTTCACGATCTGGACTATGTATTGAGGGATCCCTGAAGACAAATCCCGGCTCTGAGAAATGCTAATGTCTCTCTTGGTACATGTATTGCCTGTAGAAACAACAACTCATTATTAAACTCTGGGTTTCTCTGCATTGGAATTCAAATGCATTCCCTGCATTCAACTACCTGATCAGCCTTAACTGAAAGATTTGAAGTTAAGACGAAACTTTTTACTGATTTGATATGTTTTATATAGAGTATATTTTCTTTTTTTTTGTCTTTTTGGTTTTTGGTTTGGAGTTTGGTTGTAAATTTTAAAAGAAAATATTTGAATGCTATATTTAGTTAGAGAAATTGTACAATTTGGGTTATATGGGAATTGAAGGTACTGAATGTATTTATGAATTCAAAAAACATAATTCATTTGAATTTTATCAAAAAATATTACAGCATTAGACTTATTAACTAAAATCTGGTAAAGTTAAAAACATCTAATAAATAGACTACTCTTTTATTCAACTATATTTGTATAAAAAAGTAAATAGACTACTGGTTTATTCATTTATATCTATATAAAAAGATGGATTTATATTGATTTGCTTATGATTATGATGATAATAGTTAACTTTCTCTTAAGCCAATTTTGGTTTATCCAATTTAGGAAAGAAGAGCAAGGAAGTGGTTGACTTATTTTGTAGTTTTATTTTTTTACTCAAAAAGCTTACCTTAGGAGGAAGTCTTTTTCTCAGCACTCATAGTTTCACAATAACAGTTTTTTCATATTTACCTCATAGACTTTTTTATTTGAGCTTTAGAGTGGACTATGACCTATGTTTTTTCATCTACTGACCAGGATGAGACAAATGTACTCTCCAGATGGATTCTATGGCAGTTGTTTAAAATTAGAAATAAACAATTAGAAAAAAGGAATATAAAAAATAACTTGGAGCTAGCTGATGAATGGATAATTGTTAGCAATGCATAGATAACTCATAGCTCATGAAATAAACAATTAAAAAAATGAATATAAAAAATAACTTGGAGCTAGCTGATGAATGGATAAGTGCTAGCAATGCATGGATAACTCATAGCTGATGAATGGATAACCAACAGTTCATGGAAGATAACTAGAAGAATGTGAGATAAAAAGAAAAAAGAATATAAAGAAATTGATAGTTGATAAATAGATAACAGGAAGAATGTCAGCCATAACATGTAGCTAGGCATGGATATGGATAACCAACAGTTCATGGAAGATAACTAGAAGAATGTGAGATAAAAAATATATATATATATATATAAAAATTGATAGTTGATAAATAGATAACAGGAAAAATGTCGGCCTTAACATGTAGCTAGGCATGGATATG
>LPNX010809826.1:167052-192077 GCA_001517045.1 Pseudotsuga menziesii | reverse complement strand
ATAACTAGAAGAATGTGAGATAAAAAGAAAAAAGAATATAAAAAAATTGATAGTTGATAAATAGATAACAGGAAGAATGTCGGCCATAACATGTAGCTAGGCATGGATGTGGATAACCAACAGTTCATGGAAGATAACTAGAAGAATGTGAGATAAAAAGAAAAAAGAATATAAAGAAATTGATAGTTGATAAATAGATAACAGGAAAAATGTCAGCCATAACATGTAGCTAGGCATGGATATGGATAACCAACAGTTCATGGAAGATAACTAGAAGAATGTGAGATAAAAAAAAAAGAATATAAAAAAATTGATAGTTGATAAATAGATAACAGGAAGAATGTCGGCCTTAACATGTAGCTAGGCATGGATGTGGATAACCAACAGTTCATGGAAGATAACTAGAAGAATGTGAGATAAAAAGAAAAAAGAATATAAAAATATTGATAGTTGATAAATAGATAACAGGAAGAATGTCGGCCATAACATGTAGCTAGGCATGGATGTGGATAACCAACAGTTCATGGAAGATAACTAGAAGAATGTGAGATAAAAAGAAAAAAGAATATAAAAAAATTGATAGTTGATAAATAGATAACAGGAAGAATGTCGGCCATAACATGTAGCTAGACATGGATATGGATAACCAACAGTTCATGGAAGATAACTAGAAGAATGTGAGATAAAAAGAAAAAAGAATATAAAAAAATTGATAGTTGATAAATAGATAACAGGAAGAATGTAGGCCATAACATGTAGCTAGGCATGGATAACTCACAGTTAAACCAGGTTTAACTAAAAAATAAAAAAATATTTCCAAATTGTCTTCCATCCCATAACTATCTGTCAACCATTTAATCCATGTCACTTTGATCCATCCACAAACTATATGAATATGCTAATATATATATATACAAATTTATTTATTATCTTATATGTATAATTTATAATTATAATTTATCATATTTATTTTATTAATCTCTTTAAATTAAAATAAATAAATAAAAATCTACTCAGAACAGCTCAAGGAAACTACTATGAACAAACAACCTACGACCTACTGTTTTTTAATATATCCATAAAATCTATTAATTCAAAAAAGGTAATATAGAAATTGTGGTAAATTCATCCAATTTGAAATCAATTTTGTGATTATTTGTATTAACCAAAATTATTTTTAAGAGGAAATTTCTATTCATAAAAATACAAATAAATTCGATTGTCAAATTCATATTAAGTTGTAAGTGGTCGGAATCAATAGTGAAAAAATGGACATGAAACTCTTAAGTCAAATTCTTTTGAGATATAAATTTCTTTGATATTGCAGAAAAAACCTAGTGGGAAGAAGTATAAGTTTAAAGTTTTAATATATTTAAAGATTTAATATATTTTAATATTTAATAAATTTGAAATTTAAATAAATTTAAACTTATAAATAAAAATCATGTTTCTTAATTGTGAAATGTTCATAAAAATGTTAATAAATACCTGATCATTGAAATCCATTATTTTAATTTTCATTGAAATCAACTATTTTAATTTTCATTGCAATCAACTATTTTAATTTTTTTTATAACTTAATTACTTGTTAACAAAACTTAAGGTTTTAAATCTTTTGATTAAGACTGGTGAGAGTTCCCTTTAATAGTCAACTCTGAAATAAACTTCTCTGTAATTTAAAAAAATACACACAAATTGGCAAGTCAAATCAAGTTGTCAGACCGAGCAGAGTTCAGCAGAAAAAAATCTGTACTTATGTTACTTCCTTGTTTACTCAACTCTAAAATAAGTTTCTCTGCCATTTAAAAGAACACATAATTCGACAAGTCACAGTCTTTATTTTGCAAATAACCAAAAACTGAAGATTAAAATATCTATGTATAAAAAATGTGAATTTAAGCTAAGTTTAAGAAAATAAAGATAAAAAAAAATATAAACTTAGAAAATCTCAATACCTATTGAAAAAAAGAAAATTAATGTCTTACATAACTGATTGAGTTTGGCAACAAAAATGGAAATGTGAATTTAAACTAAGTTTAAAAAATTAAATATAAAAAAAATATAAAATTAGAAAATCTCAGTACCTATTTAAAAAAAGAAAATTAGTGTCTTAAATAACTTATTGAGTTTGGCAACAAATATGGAAATAAGCATTACTAAAAATATTTCAATATTATAAGTTAAAAAAAAAGGATATCGAAGGAGGAGAACATTAATATCCATTTTGTTTTATTGATAACAAGAAATAATGCCTGTTTTAGGAAAAAAAAGGAGAAATAAATTTGAGTATATTGCAAAAGAAAACATCTTTTTGGTATTTTTGGTATAGTTGAAATCAAAGTTGTAAATCAATTTTTTGAAATTCTTTATACAATCCAACAGATCTGACAATGCCTCCTATGCATATGAATACATATCAAATGCAAAGCTCCTCGAAAGAATTATGGCAAACAGAGAATCTTGAAATTACCAGTGGCTCTGAGTCTGCGATTCTTGTATATTGTCACAGTTGTTGGACTCGCCATGACCACTGCTCTGTTCTTTTCTGAAGTGTTGGAATCACCTTGTAGATTATCCGCTGAAATAGGAAACCCTGCAGCAAGGTACCATGAAGCTGAGCAGAGGTGAAGGGCAATCAAAAGAGCTTGTTTTATTGAATTATAAATATAGGCTATATGCCATATATGATCACACTAGTAAATATAAACTGAAGGCAGACTACTCAAATGAGATGACAGAAGGGCTGAAGCTGTTATTCCATGTTCATCAACTACCAAGGACTGCAGTGAAATCACTGCAATTAATTTTAGCTCAATACTCTGAATTAGACTCTGGCATTTGCTCATTTGCTTAGCTTGTTTATATCAGCTAATTGTTTGAACCACTCAGCCACTGGTGGGCATTGGATCACAAAAAAATTGGATAGATTTATCTTACCCTGAACCCATTAAAGGGATACAAAAAAACCTAACTATGTACTTTCAAATACTACTTAGCTCTTAAGGAAGGATGTTATTTTCAGAAACCTATAAAAGTTTTAGTTCAGTATTAGTAGAAATATCAGATTGCAACAATGCACTTTGCTGTAAGCCAGATTTTTGTATTGGAGACTAGCAAAAGAATGCTAAGAAGATCAGATTGCAACCATGGACTTTACTTATAATTTAAAAACAACGTTGTTCTTGGAATTCAAACCTGAGTCTAGGAAGCTTATCCGAAGCCAAAGGAAGAAGAAGAGCAAGCATGGGAACACGAAGCGCAGCAGCATTTTATCAAAATCCTGAGTACAGGAACAAGATTTTAAAGTAAACCAAGTATTATCCTTCTTAATGGCTTCTTAAGGGCAGATGAGAAAGTTGGTTTCAGTAAAAGTTCATCATCATCCTATCTTCCTGCACATGAAAATACCTCGGCTCATAACAATGCCTCCTTCAATGATCATCATATCTTTCTGCTCATAACAATGCCTCCTCCAATGATTCAGAGAAAAAAACACTGCTCACAGACTCTCCATTTTGTTGGAGCAGGATGTAACTCCTATGCTGCTACTATCAGAAGAATATCAAAGTATATTGCTACTATTGGAAGAGGGGATTGAATCTTAATAGTTAAGAATGTAATAAAAGAGAAGAACAACATAGAGCCAACGAGGAGAAGGTGGGGGGAAGGCCCATTTGTAACAGAAGCAGAAATGAAATGAAAAATGAAAAATGAGAAATGGGAATTGCCCCACGTACAGCTTTTCACATTGATATATATTTATTTTTCAAAGTATATCACCAACCGGAAGTAAGAGCAACAAGATGCATGGCAGGAAGAACGGGCGCAGAGTCTGCAAGGGAATTAAATGAGGAATGATATATGAATGAGGAAGGGCGGCGTGCGATATCGAGCGGTCTGAATCGTTTTGTGTGGGCCGTTGGATGTCACAACGTGGAGCAAGATAGGTAGCAGGAGAGCGACAGAATTGGTAGGCCGGCGGTGGAGGTGCTTCCCGTACTCGCTCGCATTAAATGTCATGTGCAGGCTATGGCGAGGAAGATGCCGACATCTCGCTCGCAGAAATTCTATTTCTAATCCGTCCTGCGCCGCCAGGTGACCTAGGGGCCCACACTGCCTTTTTCCAGTGGGATTTGATGTTTTCAATTCACGTCGCTCTCGTCTGTCAATGCCCGCCCTGCTATCCCTCGTGGGTGCTGTTTCGATTTTTCTCTTCTATGGCACGCCTAGAAATCGCCCCCTCCCTTGCCTGCCCTTCTGCAACGCCTACCATCATCCATGTATGCTTGTAGTTCTCGTGCAGCTTATTTCTTCAAGATTGCTTTGACCAAGACTCCCATAACAAAAATGGTCTACAACTTGGCACAACTTGTTATTTTCAAACGTCTCACAATGGATGGAAATAGCAACAATTTGGTCCTGCTCATGAAGCTCCAAAGGAGAGGAGGTTTGGCCAAGAGTAATGTAGGTTAAGCCTAAGCTTGAGACCAATTCAAATTGGTTGTTACTATATTCAATGAGTATATGCAACAACCAGTGTAAGTGGATGCTCTCTCAAAACTTCCCTCGGGAGCCATGGATGGCAAAATCCAATTTTCAAAACTTTTTACTCTGTTGTTTTAAGATTACGTCATTTAGTGATCTTTTAAGTAATGTCTTTGGGTTTAGTCATTTTTTGGTGAATGGGTGAAGACTCTGTTTTTCCTCGAGTTTATGTTGGTGGTTTGGTGACTTGCTTGCATGCACTCGATAGTGATGGTTGGTAAGTTCTTATTAGGCTTTATCTAGTCAAGTTTTTGGCTTGTAGACTTATTATGGATCTCAAGCTAGACGATAGTGATGGTTGGTCTCAAGCTAGTCAATAGTGATGGTTGGTAAGTTCTTATTAGGCTTTATCTATTCAAGTTTTTGTTTTTGGCTTGTAGACTTATTACTATGTCATCAGGCTTGTATGTACATTAGACACAACTTTCTTTAATATAAAGTTGTTCTTTATCATTGAAGAAAAAAAACCACATATATCAATATCTCGTGATGTAACCTAGGGTAGAGAGGTCCCACTAGGAATGTTTACCTTTTCAAATAAGACACAATAGGTCAATGTCTCATTGAGGATTTGAAAACTAAGAGAGAGAGTACAAAACTTACCTACAACATAGTTGATGTTATAATTTCTTAGGTGAGTTGAAGCACATTCTCATTCTCATTATGGAAGTCATAAAGAACGAGTAATATATTTTCTCCATACAAAGAGTGAAGTTGTAGGCATAATAACATTGTTGCTAATGAATACCATTGATGTCCATTATAATACTCTAGTTTTGACCCTTGGAATGTATCCAATCAATTTATGGAAATGATGTAAATATGTTAAATATGGATTCTTATGTAGTGTTGAAGGCCAAAGCCCCACTAGCGAATGGAATAGGCATGTTTAATGGTTAATATTTACATAGCATAATTTTAAAAGCTAAGTTAGCATGAGGAAATGGTTTATGGCTTCATGATACAAGGTTATAGGAAGGTTCTCAGGTTCAAAGAGTGAATATAAGTCCCCTGTTGACCTCGAAGGGTAACATAGGCGGCAAGGGACATTACAAAATGGTATCCGAGCTCATGGTTGTAGCACCTAGACTATAATGGGCCAGAGGTTGGTTGTATAGGATGTCTTACAGTGGTCTTACACAAGAACTGTTTGTGGAAAAAAAACACCTCAATAGCTAGATTTTGGGAAAGATCTAGTGTCGAGGTGCCACATAGGAAGAAGCTGTGACATGAGGTCGCCACATGGAAGGAAAGGACTCTAACATGGATCAACCACGTGGACAAAAGTGCACATGTGGCAGTGTCATGGAGTTGATGATGCCCAAGTGGTAGGTTGGAATGCCCAACTAGAGGCCACGTTGGATCCATGTTAGCACAACTAGATCATCTATTGTGAATGGATGAGATAAACCTAAGCAGGTTCCAGGGGTTAATCTGATTCATTCACGCATTAGGAGCAAATCAAGGTTTGTTAGAGGGGAAGGTGTTGTGAACGGCCTAGATTCATTGGGAAAGTTGGATCAAGTGATCACAATCTTTCGTGTGGATGTGCAATGCATGGGGCTTATTACAAGTGACCTCCCGCGAATGGTCAGATGATCTTGATCATTCGCAGGGATGGGAAATAAGTGAGGTGGTGCATCAAGGAACTTGCCACAAATTAATGAAATCTCATTGGGAGATTCAAGGATTTAATCTTAATCATTTGCGCAAAGGTAAAGTGGTCAGATTGGAGGCATGATGCCACATAAGGCTGGGATTAGATCTAGGCCCAAGAGGGGACATATATGGAATGTTCACAAGGAAAGTGATAAACAATTGAGTTGGCACATAGGAAGGATAAATCCGATGCTGAAAAACCATATAACATGGAAATAAAGGCATCAAAATACCAATTACTAGTGATTGAAACCACTATCAACCATTGAAAAACCAATTATCGGGGAAATAATGAGTGGAAAATTGCTTACTGTTGTCAAAAAACAAATAGTGATAAGCATATGTATGGTAGTATGGTGATAAGGAAAGGGTGGCCAGTAGGACACCAAACCCGTGCAACGGACATGTGGAGCCCAGTGATTGGTGGCCAAAGCTAACATGGCTAGGTAGACATGGAAAGCAACATCGTGGCTAGAGATCCAAGTGGAAGATCTTGTACAAGTGGCACCATGAGAAGATGTCCAGGTGGAGATTCTATCCGAGGTGGTGACAGAGAATATCCTTGGGGGTGTTTAGATTCTTTGCACGTAAAGTTGGCAATGGCCAAAGCACCCTGTTGCAAATGGATAAGATTGATCAACACGATCATTGAGGGTTGATCTTGACCATTCACAAGAAGGGACTGCTCATAGTGGGGTTGGTCAAGTTACAATGTCGCGAATGGTTGATTTTTTTATCTAAGAAGATGGACAATGAGATTGCGACCATCCACAAGAGGACCCATCCTATTTATGGACGAGCAAGTTAACGTGCATGAATGGTTGCGATTTAATTAAGAAAAAAGAACATAGTGGATATTGACCATTTGCGGGGGACCCTCCCTTGTTACCCATCAATTGATTGATCTGTTGCAAATAGATAAGATTTAACATTGCAAGTTGCAAGGCTTAATCTACACCATTCGTGGGGATGGACCACCATAAAGCTATCGGACATGTTAGCTGCCACGGACGACTAAGATTCAATTAGGGATCTAATCCCTACTGTTCGCGGGGAAAATGTGCATCCAATCAGATATGACTTTGCAAAGGCAGATGGAGACCAGATAACATGTCAGTAGTCTAGGGGTGGCCATGTAGGACCCCATTGCCACATCGACGGTCACATAAGTTGACACATCAGCATAATGCCATGTCACTAGTATGGAAAATCACCAAATTTGGGAAAAGTGCAAAACTTGGGGAAAAAACTGATGATTGCTCATAAGAAAGAGGGCTTGTAGCCTTGTTTGACAAAACTGTCGACATGAGCAACTTCTAGAATGCATGGAAAGCTAATAACCCGGTTATATGAAAACTCTTGAAGATACAATGGCATATCAAAGATAGATTTAACAAGCAAGCAACACAAAGCCTTTGGGCTTGATGGAGCAAGGTAATTTCAAATTAGGACTCATAGGGTATCATGAACTTTGAGAAAAGTTATATGATGTTATTAGAGTGTAACAAAGTGGGAATTGAGCATATAAAATAATATGCATGTTATAATGGTGCTTGCATGGTGAGACTAAGTATAATTTGGGGAAATCCAAACATTATATGTTTCTTGCTTACTATCAGTGTGAGTGGCTAGTAACATAACAATATTGTTGATGAGAAAGACTATTCAATTGAGAGTATTATGGAAATGTTTGTTAGTAGATGGATAAACATCTAGAGTGAATAAGGCTATACACTCATGCAGATTGAATTTCATAACATTCATGAAGCAGGAAGGAACTAAGAGTGATCGATAGTTCCTTAGCCATAATGCAAGCATTTCATTTACTATATTTAGAAGGTGCAATATGAATTGCATAGAAGGGTCGTGGAATCCCTTGTTCATAGCACTTGGTTATCATACACAATTACTAAGGGATCAATGACAGTTAATGAGAGCATGGAATATACTAGCAAGTAAAGAATATGCAACTCATAAAGATGATGGGTTAATAATCCTCGTGGGCAAGTGCATGCATGCTCAAAAAAGTTGTAGGACATGAACCAACAACTTATGTGCAAGGAATGGGAATAAATGATGAAATTCCATTCACATAAGAGTTGTCACTAGTGGAGCAAGGCATTCCAATATATGAACCTCTTATGTGGGTTCAAAAACCATCGTAAGGATTTCCATGGGAAGGAAAATAAAGTCTCGTGATTGAATGAGGCTTAAGTGCATATAATGGACCTTGAAAAGCTTCCAATGGGAATTGGGATGGCAGTGATAACAACATTGTGAAGTTCTATGAAGTCGAGTTAAGTCAAGGAAAAGGTTGGCCTAAGAAGGAAAGAAGTAAAGAAATAGGGTGACTCAACAACAAGTTGGGAACCAAGAATGGCCGTGTTGAGCTTGGCTAGAACTCAAGGTAAAGTAAGTGGTAATACAACAATGAGCGAGATGCAAGGCAACTCAAATGAGGAAAAGATTGTTTCCATGTTTAAGTGAAACTTGAGGGTAGGTGAATATGGCTAACGAAGTTGCAACATAAGCCTAAGAATATTGTTGTAGCATATATTGGAGAGCAATCCCCATGACGAAAAATTGATAAACATGGAGACTTCTCACCTTAGACTTCTATTGCTATAACATAAGAATGGCATTATGGAAAATAACATGTGTAATTGTTACGTATGTTTTTATACAAGTGAATTCATAATTGGTGATAAAATCATAGCTAATGATCCTTGTATGCTTGGCATAAAGGCCATGGATTGGATCATCTATGATATGGAAAATGAAGTTCCATGCTATGAAGATAATTGGAAAGGGAGAATCCCTTAGTTTTTCTCTTGTTGTTATAATTATATTTTGTGTTCTATATGCAAAAAATTAAAGCATAGGAATGCTAGAAATGAAAGAAATTAGATAGACTGAATGCATATGCACCACTGGGCATGTTAAAAGATGATGCATAGTGCATGTGAATATGCTTGTGCATACATATGTTATTGCATATAGGTAAAAGTGGTATAGTTTTACATATTCAATGAGCCACTAATGATAATTGTTGTGGTTGATGATAATTGTATGATAATAGATGGTTGAAGCATGGCTACAAATGTTCATCAGGTGATTGCACATGACCCGTAACCTTGTGAAAAAGGCCAGGGCAATAAATCTATGCTCAATAGGTTGGTGAAATGATTGAGCAATCATTTGCAAGGAACCAATTGATCAAGCAACCTCAAAGGTGTTGATGCCAGCCATGTAGGTAATGGATTTATTTATATTAATTGCATAAGTACTTAGAGAGGGTTAGGTAAGGATCCCTTCAACCGTATTCAAATATCATGAATTGATAATGGTTGAATGCATTGATTTAAAAGATATCCCAACAAGTATATTGTGGTATGGTGTGCTAAAGGCAAGAAGCCTTGCACCTATACGCCTAATTGGAATCTAGAATGCATTCATATGAAATGAAATAGTTTTCCATGTATGTGTGTTGGTTATGACTTAACAACCAAGGAATGCCAAGAATTATGGTCCTAATTGTTGTAATTATTGTAATGTGAGACAGTCGTCGCTGAATCCATAGTATTGTTGGATATGGAAATGCTACATTGCTACACAAGTGTCCAATGGTCTCCCCACTTGTTTGGGTGTCATGAACTATGACCTTCTTTCCAAGACATAGAGACCATTCGAGGAGAAGGATTTCCTAAGGGAAGTATGCAATGGTGAAGAAAAATGCCTTCTAGTATGCTTGAGAGTCGTTTAGAGAAGAATGTAACGACCCATATTTTGACTAGGTATGTTGACACTGCACTTTATTTTGCTTATTATCTGTCATCAGAGTTGTTAATAGGAGCTATATCATAGCTGTTAATAGGATCCCTATCAGAGTTGGGAGTTGTTAATAGGAGCCATATCAGAGCTGTTAATAGGATCCCTATCAGAGTTGTGGCATTTCCAGATAATGATAATAGGAGTCATATCAGAGCGATAATGATAGTTGTTATAGCTGTAATCATAATTGTATCTCAGGAAGACATGGCTTTTAGAGTTATTCCACCATGGCTAAGACACCATTCCTAGTGGAAACCAAATACCCACGACCAGTCGCAGAAGAATTTCAACACTGGCTGCCACAAGATTTGTAGGTTGTTACTTAAATTTTGATGAATATAACAGGTTTCCAAAAATAAATTACCAATTAAGCAAAGCATTATATCTCATTTAACCTAAGGGAGCCCATACCTATTGTACTTAACACCTAGTTCAAGAGTCGCCACTTTCCATTTAACTCAACCAAATCTCCAACACTTCCAGTGCCAAGGATGCAACTCATGATTTTTGGAAATATGCTCAACTCCTTGCATCATGCCTGAGACATTCACTTCTAGCATCCTCTTTAAGATATTCACACCCCATAAGTGTGAGAAAAAACCAGTCCCGAAATGAAATGAAGACCTCAAGATCTACCAGGTAACTCCAGTCGTTGAGGAGAGGAAGCTAAAATGGGAGATCACTTGCCACGCCTAGGGAACCCTGGCCAAATGGCCTTCGTGCATGAGAGGAGGGAGCACCCTACTTTATGAGGAAAGCACCCTGCTTAGGATCAGTGGAAGAAGGGCATGCATGCAACCCGCATGGCTTACATGCATCTCGGTCCCTCTTGGTGGGCTCCCATATACCATTCAATCGACAGCCGATGGAGGAGGTAGTGGGAAAGGTGGAATGGCAGGGTTGGAATGCAACCAGGGTGGAAGAGAAGGACGATGGGAGGCAGTGGTTGGTGGAGCTGGGTGATGGACCTATAGAGATGATGTTCGCGCACAGAAGCTAGGTGGAGAAGAGGTAGGTTGATAAAGGAAGGTAAGCGTGGAGGCTAGGTTTAGCTTAGGTTTAGGTTTGGTAAAATTTAAAATTTAAATACTAGCTTTGGTTTGATATATTGAGCATGTAATAAGTATATATTAGGTTTTAAGAAAGTAGCAAAAAAAATATATACATTATTTACATAAATTACATTTAATTTTGGAATGTAATTTAATTTTTATTTAATCATAACAAAGTGTCGGATATATATATATATATAAATATTAAACATTTCATATTTATACTTAACATTAACCATTAAAAATTTAACATAAACATTAAACATTAAATATAACACTTCAATTTTAGGTATTTATATACTTGGAAAAAGGCAGTGCCGAGGCTTCAACGTAAAGTCGAGGAGACGAAACGAACACAAAATCTCAAAAACAAGACACCACTGAGTCTAGAGAGACGAGTTGAATGACATGACATTGATTTACTACATGATGAAATCGTTTAATAAAAACGACAATACAAGTTTTAAGCTAATCTAGACGAATTATTATTTCATGACACAAACTATCCCCTACACATGCTTTTTTTATGTGTGTATATCTAGATTTTAATTCATCCTATATACGATTGAAAGACTAAGGATACAATTTTATTTTAATGAACCTGGGACTATCATGGTTCAAACACGTAGAGGACGAGGTTGAGGTCGAGGTCGACCACCCTCACCATCGCCACAAGCACTGCCACCAACACTGCCAAAGACAACCTTCACTCCTGAGATGGAGGTCATACTGAGGTCCTTGGAAACCATTATGGCCACATTGAATAGGCACTCAGAGAGGGTCGTAGAGGTCGAAACCACACAAGTGAGCTGAGAAAACTCTGAGAGGGCACATGGCTCCAGGCAAGAACCGCTTCAGGACATTTCGAGAGAGTTGTAGAAGATCAAAATTCTTGAGTTTTCTGGAGGACGACCGGGTAAGCACGTCGAAGCATGGATGGAATGCATGAAGCGGTGCTTCACATTATATGAGATACCTCCAATTCCAAGGCTAGAATGGCCATCTTTCGTTTGAAGGGAGATGCCCTAAACTGGTGGTCAAATTTGGAGAAGCAATTGCACCTTACTCCTTTGACAGTTTCTTAGGAATTATTTGAGGAGAAGTTCAACATGAAGTACTTGCCAGCTTATTACAGGGAACAACAAGTAGGTGCATTTCATGCTTTGGTACAGGGAAACATGACGATGGAATAATATGAATCTAGGTTCATGGAACTAGTGAAATGCATTCCTTACTTGGACTCACATGATCTCCAGGTAGAGCATTTTGTGTATGGACTCAACTACAAGATCAGGGCCGCAGTACGGATGTGGAAGCCAACTTCAGTTGATATGGAAGTCGAGTACGCTCGTTATGCAGAGGATATGTCGGAAGCAAGAGGAGGTAGAAAATTGATACGTTCCAACAGTATGTTCCGAGGAAGGCCCCATGACCGTACTTCAAGGGAGGAAAATATAGACCTCCTCCTTACGATAACATGTTCACCCTGAAGGGTAACACTTCAGTTCACTCAATGATGCAGGCATCGTTCGCAATCCATGAGAGTTCGGGTTGAACACATGGCAGTTCTGATAGAGGAACGAGAGGTTTTAGAGGATTCTGGGGAAGGAACTCAACCCAGAGGACTCATCTCGACAGCATGCAAGCACCACCCAATGTCTCTTGTTGGGGATGCGGAGGCCCTTATTTCCAATGGAACTGTCCTAAAGTCGAGGCCAAAAACAGGAAAAGGGAGGAAAAAGAACCCATGCATAGTTCAGGTAACAACATTGGATTTATGTGGTAGTTCATAACAACCAAGCGGAACATCAGTCCACCGTAGTAGGATCCATTGGTATCGAACAAGGGAACCTTCACGGCCAAACCATTACGAATACTGGATCATAGGATTCGACAGCTCCATATTCGTTGTTATCACATATACATTATGCAAGTGGGCTACCATGAGGCAACACACGGGCTTGTCTCTTTTTCTATTCCGGGATATTTTTCACATGGGGTATTAGCATGGATATTTATAACTTCATTTATTCCAGAGCCTTGTTCATTGGATTTTCCTTGCTAAGACTGAGATTCAGGGGTCCATTGAGATGCTTTTGGTGATGATCTAGCTCATTGTAGCATAGCAGCAGATCATAGTTGGTACACACAATTATAGAGGGGTTTATTAGTTGGAGATAGGTATATTTGGTGAGATCATGTATACACTTCCTTGGTTTGATTTTGATCAATGATGTATGTCAGATACCTATGCTTATCATGTTAGGATAATTATGGTGACCTATGCTTATATTTATTGTGCTTTAACACGTGTTATGATTAATTAAGGAATTTGATGTGAAGATTGTTGCTCATGTCATGCTTGTACAAATTGTAAACCTTGGTGCTAGAATGGTTCCAAGTCATTTGTCCTCGTCCATCCTGTTCATCGACCTTCGATTTTATCCCATGACTTAGACTGATTGAGACTTATGAGATTGAATATCCTTTCCCCATTGTGACCCCTATGTATGATAGACTCCATGTTGCTATGTGTCTCTAGATATGAAGTATGTGGCTTAGCCAGTGTGGTTGGGTTCACGGGGTAGTTCTCCTTTAGTCCTAAAAACAAGTGGTCCACCATAACAGTGTTGCTAAACACTAAAGCATTGGAACGCATAAAAGCTATATTTAAATTATGCAAAAGTTATAAATGTTTAAAAGGTAGTTTGTGTCCAAGGGGTTGAGCACTCATTCCTTGTATAATGTAAGGCTCATCTACCCTCCACAGGGGCGGCAAGGAGAGGTAAACCTGTTGATGCTATGGACTGCTCAATGGCAGAGGATCTAGGCCTTAGTCATTTACTGGAGCCCAGAAGACTTTCCAAGGCACATGCTCTTGTAGGATGGCTACTATCTTGTGAAATGTAAAGTGTATTGAAAAGGTTGACGGTCAAAGGATGGACACTCACTCTTTGTATAGTTTTCAACTCATTTTCCCCCACAGGGCACAAAGGTGAGACTAGCCTACAAAGGTCGAGTCTTTGTCAGTACTGGAGCCCAGCTGACTTCCAGGGAAGCTGCCTTTGAAGGTTGACCTATATTGCAAATAAAGTGCAAAGAAAAACTTGTTAGAGTCTAAGGGAAGCATATACATGTACTTTGACATCTGTGAGACACCTCCACCCCCTATTTCTATATGTCATACATATGTCACCTTGGTAGAGTGTATTGCTTATCATTCAGATAGATCACTTAGTTAAAGTTAGTCAAATGTCATTCCCCTTTTCCTTAACCTTGTTCTTCCATCCTCACCCATCTGTAGCACATTATTTACCCTTTGTAAGTATGGCATGAACAAGTAGACTTCCAGAAATTTCCAAGGTTCTTCAAAAGCACAGGTACATCTTACTATTATTATTACTATTTGTCACCATGACTATGAATAATTGGTTCAAGTTTGGTTTTGATATACATTATTGGAGCATTTTTTAACCTAGATGTTTACAAGATCATATTGATACATTTTCTCACCTTCAGTTTGGGTACTTTGACCTGGTCAACCTAGTTTGACGAATTCAAGCACGGTTCCCAAGGGAGTGACTCAAAATGCAACATGGTCTATATTTGTTCCAGACATGCCCATGACCAATACTGCGGTTTCCGTTTTGAGAGTTTGGTCATGGTTCTCTTGATAAGTGATTATTATCACTTAATTATTGGCCAAATGATCAAAATTTATTCTAGATGGCAGTACAATTGGTTCTCCTAGAGAAGAGCAGTGTTTCAGGGGTATGAGTAGTCACTTATACCACTCTTCTATGTCTCCATATAATCAAGAGAAGTCATTTTTCCCCAGTTTGCACCTAGGAAATAGTTATGGTGGATTTATAATTTTCCATAGATTGTACCAACAAAAATGAACTAGAAAAATCACTGAAAAAATTGATTTGGCCTCCTGGGTCAAGGTAATGGCTTGGAATTTTGACAGATGATGTGTTTCAACATCCCAGACATTCTTCCAACAAGTTTCAGTCAGCAGATGTCCAGATTATTTTATATTGGCTCAGCTAGTGAAGAGAGCCCCCTAAGGGGCGCCCCCTCAACTTGGACATTGATGTATTTCATTGTTATATCTTATATTATGAAGTTGTAAAGGGGCCTAGGTTTAATTAAGCCCCTAGTGACCCCTTCTTATGTATTACCATGTCAGATCTTATGTTAGATTGTGACTTTCACCTAGGATAGGCGTCCTTGAGTAAAGTGCGCCCCCCTTTGACTTAGTCACTTGATCCATGTTGTGATGTATGTATTGTAGATATCCATCTTTGATTATGTTTTTAATCTAAAACATTGGATGTAAAAGTGAGTTAGGGTTTATGTCTCTCTGAAACTATTTAAGAGAGGTGACACACCCCCCATTGTATTTCATGAGCTCTAACACCATAATCTGAATAAAGAGGTTTTTTCCTGGGATTACACTCTGTATTCTTCTTATGTGTTGATGATTTTTTTATTGGTATTCCTATTCTTTTGTAATTAGTTTATACCGGGATATATCTTGTATGTTTTTTTGCACCCATCCATCTGCAGGCTGAAGGAGGCACACTTGAGGAAGGCACATTGGTGGGGAGACTCACTCGATGCCGGTTCTTGGGTTTTGTGTATCAGGGAGTGATTCTTTCTAGATGATTTTTCATTTCCCATAGTTTATTTATGCTTCAGATCCCATTCGGTTGTCTTGCTGATTGATTTCTTTGGTTGGACAGGTTGAGAGGGGCGTTAGGGTCATTAATGGAAGCAAGACCATTAAAAGATCTTGCTTGGAAAATATTATTTGATCAAAATGATGAAATTATTCATCATCTTCGAGTTCATCTACAAGAACCAGGTATGCTTCATAGGTAATTTCTCTCGCTTTTGCTTTATGCATGCATTGCCCATCATTTCCTGCATTGAAAAAACCGTCATTTAGTAGTAAGAAAATCATAGGACCAATTTGCATCGAAAATTGGAAAATTTGGTAATCTAGGTTTTGTACGGCATACCAAACACCACCGCCCCCCCCCTAAAAAAATTCAAGTTTGGACTCATCTTACCATCTCCATGCACTGATTTCAGTTTTGGAGAAAGCGCCCATGTTTGGCTTGCTGGTCAATTTCCTCTGTTTTGGTTCTGGATTTCAGTTGGATATTTTTATTTTCCAATATATTTACCCAATTAGGTGTGTTGAATCCTTAATTTCATTAAATAAACCTCGTCATGGGCATTTCCCATATTTCTGATTAAATCCCCCAAGGGTCCAGGGTCTGATTATCTAAACAAACACACCAACTCTAGGTCTATTTAAATTTCCTAAGTCACTGCTCTAAATTGATCCAAGTAATATTTCCACATTCCTTAAACACTCGTACTCGAATATCCCTTAAATATAGGGTTTCCATCTCTCACCTTACGTATTCACATTTTTGGGGCTTTATCTGGTGATTAGCTATAGATCTGTCCTTTCAAGATAAGATTGGGTCTCCCCCATTGTCACTTAGGCATTCAGTGGCATAAAGTGAAGGAATCCCTAATCGACGTGACAACCATCCATCTTTTGGGGGTTAGGGTTTTCGTAGGGAACAACTTTGGTTGTCTGTATTCTATGTCATCCTGAATAGGATTTATCTATTGGGGAAACTACAAGATCCGTGATAATATGTTTTGGCGTCATTGTCAGGGAGGCAGAGGCCTACCTTGGTTAGACGATTATCCTTAAGCTCTACTCCCGTTCTCTTTGCCAACACTTTTGGCATCGTTTCCAGGGAGGTATAGGCTTACCTTGGTTCATCTATTTAACCTTCGGTGTCTATGAATTTACTTACATCTTTGGTCATTCATATCACATCTGGTCTAATTTTAGTGATTGTGTTTTATATGTTTAAATATTTACAATCACTGCATGAATATCTCTCACTTCTCCTACAACATTATCCATTGGTGAACATGACAATTCGTTCACTTGGTGACTCCACTGAGAAACGAACCCATCCCATAAATCATAATGAACTCGAATTTATTCCTTCAATATTTCAAAGAAATCAAGGAAAATCCAACCAATCTTAAAAAACAGCTTTTATCTCGCCTTGAATTTTCTCAAGTCTATGAGGTGACTCATCCTATGCCAAAAAGATACAGTGAAGGGTTGCCTCGTTTCTTTGCAAATTCAATCGAATCAATTGAAATCCACTTGGATGATTTTTGGTGTTATATGGAATCCTTGGGTGCAGAGCATGAATATGTCTATATGGGAGCCCTAGGTGAATCCTTAGGAGATAATGTCGATTTTTGGTTATATACGTTAGCACCAGTATCCATCACTGGATACGACATGGTCACTGATTTATTAAGAGAAGAATGGGGTAAAAATATTGATAAATACATACATACAAAAAATGATTGTGTTGTCGAGGATCAAGTTGATAAAGATGATCAAGGTAACCATAATAAGATAAATGACTATTTTCCTTATCAAATTGATTCCTCCTTACTCGATCATGCTTTGAATGTGCTTTTGAATGATCCTTCAACTCAATAGAATGATTATGATCAAGTGTCGACCCTTCAGGATTATGACCTTGATGTTGATATAGAAGAAGAACTTATTAGAATATTTCCATCATTATCTCAAGAAGGCATAGATAATGAGGGAGAACAAAATGATCAATATCAGGAGCCATCCATAATCGATTCTCTCATTTGTGAATCCATTGAAAATCTTCCCTACCTAGTTGGTGATGATTTTAATCATATCTCTGAAGAGAACAATCACATGATAATTATGATATGGTTGTAAGTGAACGTCCTTGTCCTAATGTTATCGAAAAAAATTCTTTATCCAATCCTTAATCAGGATGTGTCGATTCAATGTGTGGATGCTGAAATTGCTTCAAATAATCTTGCAATCATTCCTGGATTTCAATTGAAAACGTTTTCCTCTCATCAATTTCCAAGATCAATTATTCTAAGTCACCTAGGATAAATTTTTTAATCCACCCTCTCAGCCCAAATTTTTGAGTCTTCTTACATGGGTTTGTGTTCTAATCAAGATGTTACTTTCAAAAATTTTAGTCAGGATTTTGAGCATTGACACATAGTTGGAAAAAAATCACTTCATGTCTCTTCTCAGTCATATTTAATGAATAATATGTTTCAATTTTTCTTATGGAAAGCTGGAGACGGTGTATAAAGATGAATTTAATCTTTTCTTCATTTTGGAACAACAAGAGGGGTTAACTTCAATCTTAGTTTTATCACATTACAATTTATTCCCATCTGGTTTTTCTATTTTTCCTGGAGTGAACAGAATTGAGTGTCCTACTCATGTAAAGGAGAAAACAAAGAATTGCCTAGAGTGGCTGAATTATGAGTCATATTGCCTTTTTCCATCAAGAACGAACTCATACCACTTTTATTATCCTATCAGTATCTTGATGGATGAAGTTTGCAAAAATCATTCATAGCCCTGGCATGATTTTATTCCATACTATCCATGTCTTTCTCTCATTCTCACACAACAAGTCAAAATGGCTTCAATTTCTTTTCACGTTACTTCCAAAATGTCTCTAACTTGTTGTATCATTAACTGTAAGAAAAGACCAATTGATTTGTTCAGCAAGTGGTTACATTGGATCTATCATTTTACTTAGCACTTTCCTAATTGGTTAGATTAGGGTAGGTAGGATTGAATAATCTCTCCGAGCAGTAGTTTTGAGTCTGTTTTCTGTTTGACTGATGCATTAATGTTCTAGTTACTAAGGTTTTTCTATGTTTAGTCCATTTACTGCATTTGAATTGATTAGATTATAATTTACTTTCCAACATTTTCTTTTTTCATTTTCTTTTACGCCTATATTTTTCCCATACATGCTGCTCTGGTACTTCTTGCTTCCATGTGCGTAGGTAATAGGTAATGCTTGGAAAGAAAGCATGATGTTGGATGTGTTGGATTGCTTGTTGCTAATGGTGTTGCGTACCAAACATTTTTGAGGTTCTCAAGCACTCTCTTCATTAGAGCACTTGTCCTAGTTGGAGCCATATGTTATCACATATACATTCTGCAGCTGGGCTACCATGATGCAGCATACAAACTTGTCTCTTTTTTGTTCTGGGCCATTTTTCACGTGGGGTATTAGCATGGATCTTTACAACTTCAGTTACTCCATAGCCTTGTTCATCATATTTTTCTTTCCAGGACTAAGATTCAGGGGTCCATTGAGATGCTTTTGGTGATGTTTTAGTTCATTGTAGCAGAGCAACATATTAGAGTTGGTACACACAATTATATAGGGATTTATCACTTGGAGACAGGTATATTTGGTGAGACCAGGTATACACTTCCTTGGTTTGATTTTGATCTATGTTGTATGTCAGATACCTATGCTTATCATGTTAGTGTTGAAATATTGTAACTTCGAAGAATATTCTATATGTATCTTTTTGTGGTCCCCGATGGTCCTACCGGGAGAACCACTTGTATTACATTGTACCCCGATGCTCCTAATCGGAAGAACTAATAAGAGTCATGAGGTAGTCCCCTCTAATTGTAAAGGTGGGTCATTAGCACCCCAGTGTGGTTACTTGAGCCTACATGTGTAACTCGAGCCTACATGATTTAACTCGAGCCTACATGTCAAATGAGTTAACTTAAGTGAACGGATGAATATAAATAGAAGTGTAGTGCTCCTCATTTGACACACACACACACTCACTTGAGTAGCGCACTTGTGGAGGAGAGAAGTAGTTGGAGAAGGAGGAGGATCAGGTTTTTGATCTCCTTGTTGGTTTTACCTTTTACCTTTTTGGGGCATCTTTATTGAGGAAGCTTTTGCTGGGTTTTTCCCTTTACGTTTTTCCCAGAATAAATCTGTGTTGTTCTTGTGATACTGTTTCTTTCAGTGATCCTGTTTATATGCTTTTGTTATGGAAATGAAATGAAGTACTGATGTTTTAGCTAAGCATATAAAAATTTAACATGGTCTCAGAGCTAACCTGAATAGGATAGCTTTCACAAGCTATAGAAGCTAGGGCTTCTTACTTTTTGGTTCTCTCTCCACAATCGATCAGCAAAAGAAGGCTAGGCTGACTCTCCATTGAAGGGTGCATCTTTCTGTCGAAGCAGAATTCGATTTCGAGCATTTTTAGTTTTCGGTGCGGGAAATTAGGGCTTCTTACTGAAGAGGAATTTTTGAGTGAGCTTGGCATAGGATTTCTCTCCTCATCAAAATCGAAGTTAAAAGACCTGGATCAATATTTTTGGTTGGGTGAAATTTCAGGAAAGTCAAACCCTAGTTTGACCCCGAGCTAAAAAAACCCTAAATACTAAAACTGCTACGTTTTGGTACATTCGATATATACCAATATTGGAGAAGGATCAGGAGTTGCAAATTGCAGATGCTGAAGATAAAATCTTGATGTACACTATCTCCAAAATTCAGCCTCCGATTTGCTATATTATGGGAGATACGATCTGTCAAAGTTAGGGTTCCATCCTCCTCCAGAATTCATCCCTAAACAAGACACTTGGGAAAAATTGCTATAGCGTGGGCTACAGAGGTCCAACTTAAATTCCTGAAGATGTTCTAGAAATAGAACGTACTTTACTTTCTGTGGTCCTAATTTCAGAACCAGAAGATGAAACAGTGACACGTGGCAGGCTGTACAACTTCATTGTTCTGAATAGTCTTGTAACAAGTCACCTTGGGAAAATAATCATAAATCCCAATTGGTGAAACCAATTCTAATGAAAATGGTGTTGGATCAGGAACATATGAGGTTACCTCAGTGCGAAATTTCAGACATAGAGGAGCTGTAATTTCAGAGATATAATAGAAGCAGTGACAGGAATTTCTGCAAAAGAAATTGGAAAACTAGGGCTTCCTATTCCGAGAGCTTTCCTCCACTGTTTTTAGAAAAGGAGTACATTGAACAGCTCCATTTGAAGATATCTATCTTTCTATCCAATCAGATCTGAAAGATTCCAAGTTTTTTAGGGTTTCTCTGACAAACTCTAGATTAGCCAACTCCGAAAGCAGGACAGACACCTCAAATCGGTAAGATCTAATCTTTTGCTATTTGAATTTGAGGTTCTCATTTCAAAGTGATCTATCACATCAGCTTGTTGATAAGCTTGGTGAAGTTGACAACTTCCAAGCATGGAAGTATTTGATCTCTCTGAAGAAAATGAATTGGACACCTACATGAGTAGATAGGTTCCAGTTCCATATGGAGATTAGGCTCAAAGCCTTACACAAGAAGAACTTGATCAAGGCCAAGAAGATCATTGTTGATTCAATCACGGATCAACTTGTACCACAAGTGTCTTCCCTAAAGAAATCGAAGATGTTTGATTCCTTGATCAAGCCATTTGAAGATAAGAACATAAATCAGAAGATGGCTTTAAGAAAACAGTTGAAGAATGTGAAGATCTAGAATGCAGAACATCTTGAAGTAGTAGAAGAAGAAGCGGAGAATGCATAAGTGGTGATAGTGACCTTGAATGGTCTCCCGGGATCGTGGGATTCATTCATGCGAAGAATGTATGCCAGAAGGAAGTGATTAATTTCAGTTGACTCTGGGAAGAAGAAGAAGCTCGACTCATAAGAAGAGAAAAAGAAGATGGGAACAATTGAAGATCAAGCTCTCACCATTCAAAGAAGATCCCTCAAGCGATGAGGAATGTGAAGAACTCAATTCTTGAAGAACCTCTTATCCATCTTATCATTTGAATAAGAAATGATGATGTCATGAAGAAGATGATGAAGCGGAATGATCAAGATGGATTTTACCCACGAAACAAATAAAAGATAAGTATTCAATTGTCATTTCATGATATTGTTTTACATTTGATTATATTCAATTGATGTGTTATGCATGATAGATTGTTTGCATTAATGACTGTATACTACTAATATGCATGTGATGGGTAAGTAGCTCATGGTGCTCTCCATTGCTACTTATCTAGAATGAAGCCGCCTTGATGACATATTAGATTAGTGCACAATCTCAATAATGTCATGATAGAGATGGAAGGAATCTAGAAAGTTTTGGATGAATGTTGTATTAGCTAAACAGTTGCATGATGCATAAGAATTTGTCGTTATGCATATGTTTTACGAAATAGTTCTAACCATGCAGCTGGTGCATTTGAATTGTAGGGAAGGTCCTATACAACCTCCTACAAGAAGAATGAGACTTGTTTTGAAGAACAAGTGATGGCAATTCAAGATTCACTGCAATAAAATCTGAAGCTCCCAGGGTCAGAGACACCATGTCGAAAGAAAGAGCTTTAGAGAGCGGTAGATCCGCCTCGAAGGATGAAGACCACCATGGGTACGAGAGATAACTCAAGATGAAGAAAAGAATGCTATGAAAGAAGCTATGATCAAAGAATAACAGTTGATCATGGGGAATGATGTATACGATATGATTTCGAGACATAAAGGGAAGTACATAGCATCCTCCATATGGATCCACAAGAACAAGTGTACAAAGCAAGGTTCGTGATTTTCCTCAGAAAGAATAGACATACTCTATTGACCAGTATATATCAAGCATAGAACCACCTGTACAGAATGAAGAGGGAAGATCATACTCTGACTTCAGGGGGAGTGACTACAGAATATATCTGAGTTCGACATGGTACGACATGATGGATAGCTTTGTGATAGATCGAGACTTTACTAAGAGTAAAGTGGGTTCCAACCTTCAATGTTGAATGCAGAAGACTAGGATATGTTGATGACCTGACAAGACGAACTCATGGAAGATGTTATGATGAAAGAATACTAGAATGATGTTTGGGATATAGTACTCAAACCAGAAAGAAAGAATGTGGTATCTTCCAAATGGATTTGCAAGATAAAATATGTTGATGATAGAAGTAAGGAAATACTTGTGGCTAGAGGTTTCTATCAGAAAGAGGGAATTAATTATGAAGAGACACTTACTCCAGGAAGTAAGGTACACTTCTTTTAGAACTATCATGGTAGTTTCTTCCATGATGAAGTAAAGACAAGCCTTCCTTAATGGAATGATTGAGGAAGAGTTTTACATCGAATAGTTACAATGATTTGAAGTTGAAGACAGATGGACTCACATATGCAAGTTGAAGAAGGCCCTCTATGGCCTGAAGCAAGCTCCCAGAGCTTGATATAGAAGAATAGATAGTTTCCTGACGAGCATGGGCCTTGCCAAGAGTAAAGTCGATCCTAACCTTTACTACAAGGTTGTAGAAGATGAACCTGTCATCCTGTTATTATATGTGGATGACTTATTCTTAACACGGAATGAGAAATAGATCATGGAAAGCAAGAAGAAACTAGCAGAAGAAATTGAGATGAAAGACCTTGGGTTAATGCATTATTTCCTAGGTCTGGAAGTATGGAAAAGTTCATAAGGAATCTTTCTCAACCAGGGAAAGTATGCGGTAGAGATATTGAAGAGATTCAATATGTTGGAATGCAAAGCCATGGCCACACCCATGAACTCCAACCTGGAGCTGTTAGCTGATGATTCATCAGAGTTAGTGGATGTGACTCATTACAGACAGATCATTGGGTCATTGATGTACTTATGAAATACCAGACCAGACATTTGTATTGCTGTGAACACCTTAAGTCAATATATTGTTCAACCAAGATGGGTTCACCTAGTAGCTGCAAAACATGTGATGAGATATCTGAAAGGGACTATAGACTTTGGTCTATACTATGATGGAAACCATGACTACAGATGGTATGGCTATACAGATGCAGATTGAGCTGGAAGTATCTCAGATAGGAAAAGCACATTAGGTAGATGCTTTTGGGTTTGTTATGAGTTCATGGTTTAATCGGAAATAGTCCAGTGTTTCTCTTAGCACGGCTGAAACAGAATACATAGCAGATTGCTCTACTAAGTTGTGAAGCCATATGGCTTCAGAAGTTGATATCAGGTCTCTTTGACCTGAAGATGGATACTATAATGATTCTATGTGATAACCATAGTTGTGATGACAAAGAACCCTGTGTTCCGAAGTAACACATAGAAATCTGGTATTTATACATACAAGATAAGATGCAGATGATGATACTATAGATGCAGATGATGGTGATTCAGTATTTCTATACTGAATATAAAGATGATGATGTTTCAGTATTCCCATATTGATTATATAGATGATGATGATTTCAGTATTCCCATACTGAAGATATAAATGATGATGATTTCAGTATTCCCATACTGAAGATATAGTTGATATTCCAATATTTACATACTGTAGATGTAGATGATGGTGATTTCGTATTTCTATACTGAATATAGAGATGATGATGCTTTCAGTATTTCTATACTGAAGATATAGATGATGATGCTTTCAGTATTCACATATTGGAGATATAGATGGTGATAGTTCAGTATTCACATACTGAAGATGTAGATGATGATGGTTTGGATGATGATGTACTGATGAAGCCTCCGCCTCGAGTAGAGTTCGAACACTTTCGAGACAAGACCTTCCTCGAAAGGGGGAGTAGTGATGTTGCAGTGGGATTGTATCATCCCTGGGCACTTGCCCTAAAGTGATCTGGAGACCTCGGTCTTCGAGAATGAAGAGGGATTGTATCATCCCGGGACATCTGTCCATAATAGATCCAGTGACCTCGGTCCTCGAGAACATGGTGGGATTGTATCATCCCTGGGAACTTTCCCTAAAGTGATCCGGTGACCTCGGTCCTCGAGAATGCAGTGGGATTGTATCATCCCTGGGCACTTTCCCTAAAGTGATCTGGAGACCTCAGTCTTCGAGAATGAAGAGGGATTGTATCATCCTGGGACATATGTCTAGAAGTGATCCAGTGACTTTGGTCATCGAGAATGTGGCAAGATTGTATCATCCTTAAACTTCAGTTCAGAATGGATCCGGTGTAACTTCAGTCA
>LPNX010809826.1:121168-166798 GCA_001517045.1 Pseudotsuga menziesii | reverse complement strand
TGGACATAGTCCTAAAGTGATAGGGACTGATTCTCCTGTAATCAATCCGGTAACTTCGGTTGTCGAGAATGTGGTGGGATTGTATCATCCCTGGACTTTAAATCCAAAAGTGATCGAAATACTTTTTGTCTTTGAGTTGTGGATTGCAGGTTGTTGCTGATGATGATGATGCCGTACTAATCGGAAGATTATAGTATGATGATGATGATGTACTGATCGAAAGATCAGAGTATGATGACATGCTGATCGAAAGATCAGAGTATGATGATGATGTACTGATCGAAAGATCAAAGTATGATGATGATGACATACTGTTCGAAATATCAGAGTATGATGATGATGACATACTGATCTAAAGATCAGAGTATGATGATAATGCACTATGATTATGATGTTTCTGATCGAAAGATCAGAGTATGATGATGATGTTTTTGATCGAAATATCAGAGTATGTTGATGATGTTTCTGATCGAAATATCAGAGTATGATGATGATGCTTCTGATCGAAAGATTAGAGTATGATGATGATGTTTCTGATCGAAAGATCAGAGTATGATGATGATTATGATCGACAGATCAGAATATGATGATGATGATGTTGCTGTTGATCGAAAGAGCAAAGTGTTGATGATGATATTGCTGATCAAGAGGTCAAAGTACTGAAGATGTTGCTGCTGATCAAAAGGTCAAGGTGCTGAAGATGTTGTTGTTGATCGAAAAGTCAAAGTGCTGAAGATGTTGTTGATAGAAAGGTCAAAATGCTGAAGATGTTGTTGTTGATCGAATAGTCAAAGTGCTGAAGATGTTTCTGATAAAAAGGTCCAAGTGCTGAAGATGTCGTTGCTAATTGAAAGATCAAAATGCTGAAGATGTTGCTGATCAAAGACTGAAGATGTTGCTGATGATGAAGACTGAAGATTGAAGATGAAGACTACATGATGTTGAAAAGCTTCCAATGATTTATAGATGTGTTACCCTGCTGATGTTGATGATGTCCCCTATCTCTACTCTTGTTGTTGTTGATGTTGCTATAGAATACCCTTCTCGTTAAGGGGGAGTGTTGAAATATTGTAACTTTGAAGAATATTCTATATGTATCTTTTTGTGGTCCCCGATGGTCCTACCGGGAGAACCACTTGTATTACATTGTACCCCGATGCTCCTAATCGGAAGAACTAATAAGAGTCATGAGGTAGTCCCCTCTAATTTTAAAGGTGGGTCATTAGCACCCCAGTGTGGTTACTTGAGCCTACATGTGTAACTCGAGCCTACATGATTTAACTCGAGCCTACATGTCAAATGAGTTAACTTAAGTGAACGGATGAATATAAATAGAAGTGTAGTGCTCCTCATTTGACACACACACACTCACTTGAGTAGCTCACTTGTGGAGGAGAGAAGTAGCTGGAGAAGGAGGAGGATCAGGTTTTTGATCTCCTTGTTGGTTTTACCTTTTACCTTTTTGTGGCATCTATATTGAGGAAGCTTTTGCTGGGTTTTTCCCTTTAGGGTTTTCCCAGGATAAATCTGTGTTGTTCTTGTGATACTGTTTCTTTCAGTGATCCTGTTTATATGCTTTTGTTATGGAAATGAAATGAAATACTGATGTTTTAGCTAAGCATATAAAAATTTAACAGTTAGGATGATTATGGTGACCTATGCTTATATCTATTGTGCTTTAACTTGTGTTATGGTTAATTAAGGAATTTTATGTGAAGACTGTTTCTCATGCCATGCTTGTACAAATTGTAAAACTTGGTACTAGGATGGTTCCAAGTCATTTGTCCCCATTCATATAGTTCATCCACCTTCCATTTTATCCCATGACTTAGACTGATTGAGACTTGTGAGATTGAGTATCCTTTCCCCATTGTGACCCCTATGTATGATAGACTCCATGTTGCTATGTGTCTCTGGATATGAAGTATGTGGCTTGGCCAGTGTGTCTAGGTTCACAGGGTATTTCTCCTTTAGTCCTCAAAACAAGTGCTCCACCATAACAGTGTTGCTAAACACTAAAGCATCGGAACGCATAAACTATATATCTAAAGGATGCAAAAGTTATAAATGTTTAAAAGGTAGTTTGTAGCCAAGGGGTTGAGCACTCATTCCTTGTATAATGTAAGGCTCATCTGCCCTCCATAGGGGCGACAGGGAGAGGCAAAGCCTTCAGGGCTATGGACTACTCACTGGAAGCAGGTCTATGCCTTAGTCATTTACTGGAACCAAGAAGGATTTCCAGGGCACCTGCTCTTGTAGGCTGGCTACTATCTTGTGAAATGTAAAATGTATTGAAAACTTTGATGGTCAAAGGATGAGCACTCACTCTTTGTATAGTGTTCGACTCATTTTCCCCCATAGGGCACTAAGGTGAGACTAGCCTGCAAAGGCTGGGTATTTGTCAATACTGGAGCCTAGAAGGCTTCCAGGGCACCTACCTTTGAAGGTTGACCTATATTGCAAATAAATTTCAAAGGAAAACTTGTTAGAGTATAAGGGAAGCATATCCAAGTACTTTATCCATCTACGAGACACCTCCATCCCCTATTGCTATCTGTAATACATATGTCACCTTGATAGAGTGTATTGTTTATCATTCAAATAGATCACTTAGCCAAATTCAATCAAAATTCATTCCCCTTTTCCTTAACCTTGTTCTTCCATCCTCACCCATCTGTATCACATTGTTTACCCTTTGTAAGTATGGCATGAACAAGCAGACTTCCCGAAATTTCCAAGGTTCTTACAATTTGTCACCATGATTATGATTAAATGATTCAAGTTTGGTTTTGATATACATTATTGGAGCATTTCTTACCCTGGATGTTTACAGGATCATATTGATACATTTTCTCACCTTCAATTTGGGTACTTTGACATGGTCAGTAAATGCACGGTTCCCAATAGAGTGACTCAAAATGCAACATGGTCTATATTTGTTCCAGACATGCCTAGGACCAATACTATGGTTTCAATTTTGATAGGACCCACAAAATCTATAGCCCATTTGTCAAATGCACGCAACGTGACCTGCGGTCGCAGCGGCATTTCATCGCGTCACGAGGGTTTTCCCACCCTTTGGCATATATCACAACATCTGCAAAAGTCCTTGGTGTCTTTATGCAACGTAGGCCACCATAGTCCTGCCTCCAGGATTTTCTGCGCAGTCGGCTTTCCAGCGAAATGACCTCCTGCAGTTCCTGAGTGTGCCTCTCTGATAATAACGTCTTTTTCATGTGGCATTACACATCTGCGTAGAACTTCATCCGGGCCTAATTTTTATAGGCATCCTGCAATGAGGGTGAATTCTGCTGCCTTAACAACCAACTGCTTCTTTTGCTGCTTAGTGAAGTCATCAGGTGCTACTCCTGTAGTGAGGAATTGAATAATGTCGGCATAGTAGTCATCTGCGATCTGGATAGAAAACAACGGTGCATCCGGTAGATTGTCATCTAGGTTACTAGGCTCTTTCCCTGAGTCTATACGCGATAGATGATCAAGTCCAGCATTCAGTCTTCCTGGTTTCACAATGATTTCAAAATCATACTCCTGGAAGAGGAGTAACCGTCTGCAGATTCTCCCCCCTAACACTGGTTTATTGACTAGGTACTTCAATGCGGAATGGTCAGTAAATGCACGGTTCCCAATGGAGTGACTCAAAATGCAACATGGTCTATATTTGTTCCAGACATGCCTAGGACCAATACTACGGTTTCAATTTTGATATTTTGGCCCCGGTTCTCTTGATAAGTGATTATTATCACTTAATTATTGGCTAAATGATCAAATTTTATTCTAGATGGCAGTATGATTGGTTCTCCTAGAGTAGAGAAGTACTCCAGGGGGTATGAGTAGTCACTTATACCATTATTCTATGTCTCCATATCATTCAGAGCAGCCAGTTTCCCCATTTTGCACCAATGACATAGTTATGGTTGATTTATAATCTTCCAGAGATTAACCAACAAAAATGAACTAGAAAAATCACTGAAAAAATTGAGTTGGCCTCCTGGGTCAGGATAATGGCTTGGAATTTTGACAGATGATGTGTTTTAGCATCTCGAACATTCTTCCAACATTTTTCAGTCAACAGATGTTCGGATTATTTTATATTGGTTGAACGAGTGAGGAGAGCCACCAAGGGGCACCCCCTCAACTTGGCCATTGATGTATTTCATTGTTATATATTATATTACGAAGTTGTAAAGGTCCCTAGGTTGAATTAATCCCCTAGTAACCCCCTCTTATGTATTATGATGGCACATCTTATGTTATATTGTGACTTTCACCTATGATAGGTGTCATTGAGTAAAGTGCACCCCCTATTTGACTTAGCCACTTGATCCATGTTGTGATCTATGTATTGATGTTCTCCACAGTTGATGATGTTTAATCTCAACCGTTGGATGTCAAAGTGAGTTAGGGTTTATGTCTCTCTCAAACTATTTAAGGGAGGTGACCCCCCCCCCCCCAATTGTATTTCATGAGCTCTGGCACCAAAATTTGAATAAAGAGATTTTTGTATGAGATTACACTTTTTTCTATTGTGTTGAGGATTTGTTGATTGGTATTGCTATTATTTTGTACTAATTTTATACCGGGATAGATCTTGTATATTTTCTTGCACCCATCCGTTTACAGATTGAAGGAGGCACACTTTAGGAAGGCGCACTGGTGGGGAGACTCACTCTGTGTTGGTTCTTGGGTTTTGTATATTAGGGAGTGATTATTTCTCGATGATTTTTCATTTCCTGTACTTTATTTATGCTATAGATCCCATTCAGTTGTCTTGCTGATTGATTTATTTGGTTGGACAGGTTGAGAGGGGCGCTAGGGTCATTGACGGAAGCATAACCATTAAAATATCTTACTAAGAAACTCTCATTTGATCAAAATGATGACATTATTCATCATATCTGAGGTCATCTACAAGAACCAAGTATGTTTCACATGTAATTTATCTCTCTTTTACTTTATGTATGCATTTCCCATCATTTCCTGCATTGAAAAAACCCTCATTTAGTAGTAGGAAAATCATCGGACCAATTTGCACCGAGACTTAACAAATTTGGAGATCTGGGTTTTGTGTAGAATACCAAAAAAAACCCTATCCATAAAATACATCAAGGTTGGACTCCTCTTCCCATCTCCAGTAACTGGTTTCAGTTTAGGAGAAAACACCCCTGTTTGGCTTGCTTGTCAATTTCCTCTGTTTTGGTTCTGGTTTTCAGTTGGGTATTTTTATTTTCCAATCCTTTTTCCCAATTAGGTGTGTTGAAGCCTTAATTTCATTAAATCAACCTCGTCTTGGGCAATTCCCATATTTCTGATTAAATCCCCCAAGGTCCAGGGTCTTATTATCTGAACAAACACACCAACCCTAGATCTGTTTAAATTTCCCAAGTCATTGCTCTAAATTGATTTGAGTAACATTTCCACATTTCTTAAACACCTGTACTTGAATATCCCTTAAATTGTGGATTATCCCTTAAATCTAGGGTTTCCATCTCTCACCTTACGTATTCACATTTTTTGGGCTTGATCTGGTGATTAGCTGTAGATCTGTCCTTTCAAGATAAGATCAGGTCTCCCCCATTGTCACTTGTTAATGTATTTGTAACTTCAAAATGTATTCATCCGTATATCTTATGTATTGTACCCCGATGTTTATTCCGGGATGTGTTTGTAATGTACTTGAGTCATGTCATGCCCCAATGTTCCTATCGGGAGGTTCTATAATGTAAACAAGTCATGTCCAGTCATTGTGGGTAACCCTCCTAGTGATCAAGGGTTAAAGTCCCCGCAGTTTTGGGGCACTAGGGTTATTAGACTCTCCTAGAGAAGTCGGCCCTAGCAGGTTATTGTCAAGTCAGGAATTAGTATAAATAGAGAGTGAGTCTCTCTATTTATCACACACTCACTCACACTCAGTTGTAGCACATAGATGAGGAAGAAGAAGCTACTGGGGCTAGGAAGAAAGAGGCTACTGCTATTGGGAGATCATCTGACTGTTTTGGGGTTTTACTTTTGGTGCTGATTCTATCTCTGAGGAAGTTGCGAGGTTTTCTCCATTTATGGTTTCCCCGAGGAAAAACACTGCGTTCATTGTCTCTTGTGTTTGATTGTTGTGCTTGTTGTTCTCTCAGTTAAAGATCCTAATACAATGCCAGCTTAATGTTAAAAATCTAACATGGTATCAGAGCTAACTTGAGAACAAGACACTGTGCAGGTGCGGGAACTAGGGCTTCCTACTTTGTGGATCTCTCTCCACAAATTTTCAGCAAAAGAAGGTTGGACTAACTCTCCTCCCTAGGGCACATCTTTCTGTCGAAGCAGAATCTGATTCTGAGTTTTTTTAGTTTTGGACCCAACACTACTGCCAAAAATTAGGGCTTTCCACAAAAGTGGAATTTTTGAGTGTGCATAGGCCTAGATTGATCTCCTCCTAAAAATCAAAGTTTAGAGATCAAGATCAAAGCATTTGGTTGGATAGAACTCTGGAAAAGTCAAACCCTAATCTACTCCTGAACCAACACTGCAGAAATTCAGCTCCAAATCCAAGCTTGATGAAAAGCTTGAGGGAGCTGATAACTTCCGAGCTTGGAAGTATAGGATCTCCCTGGTCCTAGAAGAAAATGAGTTGGACTCCTATATTAATGAGGAGGTTCAAGTTCCAGAGGGAGATGAGGCTAAGGCCTTACACAAGAAGAAGTTGGTTATGACTAAGAGGATTATTGTTGATTCAATCAAGGATCACCTCATACCATAGGTGTCCTCCCTAAATACACCTAAAGCTATGTTTGATGCCCTAACCAAACTGTTTGAAGGGAAGACCATAAACTGAAAGATGACTCTGAGAAACCAACTGAAGAATGTAAAGATCCAGAATGCAGAGACCATCCAGTCTTACTTTACAAGGGTCTCTCGGATCAAGGAACAGCTGGAAGCAGTAGATGAAGAAGTGGAGAATGCAGAGATTGTAATGACCACCTTGAATGGTATCCCTAGATCATGGGGCTCCTTTATTCAAGGAATCTATGCCAGAAAAAAGTTAGTCAAGTTCAGTAGACTATGGGAAGAATGCTCTCAAGAAGAAGCTCAGATAGTAGCCCGAGAAGAAAACATGGGAAGTGAAGTTCAAGCTCTCACAGTTCACTCCAAGAAAAGCAGAAGAAGCTCTCATCACTCCAAAGGTAAGAACTTCCACCAGAGAGATAACAATAGAAAATATTTATCTAAATTAAGATGCTATACATGTGATGAAAGAGGACACTTTGCCAAAGACTGTCCTAGAAACAAGATTAACTCCCATAAGAAGAAGGGAAACAAAAGAATACATCATGCTCATGCTGGAGAGGATGATGAACCTTCCATAAAGAGAATCAGACAAGAAAGTGATGATTCTTCAAGTGACGAAGAATATGTGCTGATATCCGCTCTCACGGGAACTATCTCACATGGAAGCAATGATTGGCTTATAGACAGTGGTGCCTCCAAACATATGATGGGATTCAAAGAATCCTTTGTGAAACTATCCGAACATGACTCACCTCACAAGGTGAAACTTGGGGATGACTACTAGTATCCAATAAAAGGTAGTGGGGAATCCTCCTACAAGCTAGACTCTGGAAAGTCTATGAAGATGCAAGATTTATTGTTCGTACCAGGACTAAAGAAGAACCTCCTCTCCATATATGCATTAGATGCAAAAGGCATGAGGGTTGCATTTGTAGATGGCTGAGTTTTCATGTGGCCAAAGGGAAAGACTTTTGATGATGCAATAGTGATTGGGGAACAAGATGGAGGTCTATACAAATTGAAGGGCCATCCAGAACAAGCTTTAGTCCATGACACAGTAGAGCCAAATGAACTTTGGCATAGAAGGCTTGTACATGTGCATTACAGAGCACTACCACTTGCAAGCAAAGTTGTTGAAGGTCTTCTAGAAATTCAAGCAAAACATGATGGAGTCTGCAAAGGATGTGCGAAAGGAAAGAACACAAAGAAGACATTTTGAAGTAGCGAGAGCAAGGAAAAATGAATCTTGGAGATCATTCACTCCGATGTATGCGGTCCAATGTCATCAAGTTCATTAAGCGGGTATGTATACTATGTTTCTTTTATTGATGACTTTCCTAGGAACACATGGATTTACTTCATGAAGAACAAAGATGAAGTATTCAACAAGTTCAAGGAATTCAAAGCCTTGATCGAGAACCACACAGAAAAGAAGATCAAGACCTTTCGATCAGATAATTCTAGAGAATTCACTTCAAATGAATTCAAAGCATTATGCAAAGATTCAGGAATTAAGAGGGAGTTAACTACTCCATATAATCCACAACATAATGGGGTTGCTGAAAGGAAGAATAGAACGATCATGGAAGCTACAAGGGCTATGCTTCATGATCAAGATCTTCCCATGCATCTATGGACAGAAGCTGCTAGAACAATGGTGTATGTACAGAACCATACTCCACACAGAGTACTCGAGAACAAGACACCTGAAGAAGTATTTTCCAACAAGAAACCATAAGTCAGCCATCTCAGAATATTCGACTGTCCAATGTACGTACACATTCCAAAATAAAAGAGGACAAAGTTAGATCCTTCAAGCAAGAAGGGTATATTTGTGGGATACTCTGAAAGCTCGAAGGCTTACCGAATATACTTCCCAGGGTTCAAGAAGATCGATATCATCAGGGATGTAACATTTGATGAAGAATCAGCTTACAACAAATCCAGAAAGAGACCTGCTGAAGATCCCGAAGAAATAGAAGCACCCAGAATTCATGACACAACCATGAACGAAGAATATCAAGAAGAAGATCATGAAATAGAAGAACCTCAAGAACCTGTAGATCCACCTCAAAAGAAGAATCCTCATAAGAGGAAACCTGCTTGGGTGCGAGAAGCTATCCAAGGTGAGGAAAGATATGGGGCTCCAGAAGAGAATCACAGAGAAAGAAAGAGAACCAGGTCCTGCTCTTGTTATGTGGCCCTATTATGTGATTTCATTGATAAAGAACCTTCCAATTATGAAGAAGCGGCAGAAAGGAAAGAATGGAAGGATGCTATGATCGAAGAGTATCAATCGATCATGAAGAATGATGTTTGGGATGTTATCCCAAGACCATAAGGGAAGTTTGTTGTAACTTCCAAATGGATCTACAAGATCAAGCATGCTATAGATGGTAGCATAGAAAAATATAAAGTAATATTTGTGGCTCGTGGATTCTCCTAGAAAGAAGGAATAGATTATGAAGAAACTTTTGCACCTGTAGCCAGATACACTTCCATCAGATCAGTACTTGCTCTGGATGTAGTGATGAAATGGAAGATACACCAGATGGATGTCAAGACTGCTTTCTTGAATGGTGTAGTGGAAGAGGAAGTGTATGTGGAGCAGCCACTCAGTTTTGAGACACATGACATGGAGACTCATGCGTGTAGATTAAAGAAATCTCTGTACGGTTTGAAACATGGACCCATGACATGGCACGACATAATTGACAGCTTTCTATCCAGTTTGGGCTTTACCAAGAGTAAAGCAGATTCCAACCTTTACTACAAGGTTGAAGATGGAAACTCAGTGATGCTCCTACTGTATGTAGATGATCTGTTTGTAATAGGTATGGATGGGTTGATTTCTGATATGAAGAGGAAGCTTGCTGCTGAGTTCGAGATGAAGGACTTGGGTATGATGCATTATTTCCTAGGCATGAAGGTGTGGCAAACTATAGATGGAATTTCCCTGGGACAAGGGAAATATACGGTAGAGATCCTGAAGATATTCGGGATGATGGACTACAAGGCCATGACCACACCTATGGCATCGAACCTGAAGCTATTGAATGATTCTTCATCAGAAGCGGTTGATGCTATGATGTATCGTCAGATGATTGGGTCCTTGATGTACCTGACGAATACGAGACCAGATATTTGCTTTGCTGTGAATACCTTGAGCCAGTTCCTGACAAATCCAAGACATGTTCACTTGACTGCCGCAAAGCATATTCTGAGGTACCTAAAGGGCATAGTTGATTATGGGCTCAAGTATGAGGTGAATCAGAAGATTAACCTGGGAGGGTTATGTTGATTCAAATTGGGCAGGCAGTGCCATCGATAGGAAGAGCACTTCAAGGTGTTGCTTCAGTATGGGATTAGGTGTGATCTCATGGTTTAGCAGGAAGCAATCCTATGTGGCACTAAGTACAGCTGAAGCAGAGTATGTCGCAGCTTGTTCAACTAGTTGTGAGGCAGTATGGCTGAGGAAGCTACTGTCTGATTTATTTGATCTCCAGTTGGATGCTACTTGTATATATTGTGACAACCAGAGTTGTGTGAAGTTGTCGAAGAACCCGATGTTCCATGACAAGTCGAAGCATATTGAGATCAAGTATCACTATATCAGGGATATGGTGCAGAGGGGAGCAGTGAAGCTCCAGTATGTTGCAACAGACTAACAAATAGCTGATGTGTTGATGAAGCCATTAGCCAGAGTGAAGTTTGAGTACTTCAGGGAGAATTTTGGTGTTCTCCAGATCAAGGTTCCTTCCAAGGGGAAGTGATGAATCTGTGAGCCATTCTGACATGGTGAGAGGATTGGTTCCTTCCATGGTCAGATGTAAGGGCTGAGCCATTCTGTCATGGTGAGAGGATTGGTTCCTTCCATGGTCAGATGTAAGGGCTGAGCCATTCTGTCATGGTGAGAGGATTGGTTCCTTTCATGTCAGATATGAGTGCTGAGCCATTCTGATGTGACTGCAGGATTGGTTCCTACATGATCAGATATAAGCGCTGAATGCCATTCTTGGAATGGAGGCACCTGGCCAGTTACCAGGAATACTCAATCTGGGACTGAGGGCCATTCTGATGTGATTGAGGGATGTGTTCCCACATGATCAGATATAAGTGCGCCAGGGCCATTCTGATGTGATTGAGGGATGTGTTCCCACTTGATCAGATATAAGGGCTGATTCCATTCTCTGGGAGAATGGAGGCACCTGGTCAGTTACCAGGAATCCTCAACTTGGGGTTGAGAACCTTTATATCATGGTTGCAGGATGTGTTCCCGCATGGCTAGATGTAAGTGCAGAGCCTTTCTAGCGTGGTTGTAGGATGTGTTCCCGCATGGCTAGATGTAAGTGCAGATCCTTTCTAGCATGGTTGCAGGATGTGTTCCCACATGGCTAGATGTAAGTGCAAAGCCCTTCTAGCATGGTTACAGGATGTGTTCCTGCATGGCTAGATATAAGTGTCGAGCCTTTCCGATAGGGTTGTGGGATGTGTTCCCGCATGATCGGATGTGAGTGCTAGGCCTTTCTGACAGGGTTGTGGGATGTGTTCCCACATGGTCAGATGTGAGTGCTGGGCGTGCCTTTCTAACATAGTGTTGGATGTGTTCCTCTCATGGTCAGATGTAAGTGTTGTGCGGGCCATTTTGACTTAGGGTCAGATATAAGCACTGAAGAAGACCTACATGGAGGCTAGGCCTACAACCAGCATGAAAAAGGGCTGGCTCTGTAGAACTTCCTGTGATGAGAAGAATCATGAGATAGCACCCGTGATGATGATCTAGTGATGATGATCTAGCAGTGATGATCCAGATCCAGTGATGATGTTCTAGTGATGATCCAGATCGAGTGATGATGATCCAGATCGAGTGATGATCCAAATATGAAGATGAAGATGACTTGAAGACGACGAGGACTCAATGATGATCCAGATGATACAGAGAAGAATACTTGTGCTAATAAATTGTGTCGAGAGAATACCTTCCTAGTTAAGAGGGAGTGTTAATGTATTTGTAACTTCGGAATGTATTCATCCGTATATCTTATGTATTGTACCCCGATGTTTATTCCAGGATGTGTCTATAATGTACTTGAGTCATGTCATGCCCGGATGTTCCTATCGGGAGGTTCTATAATGTAAACAAGTCATGTCAAGTCATTGTGGGTAACCCTCCTAGTGATCAAGGGTTAAAGTCCCCGCAGTTTCGGGGCACTAGGGTTATTAGACTCTCCTAGAGAAGTCGACCCTATTAGGTTATTGTCAAGTCGAGAATTAGTATAAATAGAGAGTGAGTCTCTCTATTTATCACATGCTCACTCACACTCAGTTGTAGCGCATAGCTAAGGAAGAAGAAGCTACTGGGGCTAGGAGGAAAGAGGCTACTGCTGTCGGGAGATCATCTTATTGTTTTGGGGTTTTACTTTTGGTGCTGATTCTATCTTTGAGGAAGTTGCGGGGTGTTCATTGTCTCTTGTGTTTGATTGTTGTGCTTGTTGTTCTCTCAGTTATAGATCCTAATATAATGCTAGCTTAATGTTAAAAATCTAACATCACTTGGGAATTTAGTGGTATAAAGCGAAGGAATCCCTAACTGACGCTACAACCATCCATATTTTGGGGGTTAGGGTTTTCATAGGTCACAACTTTGGTTTCCTGTCCCCTCTACCATTTTGTATGGGATTGATCTATTGTGGAAACTACAATATCTGTGATAATAGTCACCACGTGGAAAAAGTTAGGTCCAGTGGGACAAGTATAGCCCATGATCTGCTACCTGGGAGGATGCAGAGGCTATGCGTCAAGACTTTCCCTCACTATTTTGACCACAACTTCGAGACGGATTTTCCCGAAGGGTGGGTATATGTAACGCCCATATTTTGACTAGGCATATTTACCGTCATACACACTGCACTTTATTTTTCTTATTATCTTTTGGACTAAGCTAGACTGAATAAACTATATTTTGGAAAATTAGACTTGATTATATGTTACTACTATACTAATAATGTTACTATGCTTATGCTAACACTACGAGTATTATGTGATGATGTTGTCATTCTTATGAAAGTTTACTATGATTATGTGATTTTGGTGTTGTAATTATCATGAGATTTCCTTCCTTCATAATGGCAGTGTGTGTTTACTTATTGACCTTGATGAAATTTGATATATATATGATGTGGTACGTGGATACCAACCTTTGATGTGATCGATTTAATGATGTTATGTGATGAAATGAAATGTTGTTGATGATATGAATCAATTGTTGATCAAATATAGATATTTGTTAGAAATGTATGGTTTCAAAATACTAATCTGCAGGACACAGAGGCTATGAGATGCCCATATACTTGATATGATATGAGGAATAAGTGTGTGTTAAGTAATAAATCTTAGTAATCACCAGGATAATACGATGATACAAACCGATAATCTCAATAACATAGCGTGGTTTTGATAGGGTATAGACCAAGTATGTTGAGAGGGATGGAGGTATTTCCCACCCCATGGTTTTTATGATACCTGAGGTAGTGGGAGTGCTGTGTTGAGCCACTCTCCCCTAGACATGTGATTGACGGTCAGATTCCTACTAGAAGGGGTTGGGTTCGTTGTTTAGCCGACACTAACGCTCTAAGTTTCTATACGGGTCCTGGTCAGTGAAGCCAACACGACATATTTATTAGCATAGGATGGATAGGGAGGATGCGGAAGTAGGATATGATGGGGGGATGTGTTAGCCATTATTGTGGGGATTGGGGATTCTATGACAGTTGTAGTGGTAGTAGGTATCCCTCCCCTGAATGTAACTGATTAATTGATTACTGTAAATCTATATATAATGACGTTGAATCTTGATTACTTAAACCATTACATAACTCATATTGATAAAATGATTATGTTAAGTATCTATGACTATTACGTTCACATTGCTATTGTTAATTAATAGATATGCATAGGCAAGATATGCTTACTTATAGTATGTATGTGATATGTGCATGCACTAGCCACACATGCAGCCTTTGCATATATACACTAGTATCGTTATATAAGTTCTCACAAAATTAAATAATTGTGTAAGTTGTTACAAAATAGTAAGATACATTGATAATGGAAGTTAAGACTTGTAAAGTATGTATTAAACTAGTTAATTAATGTTCCTTAAATTGTACATGAGCACTACAATAAATTATTTATTAAGTGTCGTCGGTTGAAATTATTGTAAGGAATTGTCGTAAGTAAGCATGAACATTGCTCTATATCTGACAGTAGAATTGTACTATTGAATTATTAATTGCAATTAGTTTTACCCTTAAGGATACTTGTCTAAAGGTGTAAAAGTACTATGTTGGTAACTTGTCACTAAAAACTAAAACAAATAATTAACAAATGTTATTATTATTATTACTATTTATTCAATAATAATAATAATAATAATTAATATCATTATAAATGATTACTGTTATTTTAAACTATTGTGAAATAAGTAACTTCATAATGCTAGTTAAATTAATTATCTCAACATCTAGATTATTCTTCCTCCTCGAATAAGTGGAATAATATTATTATTGGTGAATTGTCCAAATTAAATAATATCATATTAATATTATATGAATATTTAAACAGATTTACAAATCAGAACATCATTGCAAATCGGAGTTTTACTAAGTAATCAAGACATTGGAATCTTTTTATGTAAAGTCATGCTTATTAATTATTATCTTATCCTAGAAACATTTAAAACATAAGTTGTAGGTAGATTCGTCAATTAAGAAGATAAGGCTCATAAATCAACTCAGTCGTGGTCATTCATAGAAATAATAAATAATTGAAGTCATCCTGGTAGAACTAATTTAATAAACATTATTGTTTTAACTAAGCGATAGAAAACATGATGCGATAAACATATTAAATATTAAATTACCTTGAATCGCAGAAAGGGGATTAATGGGTTTGGGTCTTGAGAAGAAATGGGGAAGGAAATGGAGTAAGGCTGAAGGAAGCATATGAAGTGGGGTATAAAGGAAGGGTTGGAGGGAGTAGTCAAGGATCTTGGATCTTGTTTTTTTTTGGAAAGGAAACTTGGGAGGGAAGGGGAAAACCTCGTTGGAGGAAGGGGAAAAATTTGGTCCGGGAATCAAAAGAAGAAAGTTGTTATTGGAATTATGAGTTTGTGGGCTCATGGGATAGGAAGTCTATCGATTTCCTAGGGCCAGCATGACCAGAGTTGGTCGACAGGGTGGTTTATCCAGTCGGTTGCTAAGCACTAAGGAGACTAAGTTGGAAAAGTTCTATAGGATTAAATGATGCCATCTACCAGTACAAGGTATTCTTCTTGTCACTTATTGATTTATCATATTCTAAATCATGTGAAAATATATACGAAAGGAAATTCTGTTATTTGATATAAGATTTTTTCTAAAGTCTGCATGTATGTTGAAAATGACACGAATATGAAAAAAAAATACTTGAATAGACTATGAGAAATAGGTTAACACAACTCATACTTTCATTAAAATTTATTGAACTAGCTTAGAATGAACCTGATACATAGGAAGTTAGAATAGAATGGAATTAGTGCTCTGCCGCAAACGAGGGCACTACAAAGAAAGTGTATATTTGGGTATTGTGTTGGGAAAAGAAATAGGTGCCCAGATGGTCATGCAAGTATCAAGGAGGTGGCTAGATGATAGGTCGAGGATGGTCATGCAAGTATCAAGAAGGTGGCTAGATGATAGGTTGAGGATGGTCATGCAAGTATTAAGGAGGTGGATGATGATAGGTCGAGGCATTGGCTAGACCTTCCAAATCATCATGATGGAAATGCATGACATGGGAACATGGTATTCATGAATGAATGCAAGGGTGTATTGAGTGAGATGTGCATGAATAGATTGTGTAAAAATGTGATGATGCACACCTATATGTGGGTACATATGTTAAAATGCATTGTGTGAATGCATCATTTTTTCCATATTTCATTGAAATTAATATGTTGGTAGTTTGAATGATGAATTATTAAAATTTATTATAATGAGATCATTTTATGAAGCTATTGTGGATACAGTGAGGGAATTCCATTAAAAAAGTAGTCAGGTTTTCTTAGACTACGGGAATTCTCTATTGGGATAATAAAGTTGCATGAAAAAGGTGTCTTATATATGGCAGTAAGAGTAATCCATAATGAAGACCATGAATATTACATGTGCAATTGAAAGTGAAAAGAGAATGATTGTGTAATCATGAGTGTTGGAATGTTTGTTTGATTGCATAGATAATGTGATTGTATCGTGTGATTTTATTGTGATAATAATGCATATAAATCAATTGTATTTCATTGCATTTGAAATATTGATGGCCAATAGTGTTTGAATTAAGATCACTTCAAGGGGTATTGTAAATGTTGAAATGAAAGGAATTTATGCATGAATACTCACAGCTTGTTTGGCTGATTGAAAAGTTGTCATTGCAGGTAGAATTGTATTGGATATGGCAGAGTGCGAGTCCATATTGAAGACCATAAGCTATCATGTGCAAGGGAAAAACATTATGAAAAATATGGTTTCTGTATGAAATAGATTTGAAAAAATTTTGATTCAAATTTGAGAAGGGTCTCATGTTTCTGAAATATGGTTTCTGTATATAACAGATCTGAAAAAATTCTGATTGAAATTTATGAGAAGAATGCCATGTTTGAGAAATTTGGGTTATGTATTGGAAGGTTGTCCATTCTTAGTATTGTTGGAAGGTGAAATCATCTCGATGTACTTGAGTGACTCGACCCTTGAATTTTACTCGTCCCTTGAATTTTAGCGCACAACACAGGCTCGACCCTCAAACTTTAGCAGCAGGAAAACACACAACAATCCAATTTTTGTGAAGCCTTGAAAGACGAATAAGGTTTGTATCAATGATCGATCACAATAATTACTGAGTTAGGTTTTGGTGCTCTTGTCCCTCTTCGAGGGCACCTTATCAAATGGATCTTACTCCCGAGGAATGTCGACGCATTTTAGATGAAGCCTTTAGGGATTTGGTGGATTCCACGCCCCCCGCCCCCCCCCACTTCCTTTTTCTCCAGATTCCAACGATGCAAATTTTGTCAAGCGAGCAATCGCTCCTCGAATCCAGATAATGTCTGCAGCTTCAAGGTTGAAATCCCTTGCATTGAGTGAGAAAGGCTTGATAGGTCAGTTTACTAGAATTTGTCCCTCGCTAAAAACTATGGATGCATGGATAAACAAGAATAGTATGCCCTTGAACGTTGGGGGCCTGCAACATTGTTTCTGCGGAAATGGGATTTTTACCTTCTTATTTGAAAACAAAGTCGATAGAGACCTCATCTTTAGGAGAGGACCTTACTTCATGGGTCCTTGTGGTTTATATCTAAATCATTGGAGTTTATCTTTTGATCCAGAAAAATATGTGCCATCAATGGTTTCGGTTTGGGTTCGTCTCCCCCACCTACCCTTGCACTGCTGGAATGATGAAACTCTGCAAGCGATCGAGAACACTCTTAGCAATTATATCGACAAAGCGGAACCAAAGGTTCCTTTATTTTCCCGTGCAATAATCTACATGGAATTTGACCTAGGAAAAGGCCTTCCAGAAGTTGTAAACCTGTACATGGATGGATGGAAGCACATGCAAAAGGTAGATTACGAACAACTACCTTTTAAGTGCAAGAAGTGCCATGAATATGGTCATTTTGCCAAAAAATTTCCAAAAGCAACTCAAGAAATTCTATAAAAAAATCAAGAGGAAGGATGGCAACAAGTAAAAAGGGGAAGAAAAATTCCTCCACCAGTCCCATTATCAAGTGGGTAGTAGCCAAAGATAAGCAAGGATAATCTTTAAGAAGGAAAAGAAGCTTCGGCTAACAACTAATTTCAGGCATTGCATACAGGAGAGGGAGAAATCCCATCCTCAGAAACCATATCAGCAGAAACAGAAGAAGAAGATATCCTTGCACATACTAGTATTCCTCCCCCATCTCCGAGAAATGAAAGGATTGAAATAGCACTTGAAGGGTCCACAACACCATGGGGTTCCTGGGAAGAGATGGTAAAACACAACAAAGTCACACCACAGGGTTTCACCCTAGAACAATCACCCTTCACAAGGTTGTCAGGAATTGCATCATGTAGTTTTGCAACCGAACACCAGAGGAAAAAAGTCGCAAAGGTACCATAGAGAACAAGAAGCAGAAAGAGAGCTTGAACTAGGAAGACAATGAAGCCTCAAGGAAACGAAACTTCTCCAGTATCCTAAAAACCCAGGAGGGACAAAAATGGATGGTAGATCTCAAGCAAGATCTCAATTGCTTAATAAATAATGAAATATGTCTCTTGGAACTACAGGGTTTTGGGAGGCTCAAGCAAAGTAGAAGCAATAAAAGACATAATAAAATCCGTGAGGCCAGACATACTGCTAATCCAAGAGACAAAAATATTGGATGTGGATACTATAGCACTCTCACGTTTTTTCTGGGAAAATTCCCAAGGTAAACCGATAAGCTCCAGAGAAGCGTCTGGGGGAATACCCACTTTAATTTCAAGCAAATTTTCAATAAAATCAATTAGGGAAAGCCATCATTGGATCCTAACAGAAATTCGAGAAAGGGATGATTTAATTTCACTATACATTTGCAATTTATATGGTCCAACGCATTATAGGGACAAGATAATATTTTGGGAAGATATTTTTAAGCTAAAAGAGGACCTGCAAGGAAAAGACCTTATTATTGCTAGGTACTTCAATACCACTAAGTCGTAGCCAGAGAAACGTGGAGGAACAAAAGTTAAGGATCCATTTGGTGAGAAAATGGAGGATTTGATTTTAGATATGGACTTGCTAGATATTCCTTTAAAGAACAGTAAGTACACATGGAGTAATAGAAGAACTAGAACATGTCATATCAGGACACGATTGAACAGATTCCCAGTAAGTTCTGCCTTTGTTAACACAAAAAATTGCTCACCTAGCCCTCTATGGTCCAAACCATATTTACACATCATTATCCCATCATTATTTCCTCCATTTTTACCTTCCCAACTAAAATTCCACCAAACATGGTCCAAAACATTATTATTCCTTCCCCATAAATGAAAGGAAGTTGAGCATTTATTGTGATTTATCCCCACTCTCTCCAAAAAGGACCAAAATCCCCTAAAAATGAGAATGGGTAAAAAATGATGCACAATAAAATACCATGGGTCAAAAAACCTTGGACCATCCTATAAATACATTGTGAAGGTCTCACCACAAACACTTTTTGGTCATTCATTTTTGTCTATTCACTCTTAGTCACACTTTTTGTCTTTCGCCATTATCATCATATTTTGCCATATTATTTACCACTGTGTATGTTGAGCTTGCTCCATACCCATTTGGATCCATCCCCGCTATTTGACAACCACTAGTGGAGTAGACTGGAGACCCAAATTGTGGAGCTACGAGACCATTTCCTTGGATGGCTTCAGTGGCCCACTTCAAAGAAAGGTATTCCTATTATTGTTATTTGTTGTTAGTTAGATAATAAAATCAAAATGATAAAAAAAAATTCTTTTCTTGCTTACTGTCAGTTATTGTTTTAAGTCGAGGTTGAAAGACACTTCGCACCATTGAACTCTACCCTATGATTCGGTTGATCTACGGTAGGTTCTTTTGCATGTAGTAGGGGATAAATCCCCACTACAGTTTTGGCGACTCCACTCGGTCAATCCTTTCAGATCTTTGTTTTTGTAGGTGTGTCTACTAGTTTTTTCTTATTATGTACCTTCAATCGTCACAGATATGGCCCCTCACGGCAGATCCGAACCAGTATTGCCTCAATGCATGCCCCCTGACCCAATCCGACAACCTTTTCCAAAAAATTCTTAGTTCTGGCCAAATCACACTTATTGGATAGAAAGCTGTGACCTAGTCGCAGCTTTTTGCTCAATAAATGTGACCTAGGTTGCGCCTTCTTCCCCGATAGGTGTGACTTGGACCAGAACTCTAGATCGCGCTTGTCCTGGCTCTTGGAGCGACCCCGATTGCTACTGTGACCCAGTTTTGTGCGACCTCTCATGTGTAAACCCCAGTTTTGTGTGACCTGAGTCTTTCAACTATTTTTCTGTCTTGATCGTGACTATTTCACAGTTCTGTGTGACCCTGATCACACCTGTTTCGTCGACAGGTGCGACCTGCAGTTTTTCAATCATTTTCAGTGTTTGAGATCCTTGTTACAGACCCCCTGTCTATGCTCTACCCCTTCCCAACTCGTTTCTATCCAGATCTGTTTTGTGGTCCTATTTTCCTTGTGTGTGAGCACCTTGAGTCGAGCTTCATAGTTGAGACCCCCTGTGTGTTTCCTATACCATCTAATAATCAAAAGTATTTTCACTTGCATCATGAAAATGCTATACCAATCTCACAGACCAAACATCAATAGCCCATATATATCGATAAACTGAAATGAAATAACTATACTGAATGAAAATGTTGAAATAAAAATATAGCTAACAACTAAAAAAGAGATAACTAATGACTAAAATGGAAATGCAAAACACGCACAAGTAGACATGCAAGTACAAAAGGAAACTAATATGGGACATGAAACTAACTATTTCTTAGGAGTGAACTTATTCATCCTGCCTACTCTACTTTAGCTAGTCAAAAAAGTACTAGGTAAAATCATAATTCCAATGCAACCACTCATCAAATAGATCAATAATTCTTCCTTGGTAGTTTTGAATAGAATAAGTAAAGGATGCATTAGAAGTTGAGTCAATTAAAATTAAGATCATCCTTATTTGTGTAGAATTCAAGGAAAGATCATAATAATGTAATGTGAAATCATACCAAGGCTGAATTTGATGTTTGCAAATTTCCTCCATCCAAACACTGGTAGGATCATAAAAGTGATGTGGCTTATTTTTTTAGAAACTATGGAAGAAATAAATGTGGCACTTGATTCAATGTTTCTTGATTACTGTTGTTCTCTACATTTATCATGTTAGCATACTCAATTCCCCTCTCTGTATGATTGATGATAAAACAACTTGGGGATTTATACAGGTCTACAACCCTAATCCTACTCTATATAGGATTCTCCTTTGGTTATTAAAAAACCTATCCATATCTTCCATATTTTGACAATCGAAACTACACAAACCAAGCTGGGAAATCTATGTTCAATCTTTTAAGGAAATACCTACATTTTTCAATGTCCTTCCTCAAAACTTGAGCAATAATCAAATGGCTATTCCACTTCTACACTCAGATTTCATCTACGAATCTCCTTGTTGAGTTTCAGGGCTATAAATCATTGTTAATAATTAAAATAGGAGGGAATAATCTTACAAAACCTTGGTGCATTCTACAAGCAAAATAGACACACTAGAAAAATTGCTCCAAATTGTAGAAAATCAAATTCTACAGGAAAATGTGTTGATGCAGGATTAGTTTTTGTAGGATGAATCACGTTGTTGCAGGACTGGCTCATGTTGCTGCAACAATGGCTCATGTTGTTGCAGGAATACTAAAGGACCACGTTTAACTCCAAATCTAAACACAGACTCCCAACTCATGGGTTATTCCCATAACCAAGCATTAATAGATATTCATGTACACAACTAAACCAATTAAAGAACAGGTAGGAATATGCCTGTAGAATGCTTTAAAAATACTAGCATGATTTCAAATAAATGAGTAGCAAGGCTTACATAAAACATTTCTTCTTGGATTGGTCATAATACAAAACCCCAATTAAACCAGAACATTATGCAACAATATTTGAACATAATCAAATCATTCAAATTAATGGATTATTGAACATAATCTTTCTTCATAAATCACATATGCAACAATCCAAGTATGGGAATGAACACACATAAGTTTTCACCAATATTGAACATTTACATTCAAATCTTCATCATCTCCAATCCAACCCTCAAAAAACCTGAGTTTGGATCTCTTATTACAACTCTTAGATAACTGAAAGCAAAAATGTATTTTCTATTTTGAGTAAAAGAAACCCTAACTGATCCTATTTCACTCAACTATTAATTGAATATGACTTAAATACTAAATGTCACTTAATAAGAGATCGAATCTCTATTTATTTGACTATTCTAATTAATCTAAAACATAAGCTTTGGTATCCCACTTGTCAACCCTTCATCTTGCTCACTTTTCATCATCATAACCTTACACTCTCATCATTTATTTTTCCTTCCCTATATGCCCATGCCAACTACCATTTAATCTTATTAGTCAATCCTCCTCCAACAACCATGAAGAGGTAAAATTGCATATTTTGGATAAATTTCATATGTTTTGGTGAATTAAGCATATTTTAGGGTTAATTGTGCATGTGCTGGAGGTATTGGTAGCAAGTGTATCTTTTGCTACTCACTTTTGCACCAACATAATTCCAATTAAAGGCATTTAATGAAGCTTCAAAGGTGAATGAATGTATTCTCAATGTGGCACACCAAATCCTAGTCTGTTCCAGTCTTCGTCAATACTAGGTCAACACAATGGGGTAAACATTCGCGTGAGTTGAAAGGTATCTTACTTTGACCACGTGTTTTGAGAAAACAGTGTAGAATTAAGAGAAACAATTGAAAACCCACTTGCATAATGGGATGATTTAGCTTTTTGAAGAGAATTTTCTCCAAATTCGTAATGGTTTCTAAGTTATTTTAGGATCATCAATTCCAACCTACCTAGTAAGATTATTATGCCCAACATTCAAGGTGGCCATTTCTCTCCAAACATAACAAATTGTTTGAATGAATTTGAGGCTGGGGATGATAGGCATATGCAATAGTAGCATGGAAAGAGTTCACTTCTTCCTCTACTTTTTCTTCCCTTTTTGGTGTTAGAGAGGAGGGAGAGGAAGAAATATTGATGATAATGTTGATGGACAATTCTATGTTTTTCATATAATTTGTTCATGTACAACATCGAGTTAATGGAAGAATGATTCTGCATATTGATATTCAAAACCACTTTTAATCTGTGAGTAGTTAAGCATGTTCCCTAGTTGGTTTGGGCCCACTACTCTAGATGAGCATTGCTTTTGTATTTTTATTTTATATAGTTAGTTGTTTACTGAGCGATTTGTTTCTTTTGCATTTCTAGTTATTTTACTGTAAATTAAATTATTGAAATTATGTTTAAATAGCTTCTTATTGATTATGTTTAGCAAGGAGTCTTTTAATTTCCTGTTTTGCAGATTTGTTTTAGTTAGTTGATGTATTTAATTTGACATAAAAACAAACTCACTAAAACAATCAATTTTTTAAAACTCATTTTGATTTGATCAACTTATTTTGATTATACACATTACATATTTTTTTAATCCACTGTAGATCATGATTGAATAGATAAAGTTTTTTTTTAAGAATAAATCATGACTTCTTTGAATCTTTAGATCTTATCTTATAGGATAGATTTAGTGCGTGATAGATACGATTAGACTCACTTCAACATTTCAGAATTTTCTTGGTAATACAAATTTTTTTATTTATGTTCTTTAGTTTACTGTCATTTGTGATCATATTATAGAACATGTAAGATTGTGTTTTGTAGGTTGTAATTATCATAGAATAAACAATATTAGATCTCGTCCCTTGTTTTAATTTTTGTATTAGATTAGTTTTAGTTCATTACATTTTGCACTTCATTTTGTTTTATGTACTGAGTTGATTCCTTGTTTTATGTATTTAGAATATGTTTTCTAGGCTAAGTTTAACATACGACAATTAGAACCTAGAATTTGCTAAGGCCTAACTCAATCATCATGAGTGATGGATATTGGAATTTATAATACTCTTAGTGAGATTAATCCTTGTAATCTAGAATTTGATTGCATAGGATTATTGTATAGTTTCTTCATAGAATTAGAAATTATTGCTTGATACCTTCAACATGTGGAAATCAATTATTTCCTTTCATTTAGTTTTTCATTATTTGCTCTCATATTGAGTTAAAAGTAATGCTAGGTTAAGTGTGTTTTGATAGACTTAATATTTTGTATTGTTGATTTATGTTTAATGCATTCATTACGTAGATTGCAAGTGAGTAGTGATAGATTTAGTTTTATGTGTAATTGGATTAATGTTTATGTATTTACTTTTGTAGTAGTGATAGTTTGAGTAAAGATGGTTAGCCTTTGTTTTCTATGTTATAGACTTTATCATTTTTGTATTCCTTTTTACTAGAATAGAGTAATGACAAGATTGAGTAAGAATCAATAAGTTTATGTACTAATGAATTTTTAATATTCTCCATTCTTTTGAACATCCTTGAGTTTGCTTTTAGATTAACAAATTTGATTTGTTTTCTGGGTTTGGATAAAATATGATATTATAAGTTTGAAATAAATAGGATAGGATAGGTGCTTTGCTCATGCATTTCTTGTGCTTGCACCTCTAATTTTATGAACCCCTGGTTTGACAATTCAATGTTTAGGTGAACTATTATTACATATATTTTGACTGGCACCACTTCTTCGTAAATGTATTTTGAATCTTCTAGGAATCATATAACAACTTAGGAAATTACAAATGAGTACATTTTTGGGGAACTCACTCCCTCAGTAAATGTTAAGACCCCTAGGTCTATCAAACAAGATGAATTTGAGAGCTTATGTTGCTGCATCAGACTCCCAAGGTAGAAAATTTTATGACCTTCTAGTCTTAAGCTTTCAATTTCTTCATTCATCTTGGATCCTAAACTTTGTGTTGTTGTTTTTCACTTTCCTTGCGAACATAAGGCATTTTAGTTAATTCAATCTTGTTTTTGTTTGTCCTTCTCACGTTACTGTACCCCTTCTTAGTCATCCTCTTCATGAGTATCCATAACTTGTCTATTTCATTTTCCAGTTACATCTTTAACCAAAACTTGTTGCTCTTATTTTTCACATGCATAAAAGTTATAAAACTTATTTAAATTTGATGAAAACACTTCCTTTACAACTAGTTGATCATTTATATGGCTATGTTGTTCTAATATTGCTTGAAGTTTACCACAATCCCACATGTGTTTTTCTTAATGCCTATAATTTTACAAAACATTCATCTCCACCTTAATTTCCACATATCATTATATCTTTGTTCATAAATTTGAGGGGAATCCTTCCAACTAAGAAAACAATTAAAATAAAAGTATACGCCCAAACAAATATATTTCCAATCTTACTTATCTCTTCACATATTCATATAGTTTTAGCCTTAATTCTTTGTCTCGCTTCAATTTGTTGATTGAAATTTGTTCTCATGTCGCTTGTAAATCCTTTAATTTGTTGGTTAACTTTCATTTCTACATCTTATTGCATGACAAGTTCTGGAGGTTGTCCACTTTCAGGTTCCTCATTTCCTGTATAAACATAATTAGTTTAACAATTAAAAATCATTTATGTCTCCTTAGATGCTATGGGAACCTCTTCTCTATTAGGTACTTGTGGACACTTTCTGTCACTAGCTATAATCGCTTCTTCTTCCTCTGGTTATCTCAACAACTCCTTCAACAACTTGAATTCTTAATCACCCTTCATGAGCGTTTCATTTGAATTTTGTTTCTCATCTTTGTCGTCCCTTTAGCTTTCTTCGTAAGCCATCTCTTCCTCATTTACTGTGAGAACAATCCTTTTTATTTGCATGTCTCTAACACCATAATCTTCCCTTTGACCATATCCTTAAGACAATGTTCTTTTTCTCCCTTCTATGATATATTTATGTGTATGTCCATCCTTCAATTCGTTATAGCCTGCAAATAAATTCTTAAATAAATAGTTAGTTTGAAAAAACTTTATCTTGTTTGATGCTTCAGGCATCTCTTATTTGCACTTGGTTAAATTTTCCAAACTTTCTAGAAGATCCTTATCTTATTTCTCATTACCACCACCATCTTCCTCACTCTCTTATCCAAGGATTGGTCCTTTCTCAGGTTCACAATAGTGAACTTCTTCTTCTTCTTTCATATGCTTTTGCCCATACTCAAATGCTCTAAATTTCTCTTTCTTCACCAACGCACTCAACTTGTTCCTCTTCTCCTTCCCTAACTTGTCCTCTGTGATGAGGAAACCATTCATCATATACAACAACTTCCTCATATACAAATACACAATAGGCCACTTGAGCTTTTTCCTCACATTCCAACATTGTCGTTGCTCTTCATCATTTTCATGTTGAAGCTCCATTAGTACATTAGGACATTCCTTTATCTGAACTATCTCTTTGTCAAACTTCTCATTACTCATCTTCTTTTGGTTTACACTTGTACGACGATCAATAGTCATTTTCCTTCTCCTTTGTGAGATTCTTCTTATCTACTGTGAGTTGTAGTCAAACCTATACAACAAGCCCACGCCCTCTCCATTGGCTTGTTAATCAATACCTTACTAAGCTTCCCTTTAGCCTAGTACTCTAGGATTTACGTGGTACTCTTATCTACAACCTTTCCCTGGGAAATCCTTACTTTTTGTTGTTGTTGCACCTACTCACACTCACACCTTTAAAAACTTCATTTGTTCTCTTTTACAGCTCTCCTAGATATCATCGATGCCACAATATCTCCTCCATTGTTTCTACCTGTAAATCAACAATGATTTCCACAAATTAGTTGAAAACAAATAGACCAATTACCTATTGTATGATCTCAATGGAACACATACTTCTGCAATATTCCATATTTCTCTACTGGTTTCAATCCACTATTACTATTCTTCAACTTTCAAGAATAGGATTCCACTTTCCTCCCACATCTTCTTTGTAACCTTAAGAACATCAATGTTATTTATTTTCCACTAAGATCTTAATCCTACAGTCATCAATTGAGTCTGTTCAAATCAAATTAAATTTTTTTACATGTTAGATTTCCAAACCTGAACTGCTGCAAGCTCTGAAGAAAAACACTCGACCAACAAACCTAATTCCAAAGAGTGTAATTAGCTCTAATTTATTTTCCAAACAACATACTTTCTCTATATTTAACAATTAACTCCAAAGAGCATTATTGCTCTATGACAACACATGATGTAGGCCTAAAACCAAGGTTGATGAGAGAATGCTAGAGGACATCCAAAGATTCTATAATGTAGTAATTGAAGAATTGCCAAGTAATATTGTCGAGTTGAGTACATTATCTTTTTGGGTTGAATACCCTTATTCCCCTTTGATCCTACACACAACAAATATAAGATGAAAACTATACTAATATATAAAGTTGAAAGAGATATGTTGTAAATTAACACCGTATTTAAAGGTCAAATTTTGGGGTTGTGTCTCCTCTTATGTTATTTTTAACTACCGAAAGCATACAAGTGATCACCTAAAGATATCAAGGAGATTTTTCTTCTTTTTTCTCATCTCTCTAGTTATCGATATGATATGTGTCTTTACTTAAAATAGATCTAGTGTAAATTTAGGAGTCTATTAAAATTTTTGATGGAAGTTATTTTCTATTTAGTTGTTTACTCTGCAGAGTTGAGAATCCTAATAGAACTTAATGTTATTTAATTTATAGAGTCAAGAGAAGTATGCATGGATTTCTATGCACTCGAGATATGGTAGTTACTCGCTATAGAGAGATCAATATTCATATTTATTGGCTGCTTGATTCTGGTTTTGTAAGCAAGTTATGCATTGTTTAGTGCTTATATGAATTATATTTCCTATAGTATGGAGAAGAGCTTGATGAAAGTGATCCAGAAATATTTAAAATAAAGACCCACATTTGATATGACTAAACATCCCATTCAGTCAAGATAATGCATTGATATGCTTTGTTATTCTTTAGACCAGTATTATGTTTTTTTTCCATTAAATAACAATCTCAATGCCTTCAGAAATCAACGAGACGGTGTGCGGTAGTGGATTAACACATAATTCCTTAGCATTTAATGACTTTGGTCGGGGAATCTACGGGTAACACCTTCAAAACAAGGACTTGGAAATAAAAATACTTCAGAATATTTGCAACTTTGGTTGGAATAACCATGCCTCATCATGATTTCTCTCTAGTTCTGGGGTCTCAAGGAGTTTCCCCATTTTATATGGCATCATATCATATTTTGTTGGAAACACACCAATAATTCTTTCTCAAATAACCGCAATCTCTATTATCTCTTATTTCCCAATAACATATCCTCCCTTCCGAGAGCATAAGTGCTATTCTTTCCGAACTTGTACCATATAATGGTGAGCATCAATATATTCATTCTCTGACATGGAATTATCTTCTTTATCCCTTTTTATTATTATTTCTTTATGTGTCCAAGCATCATACAAGTCGATACGTTTTAAGCTGAGCTAGCATGTTAAAGCAGAAGACATATATCTATTAGTTTATCCCATGTATATTTTAGCCAATTGTCATAGTAACCCTCTAAGGTTCATAGTAACCTAGTATGCATTAAGTTATTTGATGAAATGTAGAGGACAAGGCCACACTAACACGACTTCCTCCTTTGATTATACACCTAGAAAGGTGTTTCCCTAAAACCAAAACTTTAAGTAGGACTTTTTAGGGGGTAAATAAATATATTGCTTAAGGCTATGCTAAAAACTTCCTAGTTGAAATGTAATTGCTTTGGAGAGTCTACCCACTACTCTTATTTGAAATCCCAAGAAGTCATAGACTACAATCGGCCTTCTATCAAGAGAAAAAAGTCAAATTCATTTTTTTAACTGCATTCATTTTAGGGCTATTATTTACTTGGTTGGGCATGAAAGTGATCACGTGATGTTTTCAAATTCTTGTAAATAAATAAAACGAAGAATATTTATGTAAAATAGTCATAAATGTAAAAGTTTTATTTGCAATTTTAAAAAATTGCTTGGAAATTTACAATAAAAAAAAATTGCATATACATAAATATTTCAAAGCTTTAATATTACCTCCTATCCCAAGAAAAATTTACTCGCTATCAAATTCCTTTGGTCTCCATCCAACAAATATTTGGAAGATACGACAATGGTAGGAATCACGTTATTTTAGCTTTATAGGAAGAAAAAGTTGGAAAAATGTTTTTGATTCAAATATGATTTTGGGGTGTGTGTGCTTGATACGTATGGTAAGATACAAAAGTTTGGGTGATTCCACACATAAGTGGACAATCAAAATCCCATCACATATCAAATGCAAATACAACATAATAATTTCAATTTAAAACACCTCGACCCGATTGCATTGTTTTGGGCACTTCATAGCCCTGGCCGTCTTTAGCCTGATTTTCATTTTCTTGGCTACCTTACATATTCACAAGCTTTATATATATAATTATAAGATGAAATTATAGAATATCACTCATATTTCAAATATATTCCACGTAATCTGTAACCTATGGGGTTAGGCCTTCTGCGAGGATGGCTGACGGTTTACCACCTCTACCATCCACTAATGTGGGGAAGTATTCCTGGGTTTCTCGTGGATCTTTCCATCTGAAAAAAAACCTATTCCTATAAATGATCAAAGACCTTGATCTTTGCTAGCAAGGTAGATTAGTTACAATATTTGATGATTAATTAAAGAAAACACCTCTTAGGTAGAAAAATATAGAAATTTCTAGATTGTTTGTTTCCAATTATACGAGGATATTGTCCTCTTACAACGATTTTCCATCATATTTCGAATTTGATTGAGAGGGGGATAAAAAAGGAACTCCCACCCACCACAGAATGATCATTGTGAGATGCTTTTAGAAGATAAATCTTATTTGATTGATGAGGTACATAGTATGCTCGTTGCAAATAGATATTACTTCACTCAATTACTTGTGAGTTCCTAATCAGTTAAATTTTTGGATTACTTGATATTATGACATTGCTGATTAGAATAGATGGCATTGTGTGCATGAATGCCAATCATACTTCACTCATAGGCTAGATCTCAGATGCCTTTAGCAAGCTTTTGAACCTCTCGACTATGTAATATTTGTTCTATTATTTTAACTTGCCAATCAGTTCAAGTAGAGACAACTTCAGTAGGTTCAAAATTAATTTGTTGATTGCATGCAACATGCATATATTCAAGGATTACCAAAATTTCTAGTGAAGGTAGTTCCATTGGGATTGTATGAGATCTAGTTCATGCATATATCTCTACATAGAAAATGTATTGAGCAATTGGAGAGCTGGTGACTTATTGTTAATGCTTTATAGGCTTCTTAGAATCATGATATTTAGAATATATCGGTGAGATTTATATTAATAGATTGTAAGGTATTATTCTCATTTCTTTCTCAGTTTATCTTTAGAAAAGGATTGATGAAAATATACCACTTAGATTTATCTTGAGAATATCAATTTATCTTGATAAAATTGTTCCACTTAGATGAAAATCACAATTTATCTTGAGGTTTATCTTTATATATAAGTTTTCCTCGCTACTAAATTCTTTTAATTTTTAATATACTCTTAAAGCCATGAATGTTGCAGGAAACAATATTTTGTTGTACATGTTACATGTTTCATCAAGTATTTATGGTTGTTTTGTTTCAGGATGTCACCCTATAGGACTTGGATGGAGTGAATGTTGAACCTCAAGGAGGGAAATATATACTCTCTTTAATGGGCCAAATGATGAATCTTGAAAAAATTCAATCAAAGATAAATTACGCCAAATGATAAATAAGGTTTTCCATTTTGGTTTTTAATACTCTATTGATATGCATTTTCACCTAAAATAGTATTAGTTGAGTCAATGTGATTTCATTGTGGCAGGTTATTGATAGATACATAGATGGAGCTGTAGAGCTCGTTCCAAGTGTGCTTTTTATTGACGATGTATAGTGTTGCTATATAATGCTTTTTAAACTTATTTCCCTCTAGAATTGTCACTTTTAAATTTAACCTTCCAATTTTAGTAAAGTAAGGTGACTTCCCCCCAACTAAAAATGCACTTTTAAATGGTGCATAATCCAGTGCACAACCTCTTTTTTCCACCAACTGCTCCAAGTCCTTCTCCATTAACAACACATAAACATGTACAAATTATTATTAATATTGTTTCTATATTTTGATATTTTATGATTATTAAAGTGACATGTCTTTATACGATCCAACAAAGCTCACACAAATATGGAGAATTTGAGACATCGATTACTATTCAAGTTGCATATTTTTCATGGAAGATTATATGATTTGGAAACCAAGGCATTCATCATCTATGTTATATTCCTTAGAAAATTTTCTATTAATATTATTTTTGTTGTTTTCTCATATACATTTAGTATTTCTTGTTCCATGTCCTTTTTATGGCCAAGTATATATGGGAACAATTTTAAGAAAAAATTGGATACCTGAGCTAGATAAAGGTATGTGAATTGTGTCTTAGATCACTTATGTAAAATTATATAAGATGTTCTATTTAAGGATGCTAGCTCAATGGAAAAGCATTTTCCTTATAGGCAGGAGGTTGGTGGTTCGATTCCTCTATGCCTGATATTACTTGTGAGAAATGAGAGATAAGTGACAAAAAAAACGAGCAAAATCCACATATAAATGACCACTTTGGATTTGGCGACCGGTGGTAGAAAATTCCTGGCATCTTATCACACGACCAAAAATGTGGTTGTATTTAGTTTGGTTGTTTATATCTCGTCTTGTGGTATACCGTTTATAAAATTTGGATACTTGAGCTAGATAAATGGTCTGATTATCCTAATAAATGCTCAACTAAGTGGAGTGCTATAACAAAAATGATAAAAAAAAGTGATGAAGTAACCCAAGATTTAGGGTTTTGACCCCCTAGATTCCGACATTGTCCAACAATTTCATTTAAGGGAGTGTGAAAATGTTCCAAAACTCTCCCAAGCGGTCTCCCTCCATCAATAGGCCTCAAAATCATGGAACACTCTTCCAAATAAGGCATGTAAAGGTCGAAGGAAGGGTTTCCATGGCATACATTTCCAAATGGGTGTAAAACAAGATAAGGAAAACATGCTTTGAATTCCTATTGGGAGGAGAAATAGATAAGAAAGGATCACACCAGGTAGACTAGAAGTAAAATGCAAAATCCAAAGAGGAGGGTTAAGGCTTGTTACAAGTGTCATTAGCACTTAAGTGGAAAAGTCATAATCCATGAGTGCTACCCTTATAAGTACCAACGTGAGAGGTACCACTACCACTATCACAACCACTTAATTGATTCTTTAATTAATGAGAGCATAAACAATTGAGTTAAATCTAATTTAGATTGTTGAATGCATTGCAGATTAATAAACCTTATAAAGTGATTTGCTAGAGCTAGGTACAAAAGCAAAAAAACAAAGACAAACACTTAAGAACATAAAGGAACCATTTCTTTAAATGAATCCCAGTAAAAATGAAAGCAATACTTCACTAAACCTTTTTCTCAAAATATATAAGATTACAACTATATGATTTTTTTTACAAACCTGGAAAATAAATGATCAACTACAATGCAATTTTTAGAGTTATGAGTTATTTCGAATTTGTAGACTTACCCAAGAAAATTAATCAATTATTCTAGCACTACATGGTCTTAGTTTAAATATATTTTTCTAAGACAACTTTGAATGAAAATTTATGGAATTTAAACTACTTGAAAACAAGCCTAAAATTGGTATGAAAACTATTTTAAAACCCTATATTTGTGAAATTTGGAATCTAGAAATGGTATTACAAAATATAAACTTTAGATTTCAAACATAAAACAAAAAGGATGAGAAACAAGTCCAACAATCCTATTGACAATATCCTCCTATTGACATGGGTAATCAAATACATAAGAATGAGGTGGTTGTGCCACCTATACACGAAACCCTAACAAAATAACCAAGAAGAGAGGGAGTGAAACACTAGAATGAAGAGATAATGGCAAAAATAGGGTCCAACGATTTTGCAATGATGCGAAACAAGTGCCATAATTCAATAGATGCTTAACCAAGTGGAGCACTCTACTAGAAATGGTAAAAAAAAAATGAATTAACCCTAGATTATAGCAATATAACTTTATTGCAAATGAACAATAACATCTCTAGAAGAAAGAAAAAGCACAGAAACAAAGAACTCAAGAGTTTATCCTAGGAAACCCGATCAGGAGAAAACCAAACAAAATTCATATAGACATGATCAATCCCGAGAACATAGTACACGAAGAGAGAGAGAAAGAAGAAAATTCTCTAATGAAAACCCCCAGAAAATACTGCTTCTCATTGCTGGAGTGAACTTCTCCTTAGCTAGCGAACTTGCTTCCTTTTCTGCTTGTTCAAATGAGGCACCCAACCTCTCTATTTATACACTTTACAAAAATTCCTTTTAACCCTAACTGGGATGATTTGTCTAACCGACTGAGGCCGACATACCTTTGGGGGAAGTAAAAATAATAAAAAGTAATTTTATTTAATTCTAAACTTCCCCAAGGTTTATATTGATTCTTTCAAGGGTTTACATGAATGATTACATTAGTATGATATCCTGTAGGAGGTACAAAACATTATAATAAAATTACAATAAGAATAACTTCTGAAGTTGCACAAAATCCAACACTCTCTCAACAAGGAAGGCATTCTTCAGATATTAGCAACATGGACATTATCAGCATCATGATCATATGGGTCTCTTCCATAGAACACATCTATCTCAACCATCTCTATACATACTGAAGGTTGTCAACATGGTATCTATCCATTAAGAGGTGTCATCATGCATCAGATCCACTTAGTTCATCGGTGAATCCATCAGTTTTGCAACTCTGCACGATCCATTAGAGAGTCATCATCATCATATCTCTGATCCACACAGCCCATCGGTGAATCCATCAATTCTATAACTCTGCATGGTCCATCAAAGAGTCATCATAATCATCATCATATGTCTGATCCTCCATCAGTGAATCCATCAGCTCTGCAACTCTGCACGGTTCGTTAGAGAGTTTTCATCATACATCTGATCCACACAGTCCATTGGTGAATCCATCAACTCTCATAGTCCATTGAAGAGGTATCATACATCTGATTCACACTATCCATTGGTGAATCCATCAAATCTCACAGTCCATTAGAGAGGTATCACACATCTGATTCACATAGTCGATCAATGAATCCATAATCTCTCACAGTGCATCGAAGAGGTTTCATCAATGTCTCATCTAAAACTAATCTGTCTCTACTGCTGATGGGAATCATCAATACCTAGTTGATAACTTGGACATGCTTCACACAACCATCTACTACTTGTTCATCTCTACTGCTGATGGGATTTATCCCATACCAGGATGAGAACCAAGACGAGCAATGGCACCAATGTACACGACCATCTACTATCCTTTGGTCTCTACTTTCGATGAGATTTCTCCCACACCAGGATAAGAACCAGGACACGTAGAGGCACTAGTGTACACCACCATATAATACCAGTCCATCTCCACTTCCAATGAGATTTCTCTCATACCAAGCTGAGATCCAGAATGAGTAGAGGCACCAGTGTAGAAGCAAGGTAGATCTATGAATCACCTTTCCTTCTCAAGGAGGGATACATTTTCTTCTACTCCAAGTATTCCATGAAAGTATTCAAACTTTGTCTTGGGAAGAGGCTTGGTAAGAACATCTATAGTCTGGTCATATTTCAGCATGTATTGTACCTTGACCATACCCTTTTGCACCATATCACGAATGAAGTGATATTGAATCTCTGTATGTTTCGAATTATCGTGAAACACATGATTCACTGACATCTATACACATCTATGGTTGTCACAGTGAATCATAGTCGGTCTTAAAATCTAACCAAACAATCATGCAAGGATTTTTTTAATCTATACCACTTCTTGAACTATTGTACGAGCATCCACATACTCAACCTTTGTTGTATTGAGTGCTACTGAGGTCTGGTTCCTGCTACACCAGGAAATAACTGCAGAACCCAAATTTAATCAACATCCAGAAGTACTCTTCCTATCTGCAGTGCATTCGACCTACTCCGAGTTTGAAAATCCCTGCAATCTCAAGTCACATTCTTGGAATCATATATCAATCCATATCCCACAGTGGCACACAAATATATGAGTACATGTTTTGCAGTAGTCCAATGAATCTGTCTCGACTCACTCATGAACTAGCTAAGAGCATTCACATAAAAACATATATCTGGCCTGGTGTTCGTCGGATACATCAACGATCCAATCAACTAACTATACATAGTGGTATCAATCAATTCCGAATCTAAAGCCGAGTCCCCCAACTTCTTCAGGATTGCATCCATCAGAGTAGCCATGGACTTGCAGTCCAACATTCCAAATATATTCAGTATATCGATGGTGAGTTTTCCTTGACTTAGGAAAATATCCTTATTCCTCTGCCATACTTCTAATCCCAAGAAGTAATGGATCAATCCAAGATATTTCATTTAAAACTTAGAGGCAAGCTTCTTCTTACACCATGCAATTAGGTTCTCATTTCCTGCGAGAAACAAATCATCGACATACAAAACTAGAATCAGTGGCTCATCTTCCACAATATTGTAGTAAATATTGGGATCTGCATCACTCTTTGTGAATCCCAAGCTCATCAAATATCCGTCTATCCATCTATACCAAGCACAAGTTGCTTTATTGAGTCCATAAAGATAATTTTTCAGCTTGTAGATGTGGGGCTCCTTCCCATGGAAAACAAACCCTTCTTCTTGTTCAATGTATACTTCTTCCTCAATTACATCATTGAGGAAGGAGATCTTGACATCCTATAAATTTGAGCATATAGATTTGTAGACAAATACACAACTCACAAAGAATATCTCACAATTTACTTAGCAATTGAAGAATGAAACAGTGCAAAAGGCTTGCAGCTGTGAATGCTTTCATTAATAAAAAAAAGTAATCCTGATGATAATTACAATGAAGTAAAATGGCTTTAATAGCCACAAGCAATTCGAATCCACATGAGGAATTTTGAATTGATTAGACTCTACTTGACTGTAGGTAACCAAGACCTTGTCTAAATCACTATCGGAGGACCCACTAGTTAACTGTCCTTGTCTAAACCATAACCGGAGTTCATCGGAGCTCTAAAACACAACTCAAGTGTTACATTTAGTGTTGACTAATGGTTAACTGACTGTGGTAGGTGAGAAATGCGCCCCACATGTGTGCATTCAAGTAAACCTAGCGCTAACTGAATGTAGAGGACTAAAACTGAATGTAACTGACTCCTAACTTAGCTTGACTAGTAATTAACTGAAGTGAACTGACCTTGGTTGGTTTCGGCACTCCCAGTGGCTTGCTAAATTGTAGGGATTGATCTAGGAGACTCCTAAACTTATGCAATCAAGTGCAATAAGTGGCAGTGAGCCTCAATTAGTGTTCCCCACACTTTAGTAACTGAAACATGTGCCCCAATTAGGTCAAGTGGACTCAATGGTGTTAATGACTATAAATAGACTGGATGGACTCCCGATTTAGACATGACTCTCGATTTAGACATATGACCAAATTTGGACAAGGGAGGATTAATAATCCTAACACCCCCCTGAATGCTAACTTGGACAATATGTGGGCCCTGGTAACTAAGACCATAGGTCACCCATAACATCAAGTAAAGTAAGGTAACTGCTCAAAAACAAGGTGTTGGGGAAAAACCACATGGGAAAAAAAAACCCCTTCTAATTAAGCAGGTAGAATTAGGATCAATCTGGTTCTTCTGTGCACAGGTATCCTGGGGCCTGGCATGTGAACCTCTCCATCATTATGTTTGGAGGAATATTCCTCTTTGGAAGAAGAATGATATGCTCAACTAAATCAGAAATATAGACAGCTGCGGGATGAAGACTGGACCCATGTAGAGCAACTGAAGTCAACTGAAAAGTGAGAAAAGGTTCTTGAGAATTCAGAGAATGTGAGGAACACTCAAGAAACTGATATGTTGCAGCCATGAACAGAAAACCATGAGTGGTAAGAACAACTCCAAGAGTTAGGAGCAGGTGTCCAGGCGGATGCAGAAAATCTTCCTCTTTACTAGTTATGTGAGGAGATGAGCATGTGATCAATGGTAGAGAAGCACTGGGACTGTTGAGAGTGAATGATTGAGCTCCATAGTCTAATATAGCTTCTGAAATAGATAATGAATCACATAATAAAATATCAGCAACCTCATATGAGGAAACTAACACCAAATCCCCATCAACAGTTTTGAAGAGAAAGTGCGGTACTTGATTTTTCACACCGGAATTGGTGAGAGCAGCTACAAGCATGACTGAATGCTTTTGGATTTTAAAATATGAACCAAATAATATCAGATCAGAAAGTAAATCAGATCTAAATAGGTTCAAAACAGATCCAAAACTGTGAAATGGAATCAAATCCCCAGCAGCAGTTTTGTAGGAGACTTGCGGTACTTGTTTCTTCACACCGTTGATGAGAACAGCTACAAGCAGTACTGAAAGATTATGAATTTGATATATTAAACCAAGAAATATCAGATCAGATCTAAATAAGATCATATCAGATCCAATAAGGTTAATATCAGATTCAAATAAATGGTTAACCGAGACGGTGGATGCACAGCTTTCTTCTTCTTCAAAATTCTGAATTTTGGTGCATGCAATCCTGGAGGAATTTGCTGGAAGATCTAGATCATGGGGAGAGAATGTGTCACTCTTATAATATGATATTTCTTCCAAAATATCCAAGTTTTTACATATTTGCACACCAGCAACAACATTAGAGGAAGAAAAATCAAATTTCTCTTCACTTTCGGAAGCAATTACTGGTAAATTTTGCACAGAATTTAAAGGAAAATCACCGGTGAATGTTTGCATGGAAGTGTAGCAGAATTTTTCTTCAATATCAGAGATTCGAATGTCTTCTTCTGTTTCAGCAATATGAGAAGATGAGATATCAGATATCTCATGAACTTCCGGAGCATCAGGAGAAGGAGTCACTGCATGGAGACTATCTTCAATTCGAATTGACTGTGTAGAAGCTTCTGCTTCATCTTCATCTTGAACAACTTCATCAGAGACAGTAGAGGCCGAGAATTTTGAATCAAGGATGCTTATGGTGCTGGATGTGCTCTCCAAAGTGCTATTATGATCCTCATCAATCATTCCAAAGGTTCTGTCCAATCTTGTCCAGAGTTCCTGTGGATCTTTATTAGATCTACTGAGATAGCGCATGCTAGGAGAAAGAGCCTGTTTCATTATTTAAAAGGCTACATCCTTTGCATTTAGCTAGTCATTTTCACTCTCAAAAGAATTTCTACCAAATCCATCAGATACCCAAAAGAGACGTTGTCTATGCAAAAATCCAATCATCTTCACCTTCCATTCAAAATAGTCTGAGGATCGGGTGAGAAGAGGAACTGATGAATTCATTTTGAAGTTGTACCTGCAAAACAAAAAAATGATCCAGTAGGATATTTGAGGAGGAGAAGTGCCTTGTCTATCAAGGCTCTGATACCATGTAAATTTGAGCATATAGATATGTAGACATATACACAACTCACAAAGAAGATCTCACAATTTACTCAGCAATTGAAGAATGAAACAGTGCAAAAGGCTTGCAGCTATGAATGCTTTCATTAATCAAAAAAGTAATCCAGATGATAATTACAATGAAGTAAAATAGCTTTAATAGCCACAAGCAATTCGAATCCACATGAGGAAGTTCGAATTGATTAGACTCTACTTGACTGTAGGTAACCAAGACCTTGTATAAATCACTATCGGAGGACCCAGTAGTTAACTGTCCTTGTCTAAACCATAACCGGAGTTCATCGAAGCTCTAAAACACAACTCAAGTGTTACATTTAGTGTTGACTAATGATTAAATGACTGTGGTAGGTGAGAAATGCGCCCCACATGTGTGCAGTCAAGTAAACCTAGCGCTAACTGAATGTAGAGGACTAGAACTGAATGTAACTGACTCCTAACTTAGCTTGACTAGTAATTAACTGAAGTGAACTAACCTTGGTTGGTTTCGGCACTCCCAGTGGCTTCCTAAATTGTAGGGATTGATCTAGGAGAATCCTAAACTTATGCAATCAAGTGCAATAAGTGGTAGTGAGCCTCAATTAGTGTTCACCACACTTTAGTAACTAAAACATGTGCCCCAATTAGGTCAAGTGGACTCAATGGTGTTAATGACTATAAATAGATTGGATGAACTCCTGATTTAGACATGACTCCCGATTTAGACATATGACCAAATTTGGACAAGGGTGGATTAATAATCCTAAGACATCCATCTGATGCAGTTTCCATCCCATAGCTGAAGCAATAGTAATAATGGTCCCAATGGAAGTATATCAAGCCACAAGAGCAAATGTTTCGTTGTAATCAACTCCCTCTTTCTAAGAGAATCCTTTGGAAACAAATATAGACTTGTGTTTTTCCACATTTCCATTTGCTCCACGTTTAATCTTGAAAATCCACTTGGAAGTCACTACTGGATTCCTCTCAGGTCTCGGTACAACCTCCCATACATAATTCTTCATGATGGATTGATATTTTTCCATCATGGCATCCTTCCAAACTTGGTTCTTGGATGTGTCTTCATATGTGATTGGTTCTAAGTCAATGCCATGACTCATTAATGCTACATAACTCAAGAACCTCTAAGGTCTTTTTCTTTCCCTAAAAATGCCATGTGGATATTCATGCACCTCTGCATCCTGTAGCATTTGTTGTGCCCTTCTAGGCCTCTTTCAACCAACTACAATGTCTATGGGAGAATCAACTGGATCAACTGGATTGGTGGAGTCAATCAGTTCTTCCTTTGGAAACTCCCTCTAAACTGCAGGAGGGGGAGATGATCTCATCTCTTCATTGCCATCGATATCCATGTTAGATCAACTTCCTTTTTGGATAGTCATTTCTTCGTAAAAGGACACATCCCTGCTGATTTTGATTTGCTTCGATCCTAGAATGTAAATTTTGTACGCCTCTGAAGACTCACTATATCCTAGAAAAGTCCCCTTCTTTCTTGAAGGCTCCAATTTTCTCCTTTTCTCCTTGTGAACATGTATGTAGACTAGACAACCAAATATACGAAGGTGGCCCACTTATGGATTCAATCTTGTGAAGGATTCTTCCAGAGTCATGTTCTTCAAGATTCTATGAGGGCATATGTTTTGTACATAGACAATGGTTATGGAAGCTTCTTCCCACAAGAACATCAATATACTTTGGTCATGTATCATGGATCTAGATGACTCCATAATTGTTTGATTATTTATTTCAACAACCCCATTTTGTTTAGGGTTGTAAGGAACTATAAGCTCCCTCTTAATTCATGTTTCCTTGTAGAAATAATTAAAATATATGGATGTAAACTCTCCACTAATGTATGATCTCAGAGTTTTGATCCTCTTTCCCAACATATTCTTGACTTGTGCTTTGAATTCTTCGAACTTGTTGAGCACTTCCTCGATTTCCTTGGTCTTAAGAAAGTATATCCAAGTCTTCAGTGAGTAGTAGTCAATAAATGTTACATAGTAGTTGTAACTACCCAGTGAAGCAATAACAATAGGTTAGCACAAGTCAGAGTGCACTAGATCCAATATTTACTTGGAGGGATCTACTCTCACTATTTGAAAAAGATACCTTGGTATTCCTTCCAAGCACACATCCCTTCCAAGCACACATCTCTGTCATGGTCCATGTGAAGTATTTGTAGACCTGCCAAAATTTTTCTTAATGTTGGAAGAGCTCTATAGTTGACGTTGTTAACACCATTATTTAGCAAGGGGATAAAAAACCATGGTGGAGGAGAAACAACAAGTGTTTACCAAACTTTGGTTAAAGGATATATTGTAAGAATGGGGCGATAGGCAAAAAAGCGATTAAGTTACCAAAGATCCTAAGCCACGGTGGGAGAAGGAATAAAATCAATGGCCGATATCCTCTCCGCTCTTCAAAATTGCAAGGGAGATAACGTATGTCCCGGAATTCATCGGGTGCATAGATCGATGGCTGTCAACCTGTTTCGGGCAGATCTACGGTCCACATTTAATCTGCCTTATGAAATCGCATGTTGGTTAAAGTAATACAGTACGGCGGAATCAGGTACATGCTACTCAATCCAATGGTGGAGAGGTGAAGTCGGACCACATCCACGGTTGAGATTGACTCTGGAACCAGAACCTGCACCACCGATAAACCTAAAGCGCCAAGTGGAATGAGTTATCCGGTGATCGATCTGACGGTTGAAAATCAAAGTGAATCAAATCAACGACTATTATGATTTCCGGAGAGTGAACTTGCGCGGTGGATAATTCTGAAGTGCCCAGCGGAATTTGGTACGTGGCATATGATCCGACGGTGGAAAGTTAAAGGTGTATCACATCAATGGCTGAGGATCATTCCGGAGATTAGAGCTGCACGACGGTTAAAGTGACGGAGCCCAGCGGAATTTGGTAGGTGTCACACGATCCAACAGCTCTCATGTAAAGGCTGATTGCATCTACGGCTATGGGAAATTCCGGAGCATGAAGTTGCCGGAAAGATAAGGTTGGGAAGCTCAGCAGAATCGAATATCTCTTTCCCGATCTAACGGTGGAGTGATGAGAAGCGATTGCATCGACATTTGGAGATGCTTCCGGGGCAGAGACTTGCACGTTGTTTATGACGGGGATGCCTGGAGAAACGAGGTACGTGGCGCGTGATCCAAAGGTCGAGAATTAAAGGGGAATCAGATCAATGGTTTTAAATGAATCCGGGGAATAGAAGTGCGCTGCAGATAGGAATAGATGGTGGTTGCGGAAAATAAATTGTGTCCACGTGGCGAATTGTGGTAGGCTCCAGAGACAAAAGTGGCCTATAAAGGCAAGGTTGACCCGTATCATTGTTATTTTATTCGCTTGGGATGGGTGAAAAGGACTGGACGATTTGTCAGCTTCCATTTGTCAGTTTCTAGCTTCCATTTGTCAGTTTCGGACACGCTTCGAGCACACGCCTCTACAGTTGACCAGGTAAAGCTTAAACCCTGTAATTCTGTAATTCCTCCGTCCAAATTACCATTGTAAATTCAGTAATGGACCAGGGGAAAGAAATTCAAGTGTCTGGTCAGGTCGTAGATGACAGAGAAGAGTTTTTAGTAGACAGAGATAGAAGTGTGTGCGACCCCTTCCTATCTGTAGGGAGCGTGTCTGTTAGTAAGGAGAAATTATGGCATTACCATTTGCGAGGGAACGATGTATTGAATGTTTGCAAGTCTTTTCTGTACTATTTCGCTATTGAGCAAACCCTCCACTTCCCAGAGTTCGCAGAGTGGTGTGCTATAAACTATTCTCCTTCTCAGAGGATTATTGTGAGTCGGTCTGCGTCCAGAATACTTTGTAGAGTCGATGCCACGGTCATCAGAGAAAACCTTAGTTTACCTTAAGATTACCCAGATAGTCGTGAAGCAGTAAATGAGTCAATCCTGGTCGAATTATACAAGAAGTGTGAAGCCGAAACCCGCTGCAAATTCTTATCTAGTGTTTTAAATGATGGCCAGTCTTTAGATGGTATATTCCTGCCCTACCCTGTACATATTTTCAAGAGTGAAGTCCAATTAGTCATTTCTTTAGTTTGTCAAGTACTAGGTTTGGATGATGATTGTCATGTGGGAGAGGTCATTCTCGGATTTTTGTTGAGAATAAGTTCCTCTGTTTCTGAGTCTCAGTCAACTCCGGTTTTTAGTCTGGACGAATACCTAGCTGAAGCAATCCATCTTCAGCTAAGCGAGTTTCCAAAGGTTCAGTTTTTTAGGTTCCAGACTTACTTGCTTAATATGCTGCTATGCTCCAATATCACTGAGTTGAAGTTTTTGAGTACTCTATACTCTTCTGATTTGCCTAAGCAAATCAACATGTTCGAATTTGCTAATTCGATCATGTCGGAAATGTACAAAATGCTATTTGATGAGGAATTGCTCCGTGTCCTAGACGAAATGAGAAATTTAATGCAGTCTTCACCAGAGGATCGGGTTGGGGATTGGTTTCTGTACAAAGATTATACTGTGTTAAGAATATATGGGTTTACCGGTCAGCCTTATAGGCTACGCTCCTTTTTAACCCCGAGGATCTTTGCACTGGAATTCATGAGACAGAGATTGCTGTCTGAGGAGGAGCATTTTTGTGCTTTCAAAAAGTCTTCAAACATAAAATTTCCGTTTAAGGTTGGCACTTTCATTTTTAAAAGTAAGGGTGCCTTGGATTTTATAGAAAAGTTGCTGGAAAATATGGATTTTATAAAAGATGTAAATGTGAATTACGACCCCCACCATGTGATCTCATTGAGAAAACAGGCCAACAAGAATAAACCATTTGAGCATCAGGCTATTGAGGGGTTAGCTAAAATGGCCAATTTGCTGCAGTGTACTGACAGGTCAAATTCTGATGAAGAGACACATACTATACCTGTCACATCGACCCAAATAACAGAAGGTGCTGGTATTGTGGTCAAAAGGATTTTGTCTGAAACTGAGAGTATGGATGTAGACAAAGATGGGCCCCACAAAAAGGCAAAGCTGCTTGAAAGTGGTGAAATTGTAGATGAGGAAGTTTCTGATGGTTCCAAAAGGGTTGCCCTAGTTCCCATGAAAGCGGTGCAAGTAAATCAATTCTCTTTTAAAAATGTGGAGGGTGATGTAGACAGTTCAGAATTATGCCACATGTTTAAGTCGAAGAAAGAGCTCAAAGCCAGCTACATGGAGAAGAGGAAACAGTCTATGGAAAAGACGAGAAATTTGCTCCCGAAGGTGAGAAGTTTGTACAGTTCAAAAACCTCTCTAGTCTCTGCTAGAGATGCTGAGAGAAATACATTTAAAATGGCTATGGTAAGCGACAAGAAGATGTCTGAAATGGAGATCCGGTTAGACAAAATCAGCACTCCAGATAAAATTCAACTTCACAAACAGACCAGCGATATCATCTACTCAGACTTACTACAAGCCATGGTGAGGATTAATAAATTGCAAGTTTTGATAGACAAATTGGAAATTCAATTGAAACATGAGAGAGTGGAAAATAAAGCAAATGTTGTTCAGATTAGGAAGCTGCAAACAGACATTGCTAGTTTAGACAACACCCAGGAAGTCAAGAGGTTGTTAGAGGAAAAGGACAATGCACTCCAGGTCCTAAAGAAGAAGCTGAAGATCCCAGGTGCTGAACATGTTCAGTCATCTGAGTTACTAGCTCTCCAAGAAGAGAAGGATAAAGTCCATCAAGACATGATGGAGTATAAAGGAAGAGCTGGGCAGCTACAGGAAGAAAAAGACAGGTGGGAAGCCGAAAGGGAGGAACTGTTATCCCAAATATCCATGATGAAAAAAGATCAGAATGAAGAGAAGGAGATTATGGAAGAATTGATGAGCCAGACTCCCATCGGCGAGGACTTGTCTATTGTGAATATCCACAAGCCATTAGATGATTTTTCTACCGATGATTTGTTGGTGCCAATGTCCCAGGTGAGCTTGAAAGAAGAAGCAATCAAAGATTTGAAAGCAGAGAATGAAAAGATGAAAGCTGAATTGGCCAAAGTAAGTGAAAGCAAAAAACAAATACTGCAGGACATGAATCAATTACAGAAGAAATTCAATGAGCTAAAAGAAAAATGCATTGGGAAAAGCCCTCTTCAGGGGGCAAAACATATCATTTGGGATACCTTGTGTATAGAGATTACCAAGTTCCGACACTATCTAAATTTTATTGATGATTTGAATATAATGATAAATTTGGCTCACCAAAGATTAAAACTGGTAAACGAGCATATGGAGAAAATACCTCTTGCTACAACTCAGAACACACTAAATTTTCTGAATTCACTGACATATAAAAAATTGCACAAGATGGGCATAAAGGACAGAGTATCAATAGTGATGTGGGCAAAGAAAATCATCCATAAGCATCACTTAATCAAAATGGTCCAAGATAAATCAGAAGGATTGCTTCTGCAGGTTAATAATTTTAAACAGGAGTTTAAAGAGTTGTTCGAGGACGTATTGCCTTCTTTCTGGGACGGAGAGGGGCGGATGTTCTCACAGGAACATTATCATAACCTACTTGTTCAATTCCGCATGGACCACTCCAAATTCAATGATTTGGAGAAAAGCCTGACAGGGAAAACCATTGTGGATATGCTCACAGAAGATTTCGAGATTCTGCAGAAGTTCGCCATCATCAGAAGCAGATTTCCCAAGAAGTCCTATGAAGCATATATGGAGCTTGAAGTAGCAATTCGGGAAATGATGGAATGTGACACCCCAAGTTCGAAGCAGTGGAAAGCTGTGGAGCGGTTTGGAAAGACAAAGTACATTCTTCATTCCTAGAGACAGGTGTCATGCACTGAAGAGCTGATGGGGCAAAGACGTGGAGCTGACGGGAGAAAGTTTGTTATCAAGTTGATTTGTACTTTATGATCTGTTAGGATTGGAGTTGTAACAAACTTCCTAGGGGTTAGGAATTCAATTACAAACTCTAAATTAAGCCGATCATTCTGTTATTGATCTTCTTGTTGGGAGACCTATCATTTTATGTATAAATATGCATCTTTTTTAAGAGATGGGGGTTGGAACCCATCGGGTGGTGAATAATTTTGGAGAACATATATGTTTTTGGAATAACAAAGTGAATGCATGAGAGTTTTTGTCAGAGATTCATGTGTCATTGATATTACAGTCTGTGCTTCTTTCTTTATGTGATTGTATTTCCCTTGTGTAACACTCCATTTTGTTTCTTCCTCGTATCTGGAATATAGCGTTAGATGATTGGAATTCATGTGTTGATGCTCTGGTCATCATTTCAGATATTATATGATTTTTTCTGCTAAAGTTGATATAGAACTCATCCTTGTTGATGCTCTGTATTAATGGGTTGTTTCTTCATCTCTTCTGTTCCACCTAAAT